>MVNT01000001.1:1200000-1665694 GCA_002109505.1 Yamadazyma laniorum | reverse complement strand
ATGGTGGTGGTAACCATCAACATATTGGTAAGGCTTCTACCATTTCTAGAGGTGCCGTTCCAGGTCAAAAGGCTGGTTTGATTGCTGCCAGAAGAACCGGTTTATTGCGTGGTTCTCAAAAGACTCAAGATTAAATTATTTATTGATTAATTCAATTTGTATAAATATAATGATATAAATAGTTTTTTGAATGGGTTAGGTTTCTTGTTCGACATCAAAATACATAATACGTTCTTAGGAGTTTAGTAGTTGTGGTAGCTGAAGAGCATCTGTTGGAGAAGTCTGAAAAGTAGTAGTTGTGTTGGCCGAAGAGCATCTCTTGGAGAAGTCTGAAAAGTAGTAGTTGTGTTGGCCGAAGAGCATCTCTCATAGACGTCTGAAAAGCTGCTCTGGCTAGACTTGGTTGTATATTAACTAAATAGCTACCCTTCAGTCGCTGGAAACAGACGTAGGTGCAGAATCATCAATAGCTCCTTTTACCGAGTCAAAGGCACCTGATTCGACTGCCGATACAGGTGCCGATGACAGTGTGGCTGACGGCTTATTGACGTCTGATTCTTCGACTGTGGAAGAAGGCTGCTTTGGTTCTGAAGTTGCAGATGTAGCGACATCATCAGTGGCTTCGGGTGCTTTTACGGGAGTCTCTAATGCAGCATCTCCGTTTGAAACTTCAGCTAAGGGAAGACATGCACCAATATCCGAACCAGGCCTGGCTTCAACTTTCTCTTTGGCTTCAGCCTCTTCGACTGCTGCCTCTTCAGCTACAGCGTCAGCACCATCCTCTTTTGCAGCCTCGTCTCCTTCACTGATAACCGACAAAGCAGCCTTCTGAGCCAAGTATTCTTTCCTCTTTGCATCTGCATTTCTAACCTTGTTGATCTTGGCAATGAAAGCCTTCTTCAATTCTACACTCTTACCCTTCAAAGATTGGTTTTTCAAGTGATCAATCACCTCTTCTAACGACACTTCTGTCTTCAAGCTGACCAAAGCGCTTTTGTGGTTTCGGCTGAAGAAATGGGACCGTTTCTTGCTCTTTTCAGTAAACACAAACACCTCTTGAGGGCAGTACTCCTTGAAAAACTCTCTAATTTCCTCGTCACTTGTGCTGCCCCGAATCTTGGGAATATAAATCGTATTATTCGAAGGCTCAGGAGGAGGTTTGGGGACAATTGCAAACGACTCAGGCTTGCCCCGACCTTCTACTTCTTTAACATCCTCGCTCCCTGCTTCATCGGACTTTGACTCCACCTGACGCCTACGAGTGGCTACAAAAGCGACATGTAGTTTGGCCGAAATGGTACGCCCTCTGAACCGGGTCCCATTGATTGATTTCACGGCCTTCTGGGCTTCGTCTCCGTCTTCAAACTCGGCGTATGCAATTCCCAATGGCCGTCTCTTTTCAGACCGAAAAGCAACCGTGTGGTTAGGGATAATCACTCGAATTCTTACAATATGTTAATACGATACATCACATTGAGGTGATTTTCGTAAAACTTACAATTTGAAGTCGCTTAAAAATTCCCCGAGCTCCTCCTCGGTGGTATAGTACTCTACGTTCTTGACGAGCACGATGTTTTCGTTGGACATCTCTTTACAAGCTTAATTGTGGAAAAAAGCGATGTGTGGTATTTGTGTTTAAGTTGCAAAATCGCTTTCCCTTCACATACAATGGTCGTGTGTGCACACTTAGTTTCGGCCTACCATTTCTGCCATTACCAAGTATTCGGTGTTAGCTGAGGCCACAGAACCACAGTTCGACAGCTATATCCACAGACAGGCCTCGAATACCCCGCTACCGAATATCGCCCACAATTGCCCCCGACTCAACCGTTGGCTGCAATTGTCGTCTTCTCTGCCTAACTATGAAATACTCGCGGTGACTTTTTTCACCAAACATTCAAAACGTCCTAAAGCATATTCGAATAAACCATGAAAGTATTGTACAAGGAATCTCCGCGTACGATTGTGTTGTACTCGGAAACCCACAGCATGCTATTTCGGCAGGTGAAGGCCAAGAGAGCCAACGAACAGGTTGTAGCCATGGAACTAGTGCCCAACAGCCAAATCAAGAGCAAAGGTTTCCGGCCGTTGATCAAAAGAGAGGTGTCGGGATTTCTAGGCTTTATCAATGTGGACAACCAGGTGTTTTTGGCGGTAATAACTGGTGCTATCAGCGAGGTTGCCAGGCCCGTGAGCTACGAGTCTGTTGACAAGATCTACTCGGTTGAGTTCATCTCTTTGACCAAGGACACCTGGGACTTTGCTACCTTGGACTCCAACGGAATGCCTGTTTCGAGCAATGCTAACGGAATGGCCGAAGACGACGGCCGTAATACGGACGATGACTATGGTGCCAACTATGCTCCAGAGCCTCATCCTTGTACGGAGTTGAAGAAGTTGCTCTCCAATGGGTCTTTCTATTACTCCAACGATTTCGACTTGACGTCTCTATTACAGAACAGAGGTATTCACCAGGGAAGCTTGATTAACGACCGTCAGCAGAGAACTGTAGACTTCAAGATCAATCTTCAGCATTATCTGGAAGAGTATATGTGGAATAAGTTCATGATGGAAGGTTTGATCAAGTACAGGTCGACTTTGGACGCTAATATCCAAGCCATTTTGGACGAAAACAAGTTCTTGACTACTGTGATTAGAGGGTTCGCTAAGAGTGTCAAGTTGAACTCACGGGACTCTATTACAATCATCTCCAAGCAATCTTGGAAACGAGCAGGTACTCGTTTTAATGCCAGAGGTATTGATGATAACGGCAATGTGGCCAATTTTGTCGAGACTGAATTCATCTACAATCACCTTTCTCGAAACTCCATCTCGTCTTTCATTCAAATCAGAGGTTCAGTTCCAGCTTTTTGGGAACAGGATTCGACCTTGATCAACCCTAAGATTACCATAACGAGATCTGCCGAAGCCACTCAACCGATTTTCAATATTCATTTCGAAAACGTTTGTTCTAAATACGGAGTGTGCCATATTGTGAACCTTTTATCCAAATCAAAGCCGCCAGAGATCGCTGTTCTGAATAGGTATAAGCAGTTGTATTCTGGATCGGATAGAAAGGACGAGTTATCCTACACTGAATTTGACTTCCACCACGAAACAAAACAAAGTGGTGGGTTCGGAGGGGCTTCGAAGATTTTACCCATGTTATATGATTCTTTAGAGCAGTTTGGTTGGTTCTCTTATGATGCAGAACAAGGCGAAACTATCACTAGGCAGGATGGTGTCTTCAGAATCAACTGTTTGGATTGTTTGGACAGAACAAACTTGATAGAGCAGGTCATTTGCCAAAACGTCTTGGAACATATCATGAACAACGAGTCATCAGGCAGCTCAAGGGACAGGTACGATAACTTGGATGTTCTTTCCAAGTATAATTCTCTTTGGGCTGACAATGGAGACGCCATTTCCCAAATCTACACTGGGACAAATGCTTTGAAGTCCTCCTTTTCCAGGTCTGGAAAGATGAACTTTGCTGGAGCTTTGTCTGATGTCACGAAGTCGGTTTCGAGAATGTATCAGAACACATTTGTGGACAATAAGAAACAATCTACTATGGACTTGCTATTGGGATATGATTCAAAGAACTCGATTCCCGTTGCAATCCATGATCCAGTGAATGATTACGTTCAAGAGAAATTGAAATTGAAGGAACAAACTTTCACTAGCTACAAGAACATCTTGATCTTTACAGGCTCCCTCAATGTAAATGCCACCCTTCCCAACTCAAGATTTGATTTGACTTCCTGGCTATTCCCTAGCGAAAATGCAGGACTTCCTTTACCCGACATTTACGCTATTGGACTTCAAGAATTGATCGAATTGAATGCTGGGTCTATTTTAAACGCAGATACCACAAGGCCAACAAAATGGTCCAAGTTAATTGAAGAACAATTGAACTCTCAAAAGGAACAGTACTTGTTGTTAAGGACTGAATCAATTGCATCAATGACAATTTTCTTCTTCGTCAAAAAGAGTCAGGTCCACAACGTCACTAATGTCTCTGGATCATCCAAGAAAACAGGGTTGGGTGGTATCACTGCAAACAAGGGAGCATGTGCCGTCAGATTTGATTTCGGTGCAACATCCTTCACGTTTGTCACGTCTCACTTGGCTGCAGGGGTAAATGCCGTGTTTGAAAGACATAATGACTATTCAACCATTATGTCAGGGTTAACGTTTGTAAGAAACATGAACATTATTGACCACGATCACATTATCTGGTTCGGTGATCTAAATTATAGAATCAATTTGACGAATGAACATGTCAGGGAAAGAGTTTTCCAGGGCCAATTTGATGAGTTGTTAGACAATGACCAATTGCTCAACGAAATGAATTCTAGCAGTGGAGCATTCAAGGGATTCGACGAAGCTCCTATAAGATTTAATCCCACCTACAAGTTCGATAAGGGCACCTCTAACTACGATACATCTGAGAAGCAAAGAGTACCTTCATGGACTGATAGAATTTTATCAAGAAGCCATAGAGATGCCCCACCTTTATCTCAATTGAACTATAACGCCTTGATGAACGTCGAGTTGAGTGACCATAAACCCGTATATGCCACCTTCAAAAGTAACGTGAAGTTTATCGATGAAGCCAAGAAGCTACAATTGACCAAAGAAATATATGATAATTATAAGAAAGAACACAGCAGTTCCCCAGATGCCTCATTATCTGATTTCAATGCTTCCAAGAACTCTTCCAGCACCAGCTTCATGTCTGAGACTTTGAGTGAGCTCAACTTGCTTGACGACTTTGAATCTGGTCCTCCCACTCCACAAAGACCAACTACTACCCCAAGTGGTATACCGAGAAGAGTTCCTCCTCCTCCAAGCAGCAGGAGGGCAACAGAACTGGATAGAACTGGGCATGTCAAACCCACCTTGCCTCGCAGATTACCTCCCAGACCAACCGACATTGAACTCACCAGCAACCCTGCGCTCGAGTCGATGAGGCCGAAACAGCCCGACTTCTTGGACAGCCCCAGACTCATGTCGTCTGCTTCTTCTCCAGCCCCGGCTCCTCCTCCAGCCAGAAAGACCACGGTGCCCATTGGCTTCTCCTCTGCTCCCTTAGTACCCAGCAGATCCAACTCGGCCACCCCCAAACATTCTCCTGTTGCTACACCAACTGCAACGGGACAAAGCTCGGTTCTGTCTACTTCCCAAAGCACTCCTTCCAACAGAAGCCCCAACATCCCCGCTAAGCCATCCAAACCGTCCAAGCCATCGTCTTTAGCGGCTGCCAAAATCCATGTTGAACCTGCCAAAAACGACGACACCAAAGCGGCGCCACCTCCTCCCCCACCTAGAAACTCTACTCCCGACCCAAAATCTATATCAGACTGGAAACCTCTAGTTCCCCAATAGACTATCACTACACATACATACTTTATAAGATACTTTGCATATATGAACGTAATGGCTGCTAAAAACGTCTCTGCAGTTCCGCGAATATATCAATTTTTCTATGAACTTTTGTTATTGAAACAACTTCATTGAAAACCATGAGTGGAGCCAACAGGAGGATAAAGAACGTGTCAATATCGGTGCCAATCTTGTACGGTAACAGTGCCGTGAAATTGACTGACGACAAGAGAACGGCCGTGACTCCTCCGGACCACACCCACGAATGGACTGTGTTCTTGAAGCCGGTTTTAGATGATATAGACTTATCACCTTTAATCAAGCGGGTCACGTTCAAACTTCACGAAACTTACGACAACCCCGTGAGATCCATAGAGCATCCGCCTTACCAAGTGACTGAGACTGGCTGGGGTGAGTTTGAGATCATTATCAAGATCCATTTCCACACGGGGAGTGAGTTGGGAATCAACGAAAAGAATTTCCAGATCTTCCACGGGTTGAAGCTACACCCATTCAATCTCAAAATACCACCCAAGGAGAACGGAGAGATCAACTCGGTGTTGTACGATGAGCTTGTTTTCCAAGAACCCACCGAAGCCACCTTTGAGATCTTGACTAAAAAGCCTTCCAACTACTTGCCACAGAAGTTACTGGATGAAAGCAAAGCCGATCAAGAGTTTTGTAGACAAGATGAGCAAGACGAGTTGGCCAGATTGGATGCACAGATATACAGAATCAAGCAGGAGATCGAAAACCAACGAAATCGGTATAAAGAGTTGGAGCAAGAGAAAATCGCCTTGTTACAGTAGTGAAAATGCCTCTTTAGTTTTATGTACAATATCAACTTTTAGAATTTAATACAAATGCAGGAGAACTTCCTCAAGTAAAGAAGGAAGCTCTTTCAATCCGACCCCATATCTCTGGAATGGGTTGTGATTATTTAATCTTAATGGAACCTGAACCCGGGCCAAGTTCTTGGAGACTATAACCAAGAAATTCACTGGATAGCTCCCTCCTCCTAATGGATCGAGAACCTTGAAGTGTTTCGACAAGTGAATGCACTGCCTGTTGTTGGTCACTGCCACAGACTTGTGGGCTTCTTTGGAAACATTCAGAGTCACCACGACCACCAGGATTCGGGGATCTCTCGATGACAATACGTCCAGTAAATATTCCACGTATTGATTGCCTTGCGGATCAAGGAATAACATCACTTTCACGGAGCCTATGTATGTACAGTATTCGTCTCTCATGTCGTTTTCGTCATATGTCAACTCATTCAATAATAGCGTAATGGTCGGATCCAAAGCCTGGGCCCTGCTTGTTGGTATTACCACGTCAGGAATGGGTTTGTCATTGTCAATGTGGCATTTTTTGACTGCAACATCAAAACAATTATGGCTATCATCCGAGGCGGGTGATAGGGGAGGAGTATGCATATCGTGGATCCCGAAGTATTTCCTTTTCATTTGAGATAGTCGTATTCAGAGATTACCAGCTGATCTTACGACAGATTTTTCAACCTCTTCTCGCGTAATGTCACGAAGTCTGGGGTAATTTATTATTTGATATGGAGTCTATACATGCTTAGTGGTGATTGGAATTCATTTGGAGGTGACGATTCTTTGTATGTGATCCATGAACAGTTGCATAGACAAATCGTCAGTCAATACGTCCAACTGGCCTCCATAGAAAATGTTTGGATTTGAAGAGTAGCTGGAGCTAGGGTTTAGTTTAGCCATCAAGAATCTTGCCTGTGAACCACCTTCATCACAGTCAATGAACCGGGGTAAGGGAAAACGGTCCATCAAGATTTCCATAGCTTCTTTTTTGGGGGCTTCCAAGAACTCTTTAAAATGTTCGTAGCCTTCTTGCTCGTGATACCCCAATTTTCTCCACTGTGCTACTTGGCCACCGTGGTAGATCAATATATGGAAAAATGTATCAAGGAGAAGTATTCGAGACTTGCTTAACGACATCGAGTCCAATAGCACTGGCTCGGGGTCTGTTTGAGGGACCCCTTCCTCGTTCAAGGATCCAAACTTATCAATGTCGTAGGATAGTAAGGTAGGCTGGACCATAACCAAGATATTGTTGGTATCCTCGTGCATCAATATATGCCTGACAAAACTTGTTTCGTCGGGAGAGTTGTTGAAAACATTTATAAATGGTGATCTTCGTAAATGGAAAATGACTTGAGGCAAAAAGGAAAACCTGTTTGAAAGCATGAAGGATCCCACCACGCCCTTGTTATACTGAGCGAACCTTCTACAGAAGTCTACCGTAACCTTTTCTATATCTTTCACCACCTCTGCTTGGCTGACGTTTTCAGTCTCGAGTTTATAGGTGAAATCTCTGGCCACGCAAGCCGCAGCTGCAAACTGGTCGAACCCAAGTTCCAATCGGCCTGCGTCATTATCGTGAATAATGGCAATCGGGAAAGAGGTGACTCGAACCATGAATTCTCCCGACAGATGCTGATAGTGTGTAATATATTGGATAACAGTGGAGTTTGCATTGAAACGGGTGTCCAACTTCTCAAAGAAAATAGCAAAGGTGGATTGGGGATCGATATGGCACAACTTCCAACAGTTGGTCTTTCCTTCTCCCTTTGGAGGTTTTTGAGAAACAAAACCACTATTCTTTTGGTTCAAGGGCAATCCAATAGCATTCCCAACCAATCCCTCAATCTTAAGATCACTTTCAACTTTAACTTCCAAAGTAGCGTTCAAGCCAAAATCAAGATAGTCGGTATCAGGCTGCTTCCTAAAAACCTTCAAGAAACTTTGCTTGAATATAGAGGTATTGAAAGAGTCCAGCATTATGACATTTCCACCTGTTTTCCGACACACCTCGTCCATTTCATACAAACCGACCTGATCATAACTCCCGATGAAATAACTACAACTGACCCCCAACTTCACCAAGTATTGTGTAATTGTCTGGTAGAAGGTTTTAGCTTTTAGAACCAATGAATAATTAACAGTGAAATTGGTTGACTGCTGAGGTAATTTCATGTTTTTGGCCAAGGCGGATTGTCTTGAGGTTTCTATATCGTGATGTGACCTTAATGGTTCTCTCAATTGGTTTCCGACAATTGAACCAGGTCCGTACGTACAAGCACCTCCAATAAAGCACAACAATTGTCCTCCATTTGTACCGTAGTTGCCCAATAACGAAGTCAACAAAAGTGTCGCCACGTTTATGGCACACCCAGTGGCTCGGTACGGCCTTTCTTTCCTGTCAGCTTTAGGAAACGTATTGGTTACCAAAGTCTCAACTATGTTGGTTATTTGGTATTCTACCATACTTACAGGCTGAAGAAACTGCTTACCTATATGGCCAAATAACTCACTTGAAGGATGGTTCTTTTTCAAGGAGATATCCAAAAGTCCTAAGGACTTTCTGAACTGCTCGAGCGTATACTCTTTAGAGCCATTGAAGGTATAACTTACCACGCTATGGGAAGACAAATTGTGTATCGCAACATTCTTACCGAAAGAAACCAACCCAACCAAAGAGTTTTCAGGCAACAAACTCAACGACACCACCAAACTCTGCTTGAGTGACTCGTAAGCGTCCAAGTCATCAGTCTCAAAACAAGTATCTATCACATATATGAATATTGGGGGTAAATTGTTGAACTTGTTGGTGTGATATTCCACAGTACTGGCACTCAATCCAATGGGAAAATTGCCAGACTCGTCCACAACGTACCTGTTACTGAACCCACAATAAGTACAAATCCATGTCTCTTCGTTTCTGTTGACATATGGGTGGATGAAACTCTGGCACTGGCGACAATTGACGATCTGGTGTGAGACTGCTACTGGATCATCACTCTTGTTATTCAAGGGTGTGTACATGGTGGCCATGGGAATCACATTCCGTTCGTGCTGGAGTTTCGTACGTGGCAACGAGTTCCATGTGGCCCGGGCACCGTCCACCTCTTCCCGGGAGTCAAAGTACGATGTGTCTGCCATTTGGTCTTATGCTTCACGGTGATGTTCTTTGAATGCGACGATTCGAGTGAAAATTCACCTTTTCGAGAATGCGGTTATTGGCGAAATATATTTTGCAACTTTGGTAGGATAGTGGTTGTGTTTGTTAGTGGACGTATGTAGTCGAGTTGTGAGTCGTGATAGAGGTAGTGACATCTGGTTCAAGAACTGTTGGTTTTTGGAAAAGGTGGAGCAGTGAGACCTTTTGCTCTTCCTTCAGCTTGCAGGCCCGAGTCAGACTCCAAGCATGTGTTAGCCGTTGCTTCTCTTGTAGTCGACAGTCAGCTCCGTGTCACCCTTGGCTTACGTGTGAGCTCAACCCTGACACCATTTAAGGATCAGAACCCTACGGTTGGTGGCTGCCTGTGAGTGCTGATGTAACAATATGACATGCCGCTCCGAGCCCTTCTCGCCGAAGAGTAATCAATGCACTCTATACGGGTCATCGTTACAGATTGACGCCGAACAATAGCCCTTTAAACCCAATTTGGCGGATTTGCCAGTCGCTACAAGTCGGGGCAATATTCTGCTCCACAAACGTTCGGGCCTCTTGCCGATTGATATACCCGTCGAGTATGTTCTGTCTATAGCAAACGTCACAATTCCCCGGTAACACCAGGCTACATGCAAAGTCACGACGAAACTCGTCTATTTCTTAGCGTTAATGCATCTGAGAAAATAATTAAAAATAAATATAATTCAGACTGTACCTTAAATACTGGCTACAAATTCTCGTCTCAGACATGTAGACGACACTCGTCGATAACAGGGTGGCCACCACTGGTATCCCGCCCACAGTCAGCCACCCCAGGCCCCAGGACCTCCTACTTGCCCAAAGCAGTCACCATCCCTCATCCATAGACTTTTGGAGGCAATAACCCTGGCACAATATTTAGTCCCTGCAAATTGGGCATTTTATGTTATTGTCTTGTTTGAGTGAAATTTCTTCTGTAAGCAGGCTCGCGCCGCGACTACTGCAACTGGACGCGCAACCCCAGTAGAGGTTTGCAAAACAAAACCACCAGTGATCCCAGCTCATTGTGGTGCAATAAATACCTATTGTACGATTTGTGATCTGTGAGTATCTGGACCATTCCTCAACTGTTGCTCTCCTTGCATAGACACCCAGCTTTATTTTTGGTTAAGGTTTTTTCCGTTTCTGGTTTTCCTCTAAAGTCGCACATCACAGATTTTACACGGAGTATTTTTTTCTTTCATTCCCTTACATTGTTTGTTGAAAACCGTCCAATTGAACAACTATACTATGAGAAAGATCTGGTCTCTGAGAAGAGACAAAGACAGGGAACGGGAAAGAGACAGAGAAAAACGCAAGAGCTCAAACGGGACCAATTCCTTATATCACACCTCCACCAACCATACCACCGTCAGTACTCGCAATTCGGTCGATTTTGATTCGTCTGTATACCCCCAACCTGGTGGTGGTAAAAGAGACTTCCACGATGATGCAACATTGACCCAAAGTATCCAAGACTCCCACACAACTAGCCACACCCAAGTATCAGGATCCACGTCGGTGACTAAGCACCCGGCCCCTTTGGAAAATGCTCCATCGTTACCTGATCCAAAGGCACCAAAGTCCGTGCAAGGATTGATCAAGTATGACTTCGATTCTCACCTCGTGAAGAATTCCTGGGTCAATGTGGTGATCAACACCACCATTAATGACGTCGATGATCAGGCCTTGAGGTTGTATAGAGCAGAATTGAAGGGCTCACATATGTACCTTTATAAGTCGAACTTGAATTGCCGAAGTTTTAGGGCCACTCCTGAACCCTCCAGGGAAGAAGTTTCGAGGTCCTCGGCTTCGGTCAGAAACCTTAGCATTAGTGACTTGGATACATCTTCCATATCTGCTCCAACGAATATTCCAACTCAAGACACTTCCAGCACCTCTGGTCCGTTGAGTGCTCCACTCCTTCTGTCTTCGCCACGTAACCTTTTGACCCCACTCAATGGCTCGTTTGCAGAAAGACACAATCAAGCTTTCAGTCCTATACGGCCCCCAGACGTGTTCCGCAACTCAAATCATTCTAAATCCTCTATTCCAGAGAACAACGAGACCTCAATTTTAACTCCTACTCCCAAAGGGCCCGATACCAGTACAAGGAGCGACGATTATGAGGTCACATTCTTTGAAACTGTGGTTCCTCATCCAGATTTGAAGTTCAGCTTCGATACGAACTCTTTCCAACCGGAGTGTACCATTGAGTCCTTTGTACATTTCGTTCTATTTCAAAAAGATGAAAACTGTGTTGCTGCTGTCAACCAAGCTATCACGGTCTTACCGTTGTTTCCTGATTTTGGAAAGACTTTACGGCTATTGAACTCGATATTGACCAATTTGTTCGCTGGAAACTTTAGTGGTGAGTATGACTTGCAGCTGGTCTTGGATAGAATTTTGACCCTTTTGAATAACGTCAATAATAATCTTCAAGGATATCTCTTGAAATCTGACATTGCTCCGTATATTTTAAGGCTATTGGAGATCTTGACGGAGAATTTATCTTCCCAGGAAAACTCTGTTGACTACTCGAACTTTTTGAACGATTTAACAGTATTCAAGTCAAACATGTTACTCCACCAGCAAAACTTGATCAACTTAATATCTAATGAGAACGATCTGGTTACCGAATCTAATCCTTTCCGGGACTTGAATGCAAACCAGTTTTTGAATCACATCAATTTGATCGAGTTTACTGCTACCATTAATGCCATTGACTTGAAATTCTACAAGGATTGGAATTCCAATATAGACAAATCTTTATTGTTATATTCAACGATAAACCAAACCAGCCAGTCTGGTTCTGTGGATGTCTTCTACAGGAAGAACTCTTTGTTCTTCAACAACGACTTTCACATTCATTATTTATCTAGGCTCTTGGTCAACCATTTACTCCTTGAGACAAACATATCTAGCTTAAATTCCTCTACTTCTTCATTGGAGTTGAAAGCTAGGCTCTTAGAAAAATGGATAGATTTGGGTTGTCTTCTAGATAAATCGGGTAATATGTCATCATGGTTGGGTGTAGCATCCATAATCCTATCCCAGCCCATTTTGAGATTAAGCAAAATATGGTCCTTTGTGTCTCTTGATTACATCAAGTTGTTGAAAAATGACTGGTCCCCCGTCTTATTTGAACTAGACAGAAGATTTTTGGTCAATGGTATTTCCAACTCGACTCCAAACTCTCCAAACCAACAAATGACTGAGGAAGCTGCTGATCAACAAACTAGAGATTCATATCATATAATGGCCCCTCGAGGTCTAGGTAAGATTTACGCCAAGGAAAACGTTATTCCATATTTTGGGGACTTGTTGTTAAATAATTTGGTCATCAATAACATCAATGAGTTAGATGCCATCTACAAGAAGATCAACTATTCTTTCAACAGGTGGAATGAATACTTCAAAAGCTTGGTCAACTATACTGATATCATAAAGTATAACGACGACGTTTTGAAGCGTTATGATTCGATGGGTTTTATTTTCTCCAATGAAAGCTTGAACCAGGTCTTATACCTCGGAGTCAATGAAGACTCTAAATCTTTGCCCTCAACATTCGAATTGTCAAAGGACGAGCCAGATAGCAATGATCATGGGTTGAATTTTAATAACATCAACAGTGGAAGCAAGACTATTAAAGCTCAGCTACTTAAATTACTCGATTTGAACTCAAATTCCGAATCATTTGATCTAGAGAAGTTGATGCATTTATCATTGGCATTCCAGCCAGAATTACCTGAGTCTTATCTCAGGCCCACTCAATCTGTTTATAAGAACTTTCACCTGAACCATTCTAACATTTCAATGCATTCCAACGATTCTTTATCATCTTTGCAGGTTGAAAGCTCCATGAACGTTCATAGTCCAGCAACGAAGATGCCCACATTCAATAACAGCAACTTCAAATTTAACCTCACCAAATATGACGATTTGGCTGATGACTCAGGTAATTCAAATCAGCAACTTGAATCAAAAGATTCCAAGCACTGCATTAGGATTGATAATGACTTGACTTTCAGAATCGATGACTTCGTGAGTGACCTAGACAGTCAAATAAGCTCAACTTATAACGCCTTGGCAGAAGTCGACAATGAAGACGATGACGACGATGTCACTGGTTTAGGGATCGATGTTGATGACATTTTGAACTCTGATAAGTTCACGAGTTTTTCTGCCAGTAATTCTGCAGATCAAGAGAACACGAACAATACCAAGAAGACGACTGCTCCAAATACCCTTAGTCACAAAACTAATAGTTTCAGCGTTATATCTTCAGATTCGAGTCAACTACAGATATACAAGCATATTCCGAAGTTTGCTACAATTGACAAGCTCGTTGACTTATTGATAATCGATTCTAGATACCTAGACGAGTCAATCAACATTGACTTGACTGAATACAGGTATGTTTTTTTGATCAACTACAACTCATACATTACCACTCGAGAGTTGTTGGATAAGTTGGCTCATAGATTTATCAATTCAGGCAATGCTGTTATTTCCATAATGAAAAAATTGCATACAATGAAGACTAATCCATCAGCAGAAATTCAAACAGAGGAGGAGTTCCCAAACTGGAACTTGGATAGTTCTGTTGATTTAGGAGAGTTGGGAGATGTTGATTATTCAGTTCTATTGAAAATCCAGATCAACATCTTGAAGGTACTAGTTCTATTGATCAATAATTTCTACTCAAACTTTTCAATGGACTTGATGAATAAGAAGATTTTGATCAAGCTCCTTAGGTTGTTTAGCAATGAGATTCTTCAATGGTATAATTCGAACAAGATAGATTCCGAATTGGAGAAGTCTTTCGAAAGTTTAGTAAACTACTACAAGAAATTGAAGAAGTTGTTTGTCAAGAAGACATACAGGCCTATGGAACTTAGCAAATTCAATCACTTCTTGGTAAACGACTTCAAGTTCAGTAATTCTCTACATGAAGTTCCTATGAATAGGAATTTGCCAGGCCATAAAAACATTCAAAAGATCGAAAAGTTTTTACACAAATTCAACAAGCTTTTGTCTATTTTCTACAAAGGTATCAAGACTGATGACTGGATGAAAGTTTACAAGATAGTGGAAATTGAATTCGAGAAAAACAATTTGTTGGAATTCAACTTACAAAAGAGTGAAACTAACGATGATAGTTTGGTCATTTCAAACATTTTCAACTACTTCGATTCCTTGAGCGATCCTAGCGAGAAGTTGTTGGTGTTAAAGAAGTTTCCATTGGTGTTCAGGAAACTATTCAAGTTGTACAATAAGTTCAAAACCTACATATTGATTCAATTGACCGACTTGAGTATCACTGTTGATGAAAGATTGGATCGAATGAAAACCTTGTTGTACATGGCAAAAATATGTCAATTGAAAATGCTGGTCACCCAGCTCGTCTTCGAAAGCAGGCAAAAAGGACCCATCCCTTCATGCATTGGGTCAGCAATTACTAATGTGATTCATTCTCCCGAAAGCAGATTATTCACCAATTTATGGATAAAGGCGTCAATCTCTTTGAATGGAGAAGATTCCGCCGGCAGCGCCAATTATGATGATTTGGAAGCCTTATTGCCCAAAAGATTGACAACTAAGGATTTGGTTATTAATCATGAATTCATGCTACCATGCTTTGGTTGGATAATCGAAAACTTGATAGAGATGAATAGAATTCCAAACTTCGGCACCAAAGATTTGATCAACTTCAACAAGAGATACTTCATTTACAAAGTGCTCAAGGAATTGACCATTGAAGACGCAGGTACAAACGAAGACTTTAACCAAAATGAGACTAGAGAGTTTGAATTTTTATTGAAGTTGGACGAGAACTTGGTGAACAACAAGAACATAAAGGAGTTTACTTTGCTAGAAAAAGACCGACTTAAGTTGTTCAAAGCCACATTGAGAGAGCAGCACAAGATTTTAGTGGGAGAGAACCGCAAAAAGCATCTTAAGGATGGTTTAAATATTTCAACTTCCTCCTTACATTCTGTTAGCTCCCAAAACTCTGTCGGTGGACTGTTGAATAAGAAATCGTCAAATCCCGGATTAAGGAGGCAGTCCTTATCTTACAAGCAACAGAATGCTGGGTCGAGGTTCAAAATCTCAGGCTTCTTCACCAAGACAAGGCCTTTTTCTCTTGGTGGTTATGGCGGGAACACTTCCGGTCAATATTGGTACGATAAACCAATAAGTATTAAGGAGTTACCATCTGCTGCCAGTTTTCTCGACAATAAGGCTAAGCCAGCCCATATCATACCTTTGAAGAATAAAAAGATCTTTCCAGTTTACTTGCTACCATTCTCCTTCAAGATAGATAGTGATTCTAACAAAGACGAAGACTTCTTCTTCCAGTGCTTGAACGAATCCGACTTGAATGACTGGTTGATCAAGCTAAGCTATGCCAGTAGGCATTGGTTTTTTTCTAGAAACTTAAATATGAAAACCAATATTGGAAATCATGCCACCTTTGGAATTCCTTTGAGTGTTGCTTGTAACAGACAAAACACATTAGTTCCTAAGTTTTTGCTTGACATTTTCAGAGAGATTGAGGCGGAAGGAATTGAAGATGTGGGTATCTACAGAATCAGTACTTCAATTAGCGAATTAAGCAACCTCAAATCAATGGTCGATAGGATTGGTTTCGTTGATTTTGGAGAGAGAAGCTATGACACACATGCCTTGGCAAGTTGTGTCAAATCATATTTTAGAGAGTTACCAGATGCTTTGTTGACGGACAGTGTCATTAAAAAGTGTTTTGACTTGAGACAAAGTTTAGTGAATGACGAAATTGATAGAGTAGAAATGATCTTGAGATCAAAAGAAATCTTCAAGTCTCTACCAAACGTCAATTATGAAACATTCAAAGCATTATTGAAGCATTTAAGCAAAGTCAACGAGCACAGTGACCACAACAAGATGAATCCTACAAACATAGCCACAGTCATTGGGCCCGCGTTAACTGAAGCAAGCAGCTTAGAAATCTTGGTCAACAATTTTGGTTTCGTAAACTATGTTCTTGAAAGAGTGATTATCAATTATGAGGCTATTTTTGAATTCACCACTGAGGAAGTGAAGAAGTTAGACAGCAAAGACCAGGAAAAGGGGGAGCAAACAACTATCACTGAATCAGGTGCAGCCCCTGACGCTGCTGATGTAAAGGAGGATCCAGTGGAGCCTGCACCAGAAGCTACTGAGGTTACTGAGGATGCCGAGAATTCAACTGCCTAATTCATTCAAAGATAATTTTATATACAACTAAATGACACATAATATAATATATACAAGGGGTAATCCTGATCAGCGTCTCCTGATGAAGTTTTTGTTGATGTCTTGTCTTCTCTTGTGCATAGCAGCCAATTTTTTCTCAGACTGTTTCATCTTAGTGTTTGTAGTTTGTGAAGTAGTCTGTGAGAACTCCTTCCACCAGCCGCCTAAGCTTTGGTTTTGGTTTTGGGGGCTCGATGCAGACACAGCGGGCTTTACAATGGGAGGCATCTTGAAGAATGACCTGAAATACTTGTTTCTCAACACAATGGCCTGAATGAATGAAATGAAGGCATTAATAGCAAAGTATAAAAGAACAGCAGCAGAGAAGCCTTTAGTGACGAAAACAGACAACACTGGAGTCAAATAAAGGAACTTCTGCATTATCGGACTCATTGTAGCAGCGCCGGTTTCTCCACCCATCTTGAACTGACCAATAATGATAGTACCCGCAAGAACCTGAAGACCTAAGTATGGATCGACTTGCGTTAAATCAGGGAACCATGCTACACCTTGGGTAGCAAACCCTTCAACCGGGTGGTTTGCCATCTTCCTTAAAGCTTGGAAAAACCCATAAGCAAACGGAATCTGAATGAATGGGAGAAACCCATGGCTCATTTTGATATCGTGTGCCTTCATTAATTTACTTCTAGCAAAAGAAGCTTCAGTTCTCTCTTGTGTTGTTTCTGCTGCCCTCATCTGTTGAGCAGTCTCGTCCAAAAGAGGCTTGATCTTGCTCATTTTGGCCGAGTTGACAGAAGCCTTCATGTACAACGGAAACATGACAACTCTTACTAGCACAGCAGCAGTGATAATAGTACCCCACCATGGTAAACCTGTGTACACATGGGTATATTCAAGCAATTTTTCCACCAAGGCAGTGGGACCATAGCCCTGGCCCATACCTATGGAATCCAAGTAGCCAAGTTGGTCAGAGGTCATGGTAGAAGTGCTGACAGCCTCTTCGTTGAATTGGGTGAGCCTGTTGGTGATTTCAGAATCGGTATTTGTGGAGTTAAAACGCACACCTGCTCTCACGAAACCAGCACCACTAAGCCCTATAGCAGAAAAACCATTGGCCCTCGTGATGGGCAACACCCTGAACACCTTGGGGCGAAGTAATGTAGCTCTAAACATGCCTGGTGTGTTGTGACAGGCTGAAAAATTTTCTGCTTAGATTAGAACAAGTCGCGACCCAATTTGACGTACATGTACGAGACACTATGATACGATATAAGTGCCGAAGTGGTTATCTACGGCAGTTGGTGCCTACAAATGGCTATCTACAGTTGTGCCGTGTGGGAAACATCCGTGGTTTGAATTCGAAACCTCGGACCCACCCAGAAACTGGTGAAAATGCTGTGCTAAAGGTTTTGGATTTGGTTCTATCTGGAGATTTAACTCACCAAAAGGAAAATCAGGTGTTGACCTTGATGTCCAAAATACCCCATGGTTTGCATGGCACAGTTCTTGTTGATGTTCCAGAAGACACCAGAAGCTCGCTTTTGCTCAATGTCCAATTCCAGGGGATGCTTACCCGACAAGACCCCAACCTCGTGAGCTTTATACTCGAGAATATTCACAGTCCCTTGAACCACTCCCTCCTAGAGGTGTTTTTCTTCAATTACACCAACTCGCACAACTTTCTGTCGTTGGTTCGCCTTCTAGAACTCTGCATTGAGGAACAGGCCTTTGTTCCAAGTAATGAGTTATGGTCAATTTACTTAGGTTTAACTTGTGAGCTTTTCTCTCTTGAAGGTGCTAAGCTTATTTTCCATAATGTCATAGACGAGTACAATTTTGTCATTCAAGACTGCTCACCATACAATCCTCACCTGGCATATCTTCCGTTTCTTATCACTCTGGAAAGCTTGTCACTTTTGGCAATGATTTTTCAGAAACATCTGGAGCCTCAGTACATATTGATCATACGAGACTATTTCAAGAGGTTTTTTTCTCTATATGGGCACAGAGTTGATTTCAAAAGTATATCTATATCTTTGGTGGAAGCCTATTGTGGTTCTGGGGATGTAACGAATGCTCTCCTGTCATTTAAATACTTGTGCATGTTGTTTAGAGATCATCAGAACTTCCAGTCTCGTACCCATTTTCTCGAGACAGTATACTCAATGATGAATGATACTTCTCGATGGCGTATGCATAACATACAGACCAATGAGGTCCGATATCCAGACTGGCCAGAGGAGTTAAAAAGTGAGGAGGACAAACTCCAGGACTCAGAAATGAAAAGTGGTCTCTTCAGGCCAATTGATGCTAAGAGTAACAGTACTCGAGTGGTCGCAACCATCGATGGTTCTATCCAGATAAACGATTTACCAATGTTTGAGCAGCTTGTAGATAGGCTAATTCTCAAACACATGCAATCTAATTCCAGTCTGAAAATTCCTAGCTTAATGAAGCTAATTAAGACGAACCACTATATGTTGACAAGCTTCGTCGTTTCCAGTCTTGCGTCACACTACTACTTTGTTGAAGCACTCATAGTCATGAAGAAGCTTCAAACGAAACGCTTAGATTTGTCATTGCCAGTCTTGTTGAAAGATGAAATCTTCCTAATCTTATTCAAAAATTGCAAAAAGAAACTAAGTGAACCTGTGCCACACGAGCTTCATAGTTTCGACGAGCTCTTCGAATTCAATGAGTTTGTTAATGACTTACTAAGATTCTACTTCAAAGTCAAAGGGAAGTTGAATAAGCCTTATGTGAACCCCAAAATCATGTCACTTTACATATCTTTGACATTGCACAGTCCTAAATTCCAATCAAGTTTATTGGAGTCAAACTTGAGGTTTTTCAAAACCCACCGGAGAGATAAAGATGTAATATATTTACCCGTTGACGACTATAAACAACTCGATCAAGTGTACGATATTTCCAACAGTCAGTTCAAAGACATTGCTCTACCTGATCCGAACCCAATCTTGTAAATACTATATTTTTAATACACCTACCCATTATCGTATAAAATCATTATGTCGAAGTCCTGGGGTCAGTCACTCCTTGGACTGGACATCTTGTGGATCTTGACGCTATCATTGTGAAGATCAGCGATTGTGTTGATGTCTTGGGGAGTAATGAAGATAGTTTGGGAGTGAGGGACCTTCCTTAGTTCTTCTAGTAAAAGCCTGATACTCACTGTACGATTCACTGAATCCATGAATACATCGAACTCATCCAATCCTCTAACTTTAGAGTTCATGATTTTCCAGATAGAAAGGAGGAATGCAACCTGAGTGAATGACTTTTCTCCACCAGACAATGATTCGACATTCCTCCTAGCAGAAGTATCCTGCGGGGCTACTAGCATATTAAGGGTTTTATTCCTGGTATCAACCACTAACTTCCCCCTGAAATTTCTAGTATCCAAAGCCTCCTCGAACGAATGCGAGACGTCTTTGATGTTGTGTTCTATCTTCTGGCGTAGGTACTTCAATCTCGATGAAAATTCTTGAGACAAGTTCGTCTCCATTGTTTGAAGCTCAAGAACCATACTTTCAGCTTCTTCTAGATTCACTTTACACTTTTCGTACTGTGTTTGAGCCTCTTCAAATGTTATTCCTACTATACTCTCCGCCTTCTCTACCGCTTCTTGTGTCGCCAAATACTCTGTTTGAATCGATTGTGGTGTATCTTCATCGGTGATCTGGACTGCACTTCTGTCGCAAATTTCTTCTGCATTCTTTTTGTTCTCTTCATATTTATCTTGTAAGTTCCTTAATTTCTCCTTGTAGTTGGTGATGGACTCTAATAACTTTCCCTTTTCGTTCTTTAAACGCGTGATTTCAACGTCGGTCTTAATGATCTGGTCCAGGAGCTTAGTGTCAGTCTCAGCGCACAATCTTATAGATGAATTCAAGCCCTCAATGTTGGCATCCAATTTCTGTAAACGAAAATCGACATCGTCTAGTTTTTTCTTCGCTGAACTAAGATCATTTGCCAAAGACAATAAAATGTTCTTACAACTTTTCATATGCTCTTCAAGATCGCTTATAGCTGATTCAATCAAGGATATAGGGTTTTCATTGTTCTCATAATCATTCAATTTCAAATCATTAAGTTCTTGTTCTTTGTCAGACCTTTGCTTATTCAAGTCTGTCAACTTCTGTTCAAACTCTTTCTTGCCTATTTGAAATTGGAGCCTTATTTCTTTAAACTCTGATTTCAAAGATTCCAAGTTGGAGGATTCCCTTTGAATCAGCAACTTCGTCTCTTTAATTTGAGTTTCGATAGCAGTCAGATCTTCAGTGAGTTTGTAAAGAGCATTCATGTTGTAGGTCACTGGATCATTCGATATGGAGTTTTGATTTCCACTGGTTCTTCTGCCACTTGTCTTCGACACTTTGGAGTACACATTCATGACATTGTTCGACCTGATTATCTCGAATGCCCGTTCACCGTTTTCGGTGATCACAGATTTCTCTATACTGTTAACATCAATCAACGTATAAAGGACCTCGGAGTTCGCTATATTCAACACATCCACAAGAGCAGTTTGGCCAGCGGCCATTTCTGATCTGTAATCAAAGGTCTCGAACTTTCTCATAATAATATTGACATCGACACCCACTCTTTTGGTCAAGTTCAAGAGCATCCTACGATCATGCTCATCGCAGACTAAGAAGGAGTCTAAACTTTTGTTAAGGACGGCATTTATCAAATCTTTCCAAGACGAATAATTTTGTTTGACGTTAACATAGGTTCCAATGGGCCCCAAAGGTTTATAATGCCATTGCAGGTTTTTTTCAATATCGTGCACCAAACGTTTTACCTTATCCCCCCATGGACTGTATTTATCACTCTTGGATCGATTCAAAGTTGTAAGCATGTTGGACAATTGTCGTGTAGTGTCATTACTCTCCTCTATTTTATGTCGAACAGATACGAATTCAGGCAGATCCTGAACATCTTGTCTGAATTTGGAACCATCCTTCAATAGACTTCGTTTTTGTAATTTAAGTGCTTCGATTTCTTCTTCTAAACGAGCCACTCTCTGTGACCAAGTTTCAGAATTATTGTCTTTCACTTTTTCACGTTCTCTTTCCAATTTGGTCTGGAGGTCAGCAATATTTTTTTCATCTTCTTGAATGTTTCGCTGGTTTGCTTTTATCTCTGAGACTACCTCTTCGTAAGAGATTTTTGCAATCTCTCTCTCCGCCTCTAACGGAGACCTTTCCATTGACAAGACGTCCAAATCCGCTTGAAAGCTCGTCTTCTCCCTCTGACCCCTGATTCTCGACTCAGCAGCCTCCTCTTTCAAATTTTGTTTCTCAGAACAGCTTGCATCAATATTGGCGACTTTTGACTCGTTGGTTACGATCTCATTTTGACGTTTAGACATCAACTGCTCAATCTTTGTGACATTAAACCAAAACACTTTCCCATTCAAAAGAGACAATTTCTCTCTTAACTGGTCAGATTGCTTGAACTTTTCGTACACTTCCAAGCTATCGTTGTACTTTTTCCTCGCTATAGCCTCGTGGTTTTTGGCAGCTTTGAGTTGGCTTGAGATCTCCTCAAGATTTGTTTGAGTCTGTGAATAGTTTTCAATGATATCGTCCACCGATGTTCCCTGCATGAAATACCGAAACTTATCTTTGTTGTTGGTGGAAGTCAAAAACTCTCTTGCTTTGTCCTGAGACAAGAATGATAAGGGATTATCGACTCTAATGTTATATTTCTGTAAGATCTCGTCGATGAGAGACTTTTTGGTGGAAATGGTCTTCCCGCTGCTGTTCTTGACAGTATAACCACCACCGCCTTTTCTTATGAGTCGTCTCTCTATAATTATTCTATCACCGTACACTTCGGGCTCAAACGAATCGATTCCTCTGTTTCGAAACACAATTGTAACTCTGGCTACAGACTTCCCATCCTTAATCAAATCTTGAAGGCTTGAGCCTCTACTTGTATCACTAGCTTTGGCACCAAGCCCAACAGATATACCGGTGATTACTGCACTCTTTCCCGACCCATTCCTGCCAATAATGAAATTCAACCGGGGCCCCAACTCCAATTCGAAGAAATCATGGCACATGAAGTTCTTCAAACTTATTCTCTCAATGACTCCAGCATGCCCTTGGTCTCGGGACCCTTCCGGTGTATTAGAGTCGGAATCAGAGTCGCTGGACTCCTCATCACTGCTCGAATCGGAGCTTCCACTGCCATCTGAACCATTGGAGGAAGAGTCCACACCACTCTCAGTCAGTTCTTGAGACCCAGACCCCAGCAAAAAACCATTGGCATCACCCACGCTCTGGCTCATCTTGGATCGCTTCATTATGTTGTCCAAGAGGTCCGGAGAACCCCTTTCGCCACTCCTTTTAGGCATTCAAATCTGTTGTGTCAATTTGATAGTTATTCCGCATCTGTGCGATTCAAGCGCGTTGGTGATTATCACGTGACAGGCTGTACGAAGAGCATCGCAAAAGCCTCGGCGAGCCCTAGTAAGCATTGTTGAAATAAAGAGCCGTCGTTGACGAAGGAACATCAGATGCTGGATCTGAAAGTTGAACGGCCCTCGAAGGGGCAACTGCTGGTGAAAGCAGGCTCGTTTCTGCACTTGGAACGGACGAAGACCATGACCAAGGCGTTTTTTATGGTTGTTCTTTTGATAGTTGGAGGTGCATTTCAATGTATACCTTCTTTAGCACACTTTTCTTTGCATTTTTCTGCCCATGGAACTCCCCAGATAATCCAGCCTAAGGTCTTTGTTATCACGATGTTTGAGCCCGAAGAAAAGGCCTGGACAAGTAGAGTAGAATTTCCCCATAATATCACTGTTCCCGGTTTATCATTGAAATTTCCTCATGTTCACTGTGTGGGAGACTACAGTGTATGTCATATGACCACTGGAGAAGGCGAGATTAATGCTGCTAACTCGATGATGGCCCTCCTCCTTAGCCAAGAGTTTGATCTCTCTAAAAGTTATTTCTTGCTTAATGGTATTGGTGGTGGTGAACCGATGAGAGTTACCACCGGCTCGGTGACTTTTGCTAAATATGCCATTCAAGTGGGGTTGATGTATCAAGTAGACTCGAGAGAATTGGCTTCAGCATACGAGGACTGGCCTTCTGGATATTTTAGTTATGGTGCCAAAGACCCTTTTACTTATCCTGACGCTGTTTATGGGACCGAGATATATGAGCTTAACGAGCAGTTGCGTGATAGAGCCATTCAAGCTGCTAAACAGAATGAGAAGCTCTTGGAACAAGGCTCTCCTCAAAACATCTTGTTGAGAAGCATGTATGATGGCCCAGCTGCTGAACCTCCTGCGGTTATGGCATGCGATGTGACTACCCTGGACAACTACTTTTTCGGTAATAAAATCAGTGACTACTTCATGGATTACACCCTGTTGGTAACCAACAACACTGCCTACTATTGCTCTTCCGCTCAAGAAGAGAATGCCACTTTAGAGTCTCTCTTGAGAATGGCCAAGTCGGGACTTGTATCTTTCGATAGAGTTATTGTCATGAGAAGTATATCTAACTTTGTGAGGCCTCCTCCATCAGTGAAGGATTCAGTAGAATTCTTCAACGAATTCGAGAAAGGGGGAATTCAAATGGCCTTGGATAACTTGTATCTCGGAGGATTCCCGGTAGTTGAAGATATCTTAAATAATTGGGACGAAGTGTATTCCAAGGGACTCAAAAGTCTGAATTATATTGGAGACATCTTTGGTAGCCTTGGGGGAAAGCCTAATTTTGGTAAAGATCACTACACTGTTCACTAAATTGTCACACGTAGACCGTAAGCCAAATAGAATAGAACTAAAGCATACGTGTGTAACTTGGCCATTATTTGTATTCAACTCTACATATTGGTGAAGAACTGGTCTTCAAACTCGAATATACCTAATTAAATCAATTTACCAACACCCAATGATTAGACTTGTCCAAGACCAATCTACCATTAACAAAGACTTTCAAACAATTTCTGTCATCACCCGAGAATACCCATTTGTTCAACAAATTGAGTATCTTTGTATTTAACTCATCTTCTTCGTCATCCTTATTTGGGAGTTGCCAGTCAAATAAATCAATGCTGCTGTTCATTCCTCCCAAGTCAACCAACTGGGAGTCAAACTTTTTATTGAGATCAAACGTTCCAATCTCTGATTCTAATCCAACTGCTACAGCACCTGCTTGTGTACTCATGTAAAGAGCATCATTCAAACTCAACTTATCAAAATTGTTGTTCGTCTTCATTGACAAATGATGGCTCACCAATATGCTCTGTCTGACGATGCCCAAAATCAGAGGATCAAATCCCCCACTGATGTCAGTCCCCAAGCTGACATTTATCTTATGTTTGTACAAGTACTGTTTAACGGGGGCTTCACCACTTGCGATAAAAGTGTTTGAAGTAGGGCAATGACTTACTGAACAATTCTTCTTCTTGATTAACTTACATTCCAGTTCCGATAAATGCACGGCATGAGCTAGAATGGTAGAATTGGAAAGTAAGTTGTGTGAATCATAAACGGATGCATAGTTCAGGCATTCTGGAAACAACTTCTTCACCAACTGTATTTCAGTTTTGTTTTCACTGATATGAGTTTGAATTGGCAAGTTTTCCTTGACCGAAAGTTCACCAAGCTTCCTCAACAATGACCTGGTACATACGGGTGCAAACCGGGGTGTGATGATGGGTTTGACCAAAGTCTCAGGCTCAGGATTTCTGACATCAAAGTAGTCCACTAACTGGTTCATAGCCGTTAAACATTCCCCTTCAGTTTCTTGGTAGTCTGGGTAATCAGCGTTGTGGTTCATACAAACCTTTCCTACAAACCCTCTCTGCCCAAAGTTCAAAAGTAAATCACCAAACAATTT
Source organism: Yamadazyma laniorum (assembly GCA_002109505.1). Lineage (NCBI taxonomy): Eukaryota > Fungi > Ascomycota > Pichiomycetes > Serinales > Debaryomycetaceae > Yamadazyma > Yamadazyma laniorum. Next base: position 1,640,165 of record MVNT01000001.1, on the reverse strand, counting down.
GCTTGTTTCGGTGTCGATGGTGGTGAAATAAGAGGCACATGTTGTACCATTGGTCAAAGTCTTTTTGATAACCTTCGTGTAGATATCCTTGGCCATGTCGAGGTTTTTGGCGTTGAAAGAGTTCTCCAATGAAAAGGTGTAGATCTTCAACCAGTCCAAGAGTGGAATGTTCAAGCCGATACCAACGTTGGGATATTGTGATGCGTGAATGTGGGTGTCGACGAACCCGGGAAAGAAAAATTGACTTGGATTCTTCGAAATGTCCACATACTTGAAGTACGACTGAATCTGGGCATGGTTGGTATATTCACGTTTGAACACCTCAAACACTTCAGATTCTGGGACATCGGTCTGCATAAAATCGATCGACCCTTGTTGGTTGACCCCTACCAAACACTTGGTTCTGATTCTTATCTCTCCAAGCTCTGGAGTATCGATGAAGGTTCCGTAGTAGAGGGTATATGGAATCGATTCCATTGCCTTGGGAGCAGCTTCATATCTCCCGTGTGACCACTTGTTCTTATTCAATTGCATGGTGTTTCGTGTTTGCTGCTAACTGACTCAGGACAAAGCTTGATATTTAAAGCACAATTAACACTCAATTTCTTATCAGTAGTAAGAGTCCGCGGAGATTCCGAAGGAGACCAAAACGATTTATAAAGTTTGAATATACCTACTTAAAATAAACAATAGACCGGTACTGCGACTGGGGAATATATATAGGTAGAACTATATACGTTAGTACCGAGTCAAAGGTTAATTATTAGCAATTTAACTCAACTCACGGCGAATTTTCACGTTTGGATCAAACCGGTGCACCGGTTTGTTAAAGATTGCTGCAAAAACGCTTCTTGGGGTGCGGTTTGGTGGATTTCTATGGTTAGCAACCGGAGGCACCGGTCGTTTGACTGAAAAGCCCAGACACAACCGGGTTCGTTGAAGGTAGAGTTCAGATGACATCAATTCTGCCGCATGCTCCCAAAGGAACATATGTAGCAAAGAATCCATGTTCCATTTCGTCAACCAACGGGCCACCTATTTGTAGAAATACGACATTGGATTTCCACTCTGAGTATGATGGCATTTGTTTAGCTGCTGGCGAAACTCTAGTTCTCCGATCCGAAGGAATGCCTACAAACACCGTCGGAGCCTCTGCTTGTTGTTCTTCTAGGACATCTATTTCCTATAACCTAGCCTAAATTGGTATAAAAACTACACATGTGTATCGGGCCCAACAGACCTTTAGGTCACATGACTGCAGCACGTAAAAGATGATATAACCCTTTTTTTTCAGACACCAAATCCCTAAACCAAAGCAGCAGCTACCAAACCGATAACAGCACCGAAAGAAACGGATCTAACGTTACCCATGTTTCCTTCACTTTGAGATTCAGGACTGGAGGAAGCTTCGGATGAAGTGGAAGATGGAGTGCTTTCAGCAGAGCTGGTGAAAGCAACAGCAGCGACACTGGTAGAGTCTTCGGCGAAAGAAGCAGCCTCAGAAGAGGCTTTTTCGGTGGAGCTAGGAGCCTCGGACGAAGAAGGAGCTTCAGTTGACGAAGGAGCTTCGGAAGACGAAACAACCGCAGAGGACAAAACAAATGCAGAGGACGAAGCAGCAGTAGAAGAAGCGATAGCAGAAGAAGTAGTCTCGGATGAGCTTTTGGCTTCGGTGGAAGAGCTGGTTTCCGCAGAAGATGAAGATGGACTCGACGACGATGATTGTTGAGCAGACGATGACGAAGGAATCAACGAGGCATATGGAGAACAAACGCTCTCAAAAGATGACACCGCAGTGTCACTGACACCTTCTGGGCAAATGTCGTTCAAGCAGCTTTCGACGTTTTTGTATTGGGAAGAACAGATACATGATAAATCGTTCAAGCCAGAACAGTCCGACTTCTTCGTAACCTGGGCCACACAAGCCAACAAACAAGCTGGAGGAGTGGCGACAGCGTATTGAGCAGCAGCCAACACTAATATGATTGATGATGAAACTGAGACCTTCATGTTTGTCAATAGCGAATGTATAAGTTTACAGAGTTTTTTGCTGTGGGATCAAACAACTTGAGTGAAAATTTTAAATTTGTGTAAACATTCTCGAGCATTGTGCATTTTTCTGTTTCTATTTTAAGTAAAAACCATAATTCGCAAGTCTAGACTTTTAGCTGGGTAAAATGACGGGGGGCGAACAAAAGGCCAAACGGTGTATTTGGTTGGGGGACGTGAATTGGGAGTATTGAGAGACCAGGTTTGTGAATTTTCAGCCCGAAAGAGCCAGATTTCGTCTTGTTTGTTTGGGTCTTTAGGCCCCTAATCGCACACAGTCTATTTTTATTGTTACTATTATTTTCTTAGTTTATTAGTTTACAAAAAATAATTTGTGGCGTAGAAGAGTTGCAATCAAAGTCTTATGTCGGCCCTCGAATCTTTGCCTACGTACTCTAGCAGGAGCTCGAACGGCTTTTCCAAGTCGTCTTGGTCAACTCGCAACATAAATTTTGCATCAACAGTCACCTCGAGGTGCCCGTTGACGGCCTCCCTGAGAATATCGGCACCAACACCTGTTATTCGTATGGGTATTCTGCCGGTCTTGTTTACTCCGGGTTTAAGTAGAAGCTTGTAGGGTTTAGTGATTTCTCCGATCTTTTCATTCTCGTGTGTTGCAACTACTTCTGTGAGTCCGACCTCGAGATCCTGGTTTTTGATAGGATTGAAAATCTCCAACTCCACATCAGACCCAAGAATGTGAATTACAGATGAGAGGACAAATGTGTCTGTAGTTCTGTGCATCTCGCTCGTGGCAAACAGAATGTTGGGAATTAGTAGGTCTTGAATCGTCAGTTTCAGAAGGAATTTGGGTTCTTGAAATTGTACATCGATTGTTTGGTTTATCTTTGACAAAAACCGGTTCACCAACTGATTGAGTTGAAGCCCCTCATCCTTCCACAATTCTATATCCACATGGAGAGTGTTTCCGGGCAACATCTTATCGACCAGAGCAGTCCCTAGCTCAGTGCCGTTGTTGATGAGGTTAAGTTCAAGCCTCTCATCAACTATGATATCAAGGTCCAGTATGTCAAGAATACAGTCAACTGAAAGATGCAATCTGCTGCTCGTGATATTTTTAATTTCGATGCTTGGTACGAGAATGCTGATGTTTAAGGAGTTCATGTCGAGATTATTACTAACTCTAATGGACCTGTTCCTTGTAACTGCCTTGTTCACCTTGATAGGGGTCTTTAGCATTGGAAATTTCATCTCCAACTGTTCTATTGATGTATTGAAGTCCAAGTTTAGTACTTTGTGGGCCACAAAATCTCCCACCAATTTAGGGTCCAAATGGATTATTTCAAACTCTTGGAGTATAGAACCGTTCTCAATAGTGGAGGAGAATTTCAACGAAAAGTAGTAGGAATCTACAAAGACAATCATTTTCAACTCAGTTGGAAAGCTTGTAGTTCCTCTAACCTGGCCTCTTATTTCCGTCTTTGTGAGCTGGATTATTGTATTCTGTATGCTCTCTAGATCAAATTCAATCGGCATTAACTCAACTGGAATATTAGGAATTCTAGCATTGACACTGTTGACAATGTGGTTCACCCAAGATGGATATGAGCTTGTGCTTGTTGCCCTGACGTACAAGTCTGTCTGTCTGTTTTCGATTAAGTCGTAAACCAATTTGTTCATACACTCTTCACCTACCGACAGTATTCCTGAAGAGGATATATTCCCATTGAATGAGAATCTCTCCTTCTTAACGGATATGTCTATATCACCTATATGTAACAATTTGTTTTTGCAGCTAACCATCAATTCATACAGCGGGAACTCTTCTAAAAACCTGTTAAGAAGAACATTAGCATATCTGGTGCTGCCACCGAACTCTATTTGGTCGACATATTCATTGTAGCTTGCAAAGCCATTCCCTAGGCTCAAATTTGAGTTCAACTCGTTGATAAACGTTAAATTTTGTTCCATTCTTACTGGCCTGTTGTGTAGAGTAATAAACTTAGTGGAAATGTCCGCTCGGAACAGTGCTTGCAAGTTTATATCGCTCTCGTCTTCGCTTAGTAGCTGGTTCAAAAGCTTGATCATGTTGGTGTCACTAATAGCCACTGTAGACTGGAACTCAAATTGGCTCACGGCGTTATTTCGTAGGTTGACATCCAATACTGGAGTTGTCACATTCAAAGACTCCAACTTGTTGATGACAACATTGATGTGATCTTTTGGCTTCACTTGAACAGTGCCTATCAAAAGCCCAGCCAAGATGTACCCATTCATAAACAACGAGTTGGATATATTGGTATAGTTCACAAACATGGAACATTCCACTTTTACTACCACACCTCCCTCGTTTATTCCAATGAGATTGATTGAATTCAATGATGGATGGACAGATCTTTGAACGTCTACGTTGAAATCATGATAAAGGAAACAGAATATTATTACTATGATAACTAAGATAAGAAGACCAATACTCAAGACCGGGGTGCCCAAGTATTTCCAGGAAAGGTAATCTGGCGAGTCTTCTGGGAAGGAAGGAGGTGATAGTAAAGGTTGGTTTTCATCAGCTATTGGAATTGGAGGATGTTGGAAAGTAGGGTGGACGGTGGTGTTGGGGGAGATGTCGTCATTACGTGAGGGAGTATCCGGTTGGCCAAATTTAGTGGTATCTGGACCAGGTTCTGAAACCTGTGTTGCACCTGCTGGTTCAACTACTTCGACAGGTTCAACTGCTTTGGCCGCATTCTCGATTGGTGTCACTGGTGTGTCTGCAGCATCCGCAGAAGCCCCGGCATTGATAGAGCTTTCTTCCACAACCTGAGGTATTTTGGTTGCATCTGGGGACACTGGCTTGGGTTCTTCAAGTTTTGGAGCTTCTCTCTTTGGTTTCCTCTTACTGCTCAACTCCACACTTTTCTTCGAAGACGAGATCAGGTTTACTGAGTCCCTGCTTTTATTTGTGTATTTCAACCCGCTCAATCTTTTCTTGTCCTTCTCATCTTTCTCCTTCTTACTCTTCCTTGAAAATGACCGCGAGAGACTGCTGCTTCTCGATACGTCCGAGTCATCGTCTTTCTTGCTACGCAACTTCTTAGTTGCCTTGTCCATCAAAGACACCATTCTCGTACAACAATCGCTTTATTGGGTGTTTACAAAAAAAATTAAGAAGCCCCTAAAACTCAATATGGCTAATTTCATTTATTTATCTTTCTGGTTATCGTCAAAGCGCGATTACATCTGGTACCAGTTCACACGATAGAGGTGGTAGAAACGGTATATTCGGAGGCGTTATGAGGGTGTGGAGTGGTCTATCTCAAGTTTTGTATTGATACATAGGAGGTACAAAATAGCTTTTTAAAAGTACAAATAAACCATAGGATGTAGAGATGTTTTAGCGCATGTGGGAATGATCGTGATCCTGGACGGTTGGATCCACGTTTGGGTCGATGGCTGGGTCCACTGGAGGATGGTTCAAAACAGCGGCAGCAGCAGCAGCCGCAGCAGCGTTGTTGGTGATGGCAGCCAAAACGTCAGGGTCTTGTAAGTCTTGATGTTGTTGGCTGACTGAGTGACTGTGGACTGGCATTTGCCCGTGAACTGGCATCTGACCATGCATCTGGAGTTGTGGGTGCAACTGTCCACCGTTCATCTGCTGCTGAGGTTGCAGCTGGCCCTGACCTTGTGGAGACACTTGGGGCTGGGCCTGGAGCTGGAACTGAGCATTCATGTCCATACCCTGAACCTGCGGCTTTGGCAATGGTTTTTCTACCAAGATTCTTGAGCTTCTGGTCCGCTTCTTTTTGCTTATATTTGGAGGGTCGGCTGCGTGGTTGTGCTTGGGGTTGATCATTCTCAAGATCCACATTTCTCCTCCATCAGATGGAGACCCAGAAGTCTGGGGGTCGAAATCGTTCAACTTTTCATCTAAAGTACCAGAATCCCGCTTACTCTTTCTTCTGTCCTTCTCAGGTGGATACAAGTTGGCCACCAATCTGTAACCACATTTGTTACGCTTGGTGTAAGCCACTCTTTGTCTCTTACTTGCATCTTTCACAGTTGTACGGAAAGAACCTGAACGTTCACACTGGAAGTAAATGGCCTTTGGCTTGGAAGAACTGATAACTATTCTACATTGTTCTTCGTCATTCAAGTTAGTCTTGACGAACTTGACCAACTCTGATTTGGTCTGAAATGTTTTGATGATCTCATTTTCTAAGTAACGGGATTGAAGGTTCACATCGCTGGGATCGTCATATCCCATTTGCGATTGCACGTTCCTTGGCATGCCACCAAGTCCTTGTAGCCCTTGTTGTTGCTGCTGCTGTTGCTGTTGCTGCTGCTGCTGTTGTTGCTGCTGCATCTGAGCTTGTTGCAACTGATGAGCATGTTGTTGTTGCATTTGGGCCTGTTGATACTGCTGCAACTGCTGTTGAGTCAACTGACCACGCTGAGCCATTTGGTTCAATTGCCCCATTTGGTTCATACCCAACTGTTGACCCATCTGGTTTAACTGGCCCATTTGGCCCATGCCCAATTGTTGTCCATATTGCTGATTTATCTGTTGGTTTAACTGGCTTAACTGAGGGTTGTTTGAGTTAGCGGCGGCAGCTGCTGCTGCTTGTAACTGCTGGATCTGGGAATGGGTTTGCTGCTGCAACCCTTGGTGTTGCAACTGCTGTAACATGTCGGAGTAGCCGGGGTATCCGTTCTGTCCGAGCGGCTGCTGAGGCTGTGACTGTTGTTGAGGATGACCCCTATAGTCCTGGCTAATACTGTTGCTCAACTGTTGCAATTGACTCAAAGGCATTTGGTTCAAAAGTTGATTGTATTGGTGCTGAGCCAGCCGAGGATCCTGGCTGGACATTTTGGAAGCATCGGACCCGACACCAGAAATAGGCACTTGTTGTTGTATATGGTGCTGAATATGGGGAGACTGCTGCTGTGAGTGTTGTTGCTGAAGGTGTTGTTGTTGCATTTGTTGTTGAATTTGTTGTTGTTGAGCTTGCTGCTGAGCGACTTGTTGTGCAGCTTGTTGTTGTTGAAGCTGGGGCGACTGGTGGCCGTGAGACTGAGCACCGTCTTCCTTCTTCATCTTGTTCTTTACCATGGTGTTGTTATTGTATCGATGAGTGTGTTGATATATTAATGAGAGTACAGGAATTCTTGTATACAATAGAATGCTTCCTGTACAGTTTATAACGTCTTGTATGTTTTCAATTTTTTGTTGGTTCGATCACCCTGGCGTTTTGCGCATGGAAATACACAAATGGTCGGGACACGTACATTGTCTTGAGATGTGTGGTGGGACCGATTGGGATAAAACCAACATGGCTACTATCGAACAGCAGATCCGTGAGGTGCAGGTGGTCAGTGCTGACAAGGAGCTCCATTGGTATATCAAGTCGGTGGTTATTCCCGAGCTTCCCCAGCTCATTGAGGCCCTTGAGCTATGCTCCAACTTGCTCTTGTACAATACTCCCCAGCATCCAGATGCGGCCCAGCTGATTCTACGGGGCCCTCCAGTCAAGCTCCCGTTGACGTCGAACAAACTGGAGATATTGAAGGGAATCCTCATCCGTGACGGGCCATACATTGTGCAGTTGAACATTGTTCTCAATCAGTTCAACTTCAATAAAGTCATACATAAGCTAGACTTGGTGAAGCCGGTTCTTCTCGACCAAATTATCACAGCAAAGAAGGCTTTGGACAGCTCCATCGACAACCTTAAGCAGTTCATCCAAATAAACCGTAAAGATGACCACATGTGTGACTTGAACCACAAGGTGTTGATAAAGTTGTTCAATAAGCTTTTGACGAATATCTCCATAAGCAAGCAAAGCCTCCAGATCCCTTCAAACCCCAACCTTGTGTTTCCCAACAACGTGACTCCCTCACATTTCTTCCGGCCTGAACTTCCCTCAAACATATCAATTGATTTGTACTTGAATCAAGCCGAAATCTGTATTGACTTGAAGAAATTGCATGTCATCCATGAACTACCTTGGTCTAAAATTGAAAACGGTAAGTCTTACGTTGATAACATTCGAGAGGAAATGAAACTTCCCAGTATACAGTCGGGCTCAGGAGGGCTTTCTACGGGTGTTTCGACTCCTCGCTTGAAGAGTGAACCTTTGAAACTAAGCGATTTGGACCTGAAACTAAAGACACTTAAAGATTCGAATTTCTTCAACAATATGCTTAACACCTTGAACTTGAAACAGAAATTGGACCCTGCTGACTATATCACAAAATGTGTCACTTTCAACGGCCAGGTGGTGATGGTGAACACCAAGATCGATGTTAGTTCACCTGACCCAATCTTGACTAGTGTATTTAGCAAGTTGGATTCCATTGAGTATCTTTTAGGACTGTTTCTCCGAAATCTTGACGGAATATCCACTTGAATGCTGACGATTAACAAATCAGTTGGATTTCTACTGGAACTGCTGAAACGTCAACTGCTAACATTTAACGACGACTTGAATCTCTAGTTGAAATGCTGAATAGCGACGGATTACTTGAACTTCTTGAAACTATTTGTAAAGAACGACCTGAACTACTTGTAATGCTATATGTAGCTAATGACTGACGACTAATCTACAACATGATTTAAACCTCTTTTTGCTGTGTTTGCTGTCAATAAAGTACAAAGAAAGTACAAGCACTAGCCACTCTCATTTCCTACAAAACGATGCTTCAACACCCATCTCCGCGTAGTGCTGGTTTCCCTTTTCCACCCTCGGCCCTCTTCCGATGTTTTCGTGCTTTGTCCATGTAACTACTATAGTTTTGACGGCGAAATTCATAATCGCGATTTCACAAGACCGTTTTAGCTGGTGGAAGAATTCGCTAGTGTGGCCAACTTCTTGCAATACCTTTAGACGGAGATGACATACGAACTTTTATCCGAGAGAATAGAGAAGCCATTGGTTGACGATAGAGAGTATCGGTTTATTAGGCTCTCCAACCATTTGAATGCGTTGTTGATCCACGATCCACAAACTGACAAATCCGCAGCTGGTTTGGACGTCTTCGTTGGTTCTTATAAGGACAAGGACTTTGGGATTCCAGGATTGGCTCATTTCTGTGAACACTTGTTGTTTATGGGAACAAAGAAGTACCCTCTGGAAAACGAATATGCTTCATATTTGTCTAATCATGGAGGACATTCCAATGCTTTTACATCTTTTGAGCATACAAACTACTACTTTGAGATCAACTCTTCTTACTTAGAAGGGGCATTGGACAGATTTGCCCAGTTTTTTATTGACCCCTTGTTCGACGAGTCTTGCAAGGACAGGGAAATAAACGCTGTGGACAGTGAAAATAAAAAGAACTTACAGAATGATATGTGGAGATTGTATCAGTTGGAGAAACTGACCTCTAATCCTAGGCATCCTTACAACCATTTTTCGACTGGGAATAAAGTCACCTTGGGCGAAGATCCCTTGTCTAAGGGCTTGAATGTGAGAGAGATCTTGTTAGACTTCCATGAAAAAAACTACTCTTCTAACTTGATGAACTTGGTTATTTTAGGAAAAGAGTCTTTGGACGAGTTGACTGAGCTTGCAACTGAAAAATTCAGCTCCATCGCCAACAAGGACTTGCCCGAAAAGCCCGAATACGATAACGAAGTCATTTATAATGACGATGAGTTGGTCAAGTGTATCAAGGCCACGTCCATTATGGATCTGAATAAAATGGAGTTATCTTTCATGATCCCAGACGACCAGGATTCGAACTGGGAATTTTTGCCCGCTGGATATTACAGTCATTTGCTCGGTCACGAAAGTGAGGGCTCCATTTACTATTATCTTAATGAAATGGGCTTGATCAGTTCCTTGAGTTGTGGAAGCACAAAGGTGTGCTCAGGGTCAGCTCTATTTGTAATCGAATGTGAATTGACCCCAAAGGGATTGGAGAGATATGAAGACATTGTTGTGCACGTATTTGAGTATCTTAAGTTAATCAAAGGCTTGCCACCACAAGAGTGGTTGTTTAACGAGATAAAGAAGACCAACGAAATCAATTTTAAATTCAAGCAGAAACAAGATGCTGCCCAAACTGTTAGTAGACTAAGTAACACTTTGCATAAATTCAGTTCCATAATTCCTCCAAACTGGATGTTCAATTACACTTCAAAGGTCAAGTTCAATCCAGATGCCATCATCAAATACGGGAATTTTTTATCCTTGAGTAACTTGAGACTTCTAGTCACTTCGAAGACCTTCTCAGACTTCACTAAAAGAGAAAAATGGTACGGAACCAACTATGATTACTCTGAGATTGATCAAAAGTTGATTCAACGTGTTGAGTCATGTATGTTGAATGAAAATTTCAAACTTCCTATGAAGAATCCCTTCATTCCAGATAATTTCGAGATTCTCAACAAGAACATGTCGAACTCAGAACCCTTAAAAGCTCCATTTTTGATCAAAGATGATAGCAAATTTCAAGTGTGGTTCAAGCAAGATGATCAATTCAATGTTCCTAAGTTGATTCTTCAATTATTCTTGCACTTGCCAAAATCAAACGAAGACATTGAATCATCAATTCAGACCCAACTTTTCTGTGACTTATTAGATGATGAACTCAATGATATAAGTTATTATGCATCTACCGTTGGTTTATCATTTTCTGTTAATCAATGGAGAGACGGCATACTCATTAAGTTAAATGGTTACAATGATAAGATTTTCACCTTGTTGAAAGAGGTCTTGACTAAGATCATCTCTTTCAAACCAAACACAAACAAATTTGATATAATCAAGTTCAAATTATTGCAAAACTTCAAAAACTTCGGATATGAGGTACCTTACTTGCAGGTCAACACAAACTTTTTGACAATGATCAATGAAAAGACATATTTGACAACAGATAAGGTTCCAGTATTAGAGAAAATTAGCTTTGAGACTTTGAATAGTTTCATCGACAAGTCCTTGTTCACAAGTGTGTTTATTGAGTCTTTATTGGTGGGCAATCTTAATATGGACCAGTTGAACAAATACATAGACTTACTAGACAAGAGCTTCAGTGGCATACCAAGTCTCGATAGCAACCCTAGTGCCGTTCACAAAATGATTCAATTACAAAGCCATACTAGCGACCAGACTGCCATCGTGGATTTAGATCTTGATGATGTTGAAAATGTCAACTCATGCATTGATTACTTTATTAAACTTGGCAGTCCAACAGACTATGAGATGAGAAGCCTTGCAGAGTTGGTTTCTACCATTTTCCACGAGCCATGTTTCAACCAGCTCAGAACAAAAGAACAATTGGGATACGTTGTTTTCTCTGGAACCAGATTGGTAAGAAACTATATGGGGTATAGGGTTTTAGTGCAGTCTGAAAAGTCAGCCGGTTACTTGAGAGCTAGAATCGAAAACTTTTTGGCCATGATGGAAACAAAGTTGGCTGATATGACCAGCGAGGAATTCGAAGGATATAAAAAGACTTTGATAGACAAGAAGTTAGTAAAATTGAAGAATTTGGGAGAAGAATCAGGGAAGTTTTGGAATGCCATCACTGATGGGTTCTATGACTTCAAAGTTAATGAAAAATTAGTGGAACACATTGAGAAACTCACCCAAAACCAATTGCTTGAGTTTTACAATAAGTTTATCCATCCAACTGCAAGTGATGCACCAAGATTCGTCTTAAATCTCAATTCTCACAAGAGTATTTTCGTGGCTTTGAAGAGTATCATAGGCTCGAATGACTCTAAGATAATCGAGTTGATCAACGAATATGAAAATGATATCGATGAGTTGGTGAGCCAGGTAGCAAAGCAAAAGCTGGAATCTAGTGAGTTCAAAGCGAACTTGTCTAAAGAAATTAAGGATAAGTTGAAAGAATGGTTCCCCGAGTTCCCGGAGAAGAAGTACAAGTTCAATGACTTCAAAAAGTTTTCAAAGGCAGGAACTCCATCTCCAGTTGAACCCTTATCAAGCTTCCACTATGCTGAACTGCATTTGTAGCCTTTTAGAGTAACTTTTAGATTAATACATGATAGTTCTAACCAATTTGGAATCAACGCGGATTCGAATTCGAGTATAAATTCTTGGAGAACTGCTATTGTTATAGAATTACGGATTGATTTTTGTTCAATATGACGATGGATCTTTATAAAGTCAATGATATATACTTTGAAAAGCTATTCAAAGAAGGTAATGCGAGTGAAATCAAGGGTAAGGTTCTTTTGGTGGATAAATTCACCATGAGTATCATATCCATATGTTACAGTCAATCTCAACTTCTACTGGAAGACATTATCTTGGTCGAACTTATAGACAACTACAGCCTGTTGGATCAAATGAAGCACTTAAACTGCATTGTGTATATAAAGCCTGTTAACGAGTCAATTGAGTTCTTAATCAAAGAGCTCCAAGCACCACATTTTCACAGCTACAAAGTATATTTCAACAACATCATCAATAAAAACCAGTTGGAAAGGATAGCTGAGTACGATAAGTTTGAAGTGGTTGGCAACATTGTGGAAGTATTTCAAGATTACTTGGTGATAAACACAAATTTGTTCACTATATCCGCTAACTCAATTATCGATGAAACTAATAAACTCGTAAGTTTATTACTATCTATCAAGAGATTCCCCATCATCCGATATGAAAGCAACTCTCTAAGTTTGAAAAAGTTATCCAGTGAGATATTGTACCAGATTAACTCAAATTTGAACAACAACTTGTTCGAAAACTTGAACTATGATACTGTTCCTGTTCTACTTTTGTTCGATAGATTTCATGATCCTATCACTCCCTTGATCAATCCATGGACTTACCAAGCAATGATTCATGAGCTTATCGGTATAAATAAGAACGTCATCGAAATAAATGGTGAGAAGATATTGTTAAATGATCAGCAAGATGAGTTTCTAAGCCAGTCGCTTTATTTGAATTATGGTGATTTGACAGATTTTTTCCAAACCAAAGTAGAAAAGTTCAAGAGTGAATCCAATGCAAATGTCAAGACTTCAAACCTAGCTGAGTTGAAGAAAATCTTGACCAGGCTACCAGACTTCAAAAAAAAACTGAGTAATATAATGAAACACTTGAATGTTCTAACAGAATTAGATGCTCAAATCTCAAAGAATAATCTATGGGAGGTCAGTGAGTTGGAGCAGACAATTATATGTAATTTGGACACCAAGGTCAATGTGGAAAATAGCTTGATAAGGTTACTATCGAATGAATCTGTTAGCATGAACCACAAGATAAAGTTAATATTGCTATACTCAATAAGATTTAATGGTGAAAACATAGGGAGGTTCGTCAGCTTGTTGCATGATGCTTCATTGGTTCAGTTGAAACTCCTTAACAATTTCAGCAAAACCTTCAGTAATAAACTCAAACAACCTCGTCAGGCACCAGAGAACAATTTTAAGAAATTTTTGAAGAATTTCAGTAATTCTAATGAGGTTGATAATATATTCTTGCAATATAGCCCCCCACTCAAAGAGTTCTTGAATGATTTCCTTATAAATCATACAGGCCATCAAAACTTGAGTACTTTGGTGCCCGATACATTGACAGAATCAAATGTTATACAGGATGTAATCATTTATTTCAAGAATGGGGTTACGTATGAAGAAGCAAGAATTGTTAAAGACTTCAATAATATGAACAAAAGATTCAACTTGATCATCGGCAGTGACAAGATAGTGAATAGTAATGATTGGCTCGAAGAGTTGTACAATTACATTAACTAATATACATTTTGAAAGTCTATTACTACAATGTCATGGAGCATATTTTCCAAATTTCTCTTCCCAATTCAAGATTTTCACGGTCAAAGATTGCATCAAACTTAAATTCTCTTCGTAATTTTGGATCAAACTAGTGTCAGTGGACATATTGCCCTTCAATAACTTCTCATCTTCGAGTTCCAATTGTGACCTGCTGAGCCATTCTAATATTGCACTTATTCTCTTTCTCAACTCATATATGCTAGATTTGTCATTGACGTATCTTGGTTTGGAGGGCTGGTTGATTAATTCCTCTTTAGTGAGATTGGTCCCGTTATTGTTGGAATCTGTTTTCGGCTTTTTGGGTTTGGCCTTGCTCTCTTTTCTCTTTGCTCTCTTCAAAGTCTTCTTCTTTGCTTCCTTTTTGATTTCTGTGTTTTCTTCATCTTCTTCGCCCTCCTCTTCACCTTCAATCTCATCTTCTTCATCACCGATGTCATTATTTGTTTCACCTTTTTGGGTTTCATTAGAATTCTCATCTTTGACAGCCTGATCTGTGCTTTCAGATTCGAATTTGCTTTCATTAGGGCTCGAGTCCTTTGATTTTTCACTCCTCCTTTTCTCTTCAATTACCAACCCGCTTTCCTTGGCACTTTCTCTCAATGCTTTTTGAAGTTGCTCGTCATAATCGTAACTTCTTCTGTCTTTTCTGGTGAATTTTCTCTTCATGTACTTCTCGCTTTCTACAAGAAGTTTCTTTCTTTTTTCGTTGACAGGCCTGTACAAGGTTCTACTGACATCAGCAGACTCGTGAATGAAAATGTGTAAATCTGGTTTGCATAGCTCACACCAGTATTTGTCTGGCACATCATCGTTGGTGAACAAACCAACACAATATCCATGCTGCCAAACAGAACATTTATCACATTGGATGAACAATCCTTGGTCAATCTTAATTTGAAACTCGGCTTGTAAGAAACTAGCCACAGCCGGGTTGATAATGTCTGCGTTCAAATCATCATTCCCACAAACACATCTTGTGATTTCTAGTTCATCTTCTTCACCCTCCTCATCTTCCTCCTCGTTTGTGCCTGCCGCTTCGTTAGACGCGTCATTCATTTTGTCCTCAACGGGGGAACCGAGCCTCTCGCTGTAGTTCCTTCTAGTAGATCTTCGTGACATTATAAAGTGTATCTTTAGGTTTGCCAATTCCTATCAAAAAAAATTCGCGAGAGAATCTGGAGTGTGCGGCTCTCAGGTTTAGTTGGAGATCCAAGCTACTAAGCAAAAAACAAACAATTGGTACCAAGAACACAGAATGCTGTGCCGGTGATTGGAATAGTTAGTGGCATACATTGAAGCAGCTTTAGATTCTTCAAAATTAGGCATCAGAAGTCTATTGGTGACTGCTATGATTATGCATTAAAGGTCATGCACGACTTCATGAGACAAAGGCCCTTAGTTTTGTTTTAAAGTATCCATTAGGATGCTTATAAGGCATCGTGACTCCAGGAGATCATATAAGATATCTGCACAGAAACTAAGATTTTTAGTAATTTTTATGTTGGGTTTCAAAATATTATTAAATTGTATCACAGATATGTGAATTTCACAGAATTCCTATACTCCTCTTTAGAAGGAACTAAGACAATATACTCGATGAGTACGATGTGCGGAGTTTCAAGTTCATAGTATAGTACCTGTATTTACCCAACAAGGCCCACAGTAGTTCTAAAATACTGTAGTTTCTTACCCAAATAAACGATACTCTTTTAGCTACAGCCTGGATTCATAAAATTGTACTTTCGTTTAAGTATATATTAATAACTAAGCAAAACTAGCAGGAAACTGTCAAGCTGCCGTTTCTATCGTAGAATCCTGGATACCTGATATAGGGATCCAACTCAATATAATTACGGGCTAACTGTCCACACAAATCAATCTTGTCTTGCAAGTACTGATCACTGACTTCAGGGTCGGTGGATTCTATCCACTTCTTGGTCGTTGAAAGAAACTTCAACATCAAAGCATCTCTTTCCCTTTTCAATTTGACGAAATCTGCATCTCTTTGTTTCATGAAGTAACCATCCTTTTCAGTCGGAACGGGGTATTCACCACTATATTGGTCGCCTCCACCCATGTAATCGGGAATCCATTCGTGGTCAATGAACTTGCTGATTTCCTTATAGTCCTTACAAAAATGTATTTTAGATGCAACTACAGGGTCCAACCAGTTTTTGATGACATTCCACACAGTTGAGAAGATCCACGGCGCATTGTAAATCAAAACTTTTCCTAAACATTCAGGATAATAAGCTTCGAAAACTTCTGCTAAGAACTTGATAGCATTGTAGTCAGCGTTTTTCAATGAGAATCCTGTCAAATCAAAGACGATTGAACAAGTGTCCACCGAGTCAGTGATATCTCTCAAGAATAAACGACAACTTTCAATGGTACAAACAGCAAACCTCTGGGTGTCTGCTAATGGCGACTCGGAAATCAAATGCTTCTTGGCTTTGAAGAAAAACAAGGGACTCCTTTCTTTATCATGTCCTCTCACATATGATTTTTGAGAAGTGTAATTTCTAATAAATCCGGGGTTCTTTCCAGTCAAGTAAGAAGGTGCGTCACCTTCATTTTCCCATTCGTCTGGTTTGTAATCACTAGTTCTCCAATCCAAGGCCTTGAAAATCATATTGAGAGCATCTTCAGTCTTGAACTTCCTGGCTCTAACGAATCTCAACATATAGTTGTCAAAAGCATCGTTTCTTAAACCTGAGAAAACACTTCCGTGTAATTTTTTGGGGTCGTACTTATTGAGTCCACTCACAAGAGATGTAGCAAGCTTGACTTTGATCTCCTCAACAGGGTAGGAGATACCTGCATTGTTTGTGTTTCCAGAAGACACTGCCGATACGAAAGCCTTCATGTTAGGAACATCAACCGAGGTGTCTGCCGTAATAAAAGAGCTGATTGATTCTGAATCATCATCTTCGCCATAGTCTTCATTGTCACTCATGTAGTCGTCACTGTTTTCGAAGTTGGTCTTGTAAAAGTTGCTGTAGACATATGCAAGCCTAGGATCAATATCAATTCCAGTGTACTTCTCTGAGGATGAATTGGACAGAATGTATTTCATTCTTTGCGAAGTCAATGGGGCTTTGACATCATTAACCTCAGATTTATTTTCTTTTCCTCCCCTTCTTAAGAAACCAGACTTCTTCTTCTTGTTCAAGGTACTGTAACTGGAAGCACTTGTTTTGTGGGATGTGTGAGATGAAGTAGTCGAATTCTTAGTACCGGTCCTGACTAAGCCGTAGTTCAAAGAGCTATAGCCGGATTCAGACAATTCCTTACTTCTTGTTGAGCTGATGAAACATTCCTTGTAAGGCAAATCTTCATCAGCGATGTCAAGAGGGTAGCCAAAAAACCGTAAGAGATAGGCCCACACCTGTTTCAAAACCAATTCCTGGTCGGCATTTATACTTTGGATTCTTCCAGGTCTAGAAGCAGGGTTATTTTCACTTGACATGTTCGTCTAATTGCACTCGACTTCACTCAAAAAAGTGGCTTGCCCTCCTATTTAAATAATTCCGCAGACGCTATTTTTTCACGTTTTGGAGTGAATTTTCCATATGAATTTATAATTGATGATGCGGAGACAAGATTTGTATTCAAATGGAGAAGCACGGGAGATAACAGAAGGACTGCCTATGATATATGATGTGTATAAACTACAATATGCTAAATAATGATACAGATTGTTTGAACAGTTGTTCCCATTTGTCTGGTTACAAACCTTCCTCTTAAACCCTTCTCTTACGCATTTTGGCGAACCTCCTGTTGGGTCTGTTCATGGCATTATTTAATGGGTTCATGGGTGGTGGTGTGTTTCCGACTGGTAAGCTGTTGCTCAACCCCATACCTGTAGGAGTAACAGAGGGATTTGGGGGACCATTATTGGTTCCCATTCCAATTCCAACTCCTGTTGCACTATTACTAGAGAAGTCCTGAGCCGCACCCCCAAATGCTGTGAACTCCGGAGTGGTTCCTCTACTTCCAAAGGAGAATTGTCCAGGTGTAGTTTCCCGGGCTGTTCCAAAGGAGGGATTTGACATTACCGGTTTGATGGGGGTGATACCATTGGCAAAACTGTTCCCGTTGTTGAAAGCAGGTCCTGGGCTATTACCAAATGGCGTGGTAGCAGACCCTTGAAATGTCGGTTTCTCTACAGCGCCGAACTGGAATGATGGAGCTGAAGATGGAACTTTCGTTGGATTAGGAGCTGCAGTATTCGGAGTGAAAGTGGGCATTTGAGAGTCTCCGAAGTTGAAAGACGGCTTCTGAGTAGACCCAAAGTTGAAGGGTGATTTTCTAGCTTCTGGGACATTTCCTACTGAAGGTGTTGTACTAACAGTTGGCTTTTCAACAGCTCCAAAGTTGAAACTGGTTATAGTCGGAGGGGTGGCAGCTGGCTTGCTTCCGAAAAGTGTAGACTTAGCTTCTTTGTTGTCCATGGTAGCTTTTTCTGAGAAAGAGAACCCTGGTGTACTATCTTTACCATTGGATCCGCCAAATTGAAAGGAAGGAGTCGATTCCTTATTAGTGGATCCTGCGGTGGCAGCAACAGAAGCGCTAGGGGTAACAGCTTTGGAGTCCAACCCTCCAAAACTGAACTTTGGAGTCTCTTCTTTCTTATCTGGAACTGGTAGAGTAGTAAAGGAAGGAGCAGACTTGGTTGGAGCAGAACTTGAACCAAAGCTAAACTTTGACGGGGTTCCACCGAGAGTTAAACCCGATTTTTCTTCCTTTTTCGCTGTAGAGGATGATCCCAAATTGAATGAAGGAGCCTGTGTAGTTTCTTTGGCCGTTGAAAGCCCAAGTTTGGGAGGTTCTTCGCTATTTTCAGTTGAGCCAAAACTAAACTTTGGAGCATCATCTTTCTTTCCCAAGGAGCCAAAACTGAACTTCGGAGCATCATCTTTCTTTTCCACAGAGCCAAAGCTGAACTTTGGGGCATCATCTTTCTTTTCAGTTGACCCGAAGCTGAACTTTGGTGTCTCGTTAATTTTAGAGTGAGCTCCAAAACTAAAACCACCCTTATTTCCTTGGAGATCATTTGAAGGGAGGGAGGGAGTCGTGCTTCCATTATTAGCAGCAGATGATTCAAGGCTCAACTTTGGTTGATCTGGCTTGGAAGTAGAAACGGAAGTGAACCCGGGGGTAGTAGATTTATCGGCAGCCACCAGAGAGACACCGAAGTTAAACTTTGGAGTGTCCATCTTCCTTTCTTCTGTTTTGCTCCTTAATTTTCTTTTCGGCTCTTCTTCATTATCCTTATTGAGATTCGTCGATGGGATAGACTTTGAACTGAAGTTGAAACTGTTGTTTGTATTATTTGAGGCTCCATTGATACCCGAATTCGAGAAGACTGCCTCCTTCGACCCACTGGCTGGCTCCATGTTGGAGAATGTAGATGGGCTCGATAAGCTTTTAGGAGCAATTGTATCCTTTGAGTCTCCTAGATTGATCTTCACAGTTTTTTTGTCGTCATTTGTGACTTCATTTGTATCGTTACTGTTTACTAGAAGGTCACCCTCCCTTCTTTTATTTATGATGTCACTAATATCATCTTTGTTGATCGAAAATTTGAAACCCACACTTGGCTCAATAACTGGCTTCTTGCTCGTCCCTTCGTCCCTTAACTTGATAATATCTGATATTTTCTCTGTTTTAGAAACATATTCAGAATCCAAGGATACTTTAGTACCCTGCGTGAATTCTTTCCTTTCAGGCAAGTGTCCATGTTTGAATGTAGGCTTACTCACATTACCTAAATAACCATCCAACTTATTGGCTTCGGTGGCCTTGGTGTCATTATCTTCTATTTCATAAAGGAACTCACCAGAGAATACGGATGCTTTCTGTCTCTTGTTCGAAAAGCTCCGATCCCTTGATGTTTTTCGTAAATCGTTGAAATGCAATTTTTTTCTTAAGAAGTTAATATCCTGGGTCTGCGTTGAGGTTTCAACTTTGTTATTATCGAGCAACACAGACTCTGTCTCTCTTGGATCTATCATGTACTTGAGTTTCAGTTGTAGTTCTCGTGATGCTTCAACCGATCTCTTAAGTTTTAGCAATTCATATCTCTCTCTGGGAGCAAGATTTATGAATGGGGGTCTAACCAAGTTTCCTTCGCCATCTGTATACAAGGGAGCTATTTCATGCTGCACCGAAACGGGTATACCGTTCAAGTCATATTCTACTTCATCATCGGGAGTCTCTTCAGCATCCGAGCTTGTTGACGAAGTTGCTCGTGAGGAGCCCCCATCGTTTTCAAGTCTATCGATCATGTGCATAGACTGCCTTCTCACTTCAGTAATGTCTGGAATAGGGGAATTATACTTTTTCACATCCTTAAACAGACTGTCGGGCTTCAATGTAGCCCTCCTTTGAAGACTATTTGTCAATTCGTTATTTTCGTCTCGAAGCTTGCTCAAGTAACTTCCGTACTTGCTGACAGTACTTTTATGAGCAACAGAGCTCCGAGGGATATAGCCCTTCAATTCATTCGTTTGCTGGATTGAGATCTTCCTTCTCTTGTCTGACATTATTTCGTCACTTGGATAGGCGTCATCTGCTTTGACTAGGGGCCAACTACCGATGGGAGTTGATTCGTCTGAATCGTAGTTTGGTTTCCATTCAACTTGCCTTCCCCGATTGGATTTGTGGGAAAAATAAGACCACAATTTCTTGAAACGACTGGATTCAACAGGAGCACTGCCTACACTATGAGGACTGAGCGACCGCTTCCTCGTTCCATCCATGTTTATAATTAAATAATCTATTGATAATGCGATTGAATATTTCTACACAAAAAAATCTTTTTCGCATCAAAGCTTTTGTCCAGGTTGTACACGACCGTTTTATATTACATTTGGAAAGTAGCTTTGTGTGCAGCGTAGTCTTGGCTAACAGAGGAATTGGTGGTATTTGGCTCCAATGAAGGGTAGAACTCATCCGACTCATCGTTATTGAGAGTAAGGCCTTGACGGTTGATGTCGAATATGGATGACTTGTCGTCTACTGGCTCAGCTTCATAGTATGATAAGGCTGGATTCTTTAAACCTGTGATAGGATTGTCTCTAGCAACCGAGTCTATCTCTTTGATTAACTGGATCATGCTGTTTTCACCGTAGTTAACACCATAAACTGCACTAACTGGAATAATCCCTTGTACCCATGCATCGATAATTCTAGCTCTTTGTTTGGTACCCAACCTTGAAATAGGAAACTCACCTTTCTTCATAAACGCAATAATATCAACCACCAAGTGGTGTTTGCTGAATACCGTATTGACAATTATTGGCACCAAAGAAGCAAAGTTTCTTTTCCTTTTGGATTCACACACCACAATTGTATAATCCTTGCATTTGAATACACACGAACCGTTCTTGAATATATCAGAGTGGCACGATTCGATGGTATTTTCGATATCAATAGGAAAATGGTGCAAACCTAATACTTCAAAAGTTTCAGCCATCTTTCCTAGGACGAATAAAGGCTGGAAAGAGGTGATTTCTTGTTGTTCATCGGGTCTTGCATTGGACTTATTCTTGGCGATTGTAATATGATGCAAGAACCCTAAGTCTCCCGTTCTCATGTAGGTTATACTGTCATCACCGTCTACTATCTTTCCCGAAAATTGACTCTCTGTGAAAGAATCTATTGGACCCTTTGGCCCATTGGTGAATCCGGATAAGTTAGCCTCACTGGATACCCAAATTTCACCGAATTCGCCTTCTTTACACAACTTACAAGTTTCTGGATTGACAATCGCAATCTCAGAGCATACTGGGACCATTCCCGAATCTTGGATATGCAAAGCATTCGGGAATTCCACCTGGTTTACAATGGACACGAATCCTTGTCTCAAAGCAATTGGATCCAAGAAAAGGTCCACTGGGGCAACAGCCATATATGACCTTGAAGAAATCATGGGATTGAACCAGTGACTATAAACCGAAGACATGGATGCAGCACTTAACTTTGTAGGCTGAAATACCTTAGCAATCTTTCTTAGCAAGTCAATTTCAACACGACCTTCAGTACTGATAATCATGTTCTTTAAGTGTGACAAGTTGAACCCTTTGGGACTGAACTTGATGGCAGCATACTTCAACATTTGCTCTGTAACGAACACATCCTTAACTTTGTGACGAGCGAGTGCCAAGAAGAAAGCTAATGGGTTTTCAGCATAACTAACAGGGGAGCACAAATATGTGGTGGTACCCAAGAATACACCCAATAAGGCAGCTTGAACAAAGCCTATACTAGAACAGTGACGAACGCAACCAACTATTGCTGATTTGGAAGTCAAGTTGCATGTTTCCTTGAACACCTTACATATACCGATGATATTCTTATTGGTCAATCTAGCACCTACTCTGTAGTGATCTGATGTAAAATTCAACCAGACCAATGCCGTCGTCTTATCATCACGGAAATTCACTACAGCTTGGTATTTCGATATTTTAGAGTTCAACGACGCAACATTGGATACTTTAGTGAGCTTGGCGGTATTCTTGATCTTCAAGTTTTTGTATCTCTTTATGTTCATTCGTTTGAGATTTTCAGCAGCAGGCCCACTCTTGAGGAACTTTTCCACTTCTTCATTTACAAGAATATCGCTAACATCGAAATCTTTGATAACCCCAACAAAAGCAGGCAAATCTTCCCCTATCCTATTTGAATCGAACGGCAACATCGGTATGGCTATTATACCACACATTAAACAGGCATATACGGCAATTACGAATTCTTCTGAAAGAGAATACATCAAAATGACATATGTTCCTGGTTTGACCTGAGCCTTTTCTATCAAGTAACTCACAACTGCATAAACTCGTAACTCGAACTTTTTCCAACTTAAGGGTTTAGTGCTACTCTTTCCAACATGATCTAAGTTTTGGTAGGCAATGGAATCACCCGAGTTTGCAACTCTGAATTTCAAGATATCTACTATGCTTTTGAAGTCTGTTAAAGGAGCTCCTGTTTTGTCATCTAATGTTTTGTCCTTATAGATAACTTCGCTTAGTTGGGGTGTAAAAGCTTCTAAGGCTACACTCCTTAATTGGGACACATAGGGGGACCAAATGCCACCAATTACGTCTTCACCATGTGGAATCATACTTATTGATTTCTGCACAAAGAACTTGACAAACTCTGCTTTCAAGCTTCCTTCCAAAAACTTCTTTTTACAGAGCATATTAGCAATTTCTCTACCACCACTTCTCATAATCTTGGGAAGTGTATCACAATCAACGACCAACACGCAGTAGAGTTTCAAAAGATGGTGTTTGTAAAGAGTGTCGAAACACTTTTGAGCAATGGCATTGAGAATTGGTTCGTTTAATGGAACGGGGTCGTATAACTGTCCTGCAGAATCACCTCTACTAGAAGATGAATTAGAATTATCACCTGTATTATCGATAACTTTTCTGATTACCTCCGCTTCCACAATTGCCACTGGCAAATATTCGTTGCCGATAAACACATCAAAAATCGTACAATCATACACCTGTCTCACTTCGTTAGCTAGGGTAGCCAATAAATGAGAAGAATAGTGATAGCGTGTTCCGTTTCCAATGACCAACTCTTTTCCCTGCTTGATATACACTTTCTGATCTATCCAACTGATTCTTTGACGGATCCTATCTTCATACAACCCAAGAACATAAACCTTTCCATTGAAGGTAAAGCCCAATAACCCGGTTCGTAGGAAGTCCATCTCTAACACGCCTTCTGCGTCTCTGCATTTAGCATGAAATATCAGTTTTGATTCTTTGAGCAAACCATAGAAACCTCCCGACAAGCAAGGGGAGTCTATCCAGATTTCACCAGCTTCTCCCTTCTCTACAATTACCGACAGTTCAGGGTTGACAACAGCCAACGTAGCATCAGGCAAGGGATAACCAAAAGCATCGACCCTCAAGAGGTCCTTAGAAATATCGTCAGAAGCAGATGGATTCGTTTCCACAATTTTGATTCTATTCCTCGATAGTTCTTCCTTATCAATTAGTAGAGATGATAGTTCTCCTCTGGATTGATTGTTTGATCCTGGCTTTTCATCAGGCAACCAATCTCTCATGGACATAACCATTCCTCCATATTCACTCAATGTTAACATCGGAATGATAGCATTTTCTGGCTGCTGGCAACCTAAGGGCCTCAAGTATCTATTGGCTAAGATCTCCATGAACTCACCATCAGTCGTCAAAGAGTTTACTAAAACCCACTTGACCGACGACAAATCAACTCTTTGAGTTTTCGAGTAGTATCGTGTAGCATTCGGAGATTGCTGGTAATCATAGGTAACTCTCTTCAATCCGATGTAGTCGGTCAAAAGTAATGACGCTTTAAACTTGGAGACGATATTGGCATAAAGGCCCTGAATTTCCATTACCTTTTGTGGTGCCCATATAAGAATATTTCCGGAGTATACAGTGAATAGAATTCCCAAGATTAAACCTATTGAGAATCTGATGTCCAATGTAGCCATAAAAACCTTTCTGTTCCTCCTATACTCTTCATCACTCCTCACGATTCCATCAGAATTGGGAGAGCTCAGTAGAGATAAGCTCAAAATGGACATTTGATGTGCTATGGTTCTATGACTCAAGGCAATACCTCTCAACTCGCCAAGGGGAGATCGAGAAAACTCAACGTATGCCAAGTCAGCCTTTGTACGGGTTTCATCTTGTTTCTTCTGATTGATTCTAGAGTCCCAAGAGGAAACCTCTGATTTTTTAGCAGAGCCGAGATCGGTAGTTCTCCATCTTGTCAACTTAGGAGGCCACACAATTCTCAGGCCGTTACTATTAAGCTTTTCCAACTCTTTGGCCACACTATCAGAATATAACACCAACTTAGACAGGGTCAAGTTAATAATATCAAGAACCTCGTATAAAGAGACATCTTGGTGAATAGGAACAGCTGTTACACCAGCCATAAAACATCCAAACATCGCAATGGCAAACTCAGCTACCTCTCCCTCTTTATATAACAAGATCACGGTATCGGAGTTTTTCAACGAGAGTTTATGGGTTATTTCGTAAGCTACTTTGACAGCTTTAAGGTATAACTTGTCCCAAGTTATGGCTGACACTTCTTTTCCTCTGAGGTCCAACACCAAGAATGCATTCTCAGACTTATAGGTCGTTGCCCTCCGCTTCAAAGTGTTCAATAAAGAATTGGAGGAGAACTTCTGATCACTTATTATGGCACTGCATTGTCTGGGATACGAGGGTTTCTCCAAAGATTCAGGATCTAGTTTTATCTGCTCGATTTGTTGCTGACGTAGCTTATTTATGGATTGGATTATTTCTTCTCTTCGATTGATGTACGTCCACTGGTCGATAGTTTTGTGTACGGTGAAGTCCTCTTCAAGATTCTGCAATAATACTGCCATATCAGGCGGAATATCTTGGCGGATGCTCCCATATCCAGTTCCAGGTGTTACCCCGAGATTTGGATTAGTTCCTATCGCATTCGATGAAGTGGTCATATTTGCATCTGTGGCTGATGCCATAGCAATATTGGGAGGAAGATTTACAGATGAGCTGGCTCTTGGCCGTCCGGGTGTCGACCCTGCCACTGTGGAAGATGACATTCCGTTCGAACTTGAAATTATATCGAAGCTGTTTAGTATTTCGTTCGCAGTATTTTGATAATTTGTTAGTGCAGTTCTCATCTCATCTAAAGATTTTTCAGTAGACTTGCAAGTTGTTGCAAAATAGTAAGATTGCCACACAGCTTGGGAATATGCTACGACAAAGGATCCCATATACTTACATCAGTATATTGAATGGGTGCATACGGTTGACAGGAGACCGTAGCTGCTTGGGGATCAGCAATCAGACTAGATCTATTTTTGTTGCAAGCAGCTCTCGAACTAAGAAGAGAAAGAAGCAACATGCGAAAGACGAGGACGAAGAAGACAAACTAGAGAGATGGGCAAAACACCACAGTGATATATATGACTCTTTGAAAGAGAGCGAGTACAAGAAGAAATTAAAGGAGATCAAGCAAATGACTGCAAGTGTTTCCAGGTTGATTCAAAAGCGAGAAGAAGAGGAGAAACAACGTGAACTTGTGGCTGATATTCCTATGCCTTCTCAACTAGAAAAGGACACGGAAGCATTGTACAAATCATTGGAGGGTGCCAACAAGTATTCGATCCCGGTAGGCTCTATCGAGCCTACTTTCGATCCATCCTCTGCATCGTTGTTAACACCAGTTGTTGACATTCCTGATTCCATTCAAGAGAGATTGGGACTTTCAGTGAAATACTTGGTTTCAAAAGAACACCAAAACTGGCCTGCAGTTCTCCAAACTTTGAAAATGGGTGGAGGATTCAAGGGTTTGATGGAAAAAGACATCAGAAAATTCGTTTACAGTATTCCGAAGAAAGAAATTTCCTCGATAATACCACAAATAGAGTCACTTATGGAAGATGCTGGAATGAATCCCTCTTCTAAGATACTTAATGCCTTTATCGAGAGCTTGTCATTGGGTAAAGAAGTCTCTTCTGAAACCCTTTCAATAATTGAAGGCTACGTTAGTGCCATTAGAGCCACTAATGATGGGTCCTTACCTAGAGAGACTTTAGAGGCAATGATAGCTGTTTACGGGAAGTTGAACAATTTAGACATGATCAATGAGTTGCTATTAGAAATGAAGCAGAATAATCTCAAACCTTCTGAAACTGTTTATGCTAATATCTTAAGAACTTTAGTTTACAAGTCGAGGGATCACAAGGAAGCTGTTTCAATCTTTGATTCAATGAAATTCCTATCCCAAAAAACGAAACCCGGTACCAAGGCATACAGGGATGTCATTGTATCTTACATCAATAATGACGATATAGAAAAAGCGTTAGACCTTTATCAAGAGATGCTCATTTCCCGTACTCCGATCAACCAGGAAATCTTGGTTGCTTTAGCAAGAGGATGTACTACAAGGAAGCAATTAAGGTTCAAAGCGTGGGACTTCATTTTTGAAATCTATGATAACAACTGGTCTCCAACGTTAGAGACCCTCGAGTATATGATCTATTTGTCTAGTAAAGATGGAGATGTTGCTTTGTCAAGAGCTTTATACAAGAAATTGTCCCTGAAAGGTTCAGTAACAAAGAGAAGTTTCACATTTTTGTTGATGGCCTACTCTAGATCAAGAGCCCTCAAGTCTGACGGTATTGTACCAGCTATCACCACTGTCGAAAGAGGTAGACATTTCAGAGCGAACTTCTTATCCTCAGCTGACTCCATTACTCTTCAATCAGAACCTAGGCTTCAGATTCCCTTCTTGCCTGTTCTCGATCTCTCATCTTCTGAAGAAATCATGGCTGAATCAAGTGCAATTTGGGCACATACTTTGATGTTCAATCCAGAGTTCATAAACTTGAATTCCTACAATACCTATTTGAATATTGCCTCAGAGTTTGGTCAATTGGATGAGTTAAAGGACAGGTACAACTTTTCAAAAATCATAGATGATGCTCTAACCAACGAAACAAGAGTTGTAATAGAGGAACCAGAAAAGAATGAAGATGCCCGCCTCGTAGAGAAAGAACTGGGATCTCACGAGATAACCAAGTCTCCTATCTTGAATGAGTTGTCCAAACTCCAATCGAAGTTCAAAATTACCAGAAAGACATTGACATATATGATCGTTTTGAAAGGGGCTGGCAGACTAAAAAACTACGAACTCGCTCAAGAGGTGTGGGTTGAGAGAGGTAAGTACCGTAAATCGAAGGAGTTTACTCTGCTTCCCAGAAAAGAAAAGGACAAACTAGATTTCCAGTTCGCCCACCAAATGGTCCAAAGTTTGACTAAAATGAGTCTTATAGATGACGCAGTGGCTATCATAGTCAGTACAGAATACCAATTTAAGTGGGCATGGATCCACTTGAGTCCCTTATATCAAGAATGTGTTGAATTGGGTTACGATAAGCATTGTGCTACCTTAAGAAGTATTGCAAGTAGAGCCCAAATACGTTTTGAGGGAAAAATAAGAAAGAAGGACTTCAAAGAGTACTTGGCGAAGAAGAAGTTCCAATGAAATCATATATGTAGATAGATCCTGTAAATATTGTACAATATTCTATGTAAATACACGTTAATGCTTTATTAAAATTATTTACAGTTTGATGCTGATTATTTACAAGTTATCTATGAAGAACAAGAGATACTAATCCAGGCTTCTTTATGACCTTTTTGATTTTATCTCTCTTGGCATACTTTTGCACTGATTCATGTTTGAAAATGATATCTAATAGGCTCTCATCTGATGCCATTATTAACTGCTTATCCCCCACAAACAGGTGTCTTGACTTGCCATTTATGAAAACATTATAGGTTATAGAAGTGGACGTGATTTTTTGGATCTCAGGAAACGACTCTAATGTTATTGACTTCCACGGAATATTCAATCTTTCCAGCAAAATTTCCCATGCTTCCTCTGCAACACAAGGTGTGACTGGTGACATAATAATCAAAAGCTTCTTGTAGGAATCCAAAAGTAACTCTTGACTTATGTACTCTTCGCTTTTGAGGGCACTGGAAATAGCATTGGTAAACTTCATGAGATCTGAAATAACGGTATTGAACGATAAGTCGACATTGATGGATTTATCAATTTTTTCTATCAGTTCGTTCACATGATTAAACAATTGGACTTCTGCACTCGTGAACTCAACAGCTTTATGTTTGGTTCCATTGAGAGTTACATTGTCATATTTTTGCACATTCTTCTTGGACTTCGAACTAGTTTTGTGGTTGAAAATGGAACTTTCCAAAGAAATGACACGACGAAGCCAACGATCTACTCCCAGGA
Organism: Yamadazyma laniorum; assembly: GCA_002109505.1. Taxonomy (NCBI): domain Eukaryota; kingdom Fungi; phylum Ascomycota; class Pichiomycetes; order Serinales; family Debaryomycetaceae; genus Yamadazyma; species Yamadazyma laniorum. The sequence goes on along the minus strand of MVNT01000001.1, from coordinate 1,611,559 downwards.
TTTGTTCTTCATTCCAGTTCAAAGAATCCGAAATCGGTGCCTGGAAGAGGATGTGAGCTCTGGTAGCATCTGCACCATACTTTCTTACAGTTTCTGCAGGATCGACACCGTTGTACTTGGACTTGGACATTTTCTCGTATGAGCTTGAAGCCCTTTTGCCTGTTGCAATCACCCTTGGATGTTGTGGGTCACTTTTATCCACCTCTTCCAGTTTGAGGAATTTTCCTGTGTCAGGATCAATGTATGTCATGCCCTGAACCATGCCTTGAGTGACTAAATGAGTAATGGGTTCATTTCTTACTTCACTTCCTTCCCACATACCAATAGTTCCAAGGAATTTGGAGACAAAACGACTATACAATAAATGCAAAATGGCATGCTCAATACCCCCCAAATACATATCAACAGGCATGTTCTTGCTCACTACGGCCTTATCAAAGGGTTTCAAATCATTCTGTGGGTCCAAATATCTCAAGAAGTACCAAGATGAATCCATGAATGTGTCCATTGTATCTGTATCCCTTGTCGCATGTCCACCACAAGAGGGACATGTGGTATTGACGAAAGAGTCCAACTTACTCAAGGGGTTACCTTTGCCGAAAGTTTCGCCTTTAATATCTGGTAATCTCACTGGTAAATCAGAGTCTGGCACCGGTACAGTGCCACATTCATCACAGTAAACAATGGGTATTGGTGCTCCCCAGTATCTTTGCCTACTTATAAGCCAATCTCTAATTCTGTAGTTGGTCTTCTTTCTGCCGATTCCCAAATTTTCAAGGACTTTAGTTATCTCATTACGAGCCGTGCTAGCATCCATTCCTCTGTATCTTCCTAAATCCTCTACCCCATTTGGAATAGTGCTATTATCATGGAGTATACCCTCTTTGCCCGTGTAAGGAACAGCCCAATCAGGGGAAGACTTCATCTTTGGAGGACCCACAGAAACTAAAACTTGCACGTTTGGATTGTTGATTTTCCAGAATTCGAAATCTCGTTGGTCATGGGCAGGACAGCCCATGACAGCTCCAACACCATAAGAATCAAGAACGAATGGAGCCACATAAACGGGAACATTGAAATCCTTCGACTTCTGATCTGAGGGATCAAGTGGACGAGACGCTTTCACAGTCTTGAGAAGATATCCATCTTTGGAATCAGGATCTGCTTTCTGAGAATTCCTGATGAATTTCTCCAAGTCTTTATCTGTTTCAGCAGCTTTGAGAGTGATGGGATGGTTTAATGACAAAGCCAAAAACTGAATGCTGAAAATAGTATCAGGTCTCGAGGTGAAAACATCAACCGTTGGGAAAGTCTCGTCATTCAATGGTATAGTTATTTCGGTACCGTGAGACTCTCCAATCCAGTGTCTTTGCATCGCCTTAACTTTATCTGGCCATTTATCTAGGGTGTCCAAATCAGCATTTAAAGCTTCAGCATATTTAGTTATTCCAATGAACCATTGATTCAAATTCTTCTTCACAACTTTGGCACCCGATCTCCATGATTTCCCATTTGCATCAACTTGTTCATTGGCCAATACCGTTTCGTCTACAGGATCCCAGTTTATTTCTGCATTCTTCTTATAAGCAAGGCCGTGTTCATATAGTAAAAGAAATATTTTTTGGGTCCACTTATAATAGTCAGGATTGCAGGTTGCAATTTCTCTTTCCCAGTCAAAATCAACCAACACTAGCTCCATTTGCTCCTTCATTTTGGCGATATTACTTTCCGTCCAAACCCTTGGATTAATGTTCCGCTCTATAGCAGCATTTTCAGCTGGCAATCCAAATGCATCCCATCCCATTGGGTGAATAACGTTCTTACCTTGAAGCCTCTTGAATCGGGAGATCACATCACTTATGGTATATACTCTGACATGTCCCATGTGCAATATGCCTGATGGATATGGGAACATCACCAAGGAGTAAAATGTGTCTGCGTTTTCGTCAATGGCAAATTTCTTGGGATTCAATCCTTTGTTCGAGGTGATCTGCTTCCATTTCCTAGTCCATTTAGAATTCAAGGAACTCAACAGACTAGAATACAGCCTTGCAAAAGAAATAGACCTGGTGGTTGTAATTCTTATGGACCCGAGTCCTTGAAATCGAACATGAGCCAGTACCATAGGCAGTATACTGGGTTTCCTCATTCCTTTTCCATGCCACTATTAGCTGAAAATTCTACCACTATCGAAAATTTTCACTGCGTGCGATATCATAGTTGGTGATAATCTTTAGTCTAGTCTACGCCAAAAGAAAGCAACGCACTTCTACGCACAAGAGTATGGTAGTGGAAGGCACATCAGGCTAGATGGACAACAGTCTTGTTTTTCTTCTGGAGTGTGTGGGTCCAAATATCCCATTCCTCGGGCCACGGGTGGCTTTCTGAGTTCAGTGGGTGAACCAGGGAACCAGGGCAACGCTCTCTATTATTACGACCAACCCAGTGCTACCGCCTCACTAAATTCTCGCGTAGCTGCAAAAGATACTGTAAAGGAAAAATATAGAGGCATTTAGAGCATTGAGCCATTGGCACAAATTTCCATGAGAAAAGCACCACATATGAGCACGAGGATTTTAAGGGGGAAATGTGGGTGCCCAAGGGAATTGCGAGTGCCCAAGGGCAATCAGTCTGCTGCGACAGAACCTTATTGAGAGTCCTCCTTCAAGGCTGTAGATCTCCTAGCCCACGAAAACCAACAGTGCTCGAAAAGTTATGGGGAAAAGACAAAAAACATTCCACCTGCCAAAATAACAAACTAAAGGTTGCAAAGTGCAGCGAATATTACTGTGTACTCAAACCTTTGAATGGTATTCCACAAACAAGTTTGGCAGTATATTTATCTATTTATTTACTTAATTTGCAGCCCTCCATTATGCGTACTAAGCGTAATGGGGCTGTGGGTCTTGAGTCTCATTATTGCATCCGGTCAGTTATGTGCCCGCACAAGATAATGCCCTTCTGCTGCAAAGTCTTAATTTGGGCAATTCTGCCGAGCACGCCCCGCCCTTCCTTTTAATATAAACCTATTGCCGTGTGGAGGCATTTGATATAATCCAATACTCCAGTCGTTCAGTCAACCCACTATCGTCGATGTCAATGACTTCAGAAAAAAGAGACTTAAGAAGGCCAAGTATACTGGTGAGTGTAGATACTTCCTCTGTGCCCTTCCCTACTCACGCAAGTCGTTCCAGATCAAGTTCCCAAGTGGTGATGCCTCCAGCTGGCAATAAGGAGGACACCAAAAGACAACACTCCTACTCAGTGCTGTCAGTGGGCTCAGAACTTGATGACCATAATACTGCTGCTAATCCTTATGCCAACAGAAACCGAAAGTTGAGCGAAATCGATCTAGAGAACCAGCTCATATTGACAGCTGGTGGAAAGAGAGAATACGTGTTCTGCTTTTTTTTGAAACTACTCGTTTTGATGGGCTTAGTGATGGGATCTGGCATCTTAATCTTCTATGCTCTATGAGGCAACCAGAATAAATGTGAAATTCATCATGTGAACTGAAATTTGCTGATGAGCTTTCAAGTGCCAAAATCTTATGAGAGGTTTCTCCCTCTTACAAGGACTGCCATTTCACGATGAAATAGAGAATAAGAATCAAGGATCAGAAGACTGTCTCTATAGAGATCATGTTTGTTAACGGTCGGATGCCGTACCAAGGACCAACTAATACCCCTACAAATACTCGTACTGATATAAGTATCTAGTGATAGTTAATACATAAGTGATAAAACCGCAATTGGTGCGATCGTAAATGCTGCAGATATTCGATGCCACGCTTGTTGCGGTATAACTCTAGTAAAACACCGAAAGTGACGTCGGCTTTGGCCAGTCGATTCAACCAGATTCTAGAGGAAAAGCTACGGGATGATCCTGTTATTTCGAAGAAGTTGAATCAACAAGAAAAGTTGAAATTCGAGTCTGATTTTTCCAATCAACTCAATTACTTGAAGCTGGAAACTCTCCTAAATTTCAACAAGCATGCTAAAGCAATAACTAAAGAGAAGCCTTGGGATGGTAATGAGTCTGTTAAAAATGCTACTCTCCGAATGGTTCTTGACCTGAAGCCGAAACCCAAAACTACTAGACATTTGAATCCGGTAGTACGCATTGTGAATGCCAGAGAAGTCAGCTCCGACTATAAGGAGAACAAAGGATCTCCAGATTCGGCTCTCAAGAAAGACGACAGTTTTAGAGAGCTATATAAGGAAAGACTACTCGGACCGGCCATGTTGATCAATCCAAACAGTCCCACTACAACTTTGAATATGACAAACACTATGGCCACAGCCAAGATCAATTCCAAGATAGATTTGACCACAGGTCAATTCAAGGACGCCAATATGGACAAGGTTAGAGGCAAGCCTTTGAATAGAGACCATTTGGCTCATGCGACTGATACTAATTATTTTGTCAATCAGATATTGAATAAACAGGATGTACTTCCCCCGTGGATTGAAAACCAGCAGAACTTAAATCTGGAGATCACCGGCTTTAGAAAGAGCCTTGATGGCTTATTGATAAATCACTGCAGGCTATACGGAATAAGCGAGAAATCAAAATTGTGCTCCATTCTCTACTCTAAACATTTGAGCTACTGCATAGAGAAGGTAAAACTCATAAACAAATCCATCAGAGACTACAATCTCCAGTCACCCTCAACGAGCCTACATAAGCTCAAATTGGATCCCCGGGAAGAGTTGGATCAATGTATCGACAGAAATTACGACTCTTTATCCGAAAAGATCAAAGAATTGAGCGAATCAATTGTATATACAAACAACAAACAAGGGTTTTTAAGTCTATTTGATGAACAAAAGTCAGTGAGTCAGAGGCCAGTAGAAAAGCTCAAGCTTTGGACTTCTTTTAAACGAATGTTCCAAGAGATATAGATACCTTGTGCATATATATTAGTATCAATTAATGAAAAAGGCAACGCACAAACTTCAACACTATTGCACTTACGGCCAATCCGAGAATTCCATACTTCATACTGAGTAGCACTGAAACAGTCGTAAGGAACAAGCCCTTTGGAGTCCCTTTCTTTATCAGGAGAAGACTTTCAAGAAATGCTTGACTCATTTGCTGTCTCAGGAATTTCTTTAACACCAACTTCAATCCGTTCTTTCCCAACGCTTGTTTGAGTTCAGGGTTCTTCTTGTTAACTAGCACCAAGGTTTCCCCCCACTCTTCTGCATTCAATGACACATTGAACCCTGTGGCATTCTGATCATCTTCATAGTAGTTCACAATCGACTCTTTAGGACCCCCATTATTTGCTGCTAATACCGGAGTCTTAAAAAGCATACTTTCCACTGGAACAATTCCGAAGTGCTCATTTGAAGGGGTGTATAATAATAACTCACTATGCTTGATCAAAGACTTCTTGAGGGAAGTCTTTATCGAGGGTAAGAATAGTATATCTGTGGGGGGTGGCATCAAGAGTAATTTACCTCTTATGGTAAAAGATTTAAACCCCAAAGAGTCACTCAACTTCTCCAACTCATGAAGGTACTCGACATTTTCCCTGACCCTGGAGTCATAGCCACCAGAGATAACTAGCTTAGGAATCGTTCGACCCTCCAGTTGATCTCTGAGAATTCTATATGCTTTGATAGCCAATTCAATGTTCTTTTTTCTTTCAAATCTGTTAATGGATATGAAGAATTTTTTGCCACTAAAGAATGTTTTCACCTCTGCATCAGCAAGAGAATCTTCTTCAGTGTGGATTATAGCCTGATCTATATCGACACATGGATAAATCACCTCTGGATCGTGCTCAATGTTGAACGTTTTGTGGAAAACAGATTTAGTGAAATTAGAGTTGACGACGATTTTGTCACTCAAGCCAGTTGTGTACTCTTCGATGAAATCAAATGGGATTCTGTACAATTTCTTAATCATTCCAGCAGGCTGCGATAGAAGCTGGTCGGGAAAGTGACAGTAGAATAAGATTCTACTATCAGGATTCTTGAAGAGCACCAAGATGGGAACACAAAACGACAATTGGTCGATGACGAAGTAGTCGTATTGGCCAATTTCTCCGGTGAATATCAACTTGACAACAAGATAGAACTGTCTTAATATTGAACAGAATATGTGAAACCGTTTGAGAATACTAGTGGGCAAAAAGTCACCGTAGACGTTAACATTCAATAGCCCACTTGACACTTCTTCGAAGCAGTGCGTCTTATCACAATGGGATGTATATATGGTTATTTCGTTTTCAAGGCTCTGCAATCCAACAGCTGCATCTACCACAAGCCGCTCAGCACCCCCTATTCCCAAATCAGGATGGATAAATGCTATTTTGGCTTTTGTCATATTGTCAATACTGAGAAACTTTTCAAATTGAAACGCGATTCAATTGCAAGTAAATGTTTTCAACGAAAATGGTTGCAAATGGAGTTGTCACTTCTGGTATGCCGAAAAGATATACATATAAATAAATAAATAACTAAACTACATTCTTCAATTCCATGACCCTTTTCTGTTGTTCTTCTCTCTCGATTTTTTTCTTCAACTTCTCTGCTTTTCTATCAAATTTGGTATCATTGGGGTTGAAACCAGCCTCCTCAGATCCCCACACAGCCCAGGGAGGAGTTTCTTTAACATAGTCCAAGCTTGTAAATTCCACCCCAGATTCAAGAAGCTGGAAGAACTTTGGGTAGTCAATGTGTGTATGCCATTTGTTGTTGATTTTGAATTTTGAATGTGCAATCAAGATACAACAAGAGTGTGCATGCTCAGCAGCAACTTCGTAGAAGTATCCTCTAGATTGCAACTCTTCAGTCAACTCTAGAACAAACCTTTTGCATTCCTCATAGAAAGGGATGTTCTGCATGGTCAATGGATTTCCATTTCCGTTAGAAGATCCACAAAAAGTTGCTCCCTTAACTTCAATTTGCGAGGGTTGAGCTCTTATCACCATATCAGCATAACCCTTGACCTCATTCATATTGAAACCCTTTACCAAAGTTAATCTGAAAACAGTTCTCTGATGACTTTGGACGGTTCTCAAGATGTCAAGACAAGACATCATTCTCTCCCAGAAGTCCGAATTCAACGGACGGTCGATGTTCCTCAAATCTTTCTTATTTGGGGCATCAATGCTCACATATAGTTGAGTGACCTTCTGTAATTTGGCTAAGTTATCTGGATGTTGAGCGTTACAGACCAAGAAAGACGATATACCCTGGTCATGTAACATTTTTACAAACTCATTGATGTATGGGTAGAATATTGGTTCACCAACCAAGGATAGTGCGCAATGCTTGACTTGGAAAGCTTCCTGGAATCTGTCCATTTGGATGCCTGGAACACCTCTCATTTGCTTGATCTTCTGGTAATGACCTTGTAATGCACCTTCCATAACTTTCTCGGGTGGGTCTAACACCCATCTCCAGTTCAGCTTAGCTACAGGGTTTGTCCCATGCCTCCAACAGAAGACACATTTGTTGGAGCATGCCAATGATGGGGTGGTCTCCATGCATAGATGCGATTTGATACCGTAAAAGGCAAATTTATAACAGGACCCTCTTCCTCTCAAAGCACTCTTTGTCCACCTACATATTTTTACACCAGAATGGGAGCCAACAATCGTATAACCTTGTTTGGTGAGAGACTTGTAAGTAGGAGAATTCTTGGACACCATTTCTTTCATCTCATCCGTAACTGATGTTCTTATACCTTCTTTCCTGATGATATCACCCATGTCTTCTACATCAACCAAAGTATCGTCGGTTTCGTCACTCGATGCATCTTCCTTGTCACTATCATCAACTTCATCATTAAGATAAAACGGTTCGTTATCGTCGAGAAGAGTAGCAAAATTTTGGATCCACTCTTGGGCTTTTGGCTCACCTTCGTACTTCATGCATATCTCACCTCTAGGAAAGATTCTTCTTCCACCCAACTTGGCCAACCACTTATCTGCTAGTTTAGATTGGTAACAGAATTTTTCATCACCCCAAGACTCCGAATCTCCTAGTCCTAATACTGCAAATCCCAATAAATTTCTTAATGGGTACTTATCCACCCTAAAATCTTGGTAGGTATCTTTCAAGTGTTCAAGGAAATAATCGATGGGTGAATCGGTCTCATAGGAAGGTAAGACAATCAAATAGATATTTTGATAATCGTTCTTCGGAGTACGTAAAAAGTACTCTTCCAAGTCATCAACGTCGTCATCAAGACTCATCAACTTCGGAGGTAGCTTGATATCAAGGTTCGACAATTTTTCGTGTAAAGATTTGGCAACTCTCTGTGAAGAGCCAGTCAATGTGGTGTAGAAAATGTAGATTTGTGAATCGGTCAACTTTACAGATGAAGACGTTAAAACAGACTCATTTTTTGGAGCAACTACAGGCTTTTGAGCTTTAAAAACCTTTGTATTCCTAGTTCGACGCTGTATCTTTTTAGGCTTTGGAATTTCACTTGGCTTATCTGGTGTGAAGCTAGTTGATGTGAAATCTATGGCATAAATTGGAGACTTGGATGGCTGCTTCCCCTCGGCTGATTTCGGCACCAACGAGTCCTTGGTACGAAATATATAAGGTATGACCAATCCTGCTACAACAAAGGACACTCTTCCACCTACAAGGAGGTAAAGTGCCAATACTAGCAACGTCAGATTAGAAAGCATCTCAGCGTAATCAAAAATTTTTTCGTTTTCTATGGCTGCGAAGACACCCTCAACTCGACCCAGGCACCGCGTTGGGAGTACGTTTTGTCGAACGGCTGTAGCGAGAGATTCCCACCAGAGTTTCTCCATTGACATCCGCGAAATTGTTCATCTTCATCAGAGATTAAAGGTGGTATACAAAAGCAGCCCCTGCCTCTTTTAGATCTATACGATCGGACCATCGCCCTAAAGTTCTCATCAGAGAATGTCCAATAGATCATCACAAGTCGTAACATTAGATAGTGTCAAGTCGCTTGTTAATTACGATTCAAAGCCGATAGTCTGGAAAGATTTGGGAGTATACTTGGATAAAAAGTTAGCTGTCGAACCAAACCCCCAATCACGATCACAGAGTGAAACCTCTTTATTGTCGCAGGTCATAAAGTACAAGGTCTGTAAGAACTGTCAAAGACCCATCGGAGTTGAAAGCTTAGGCTCACATTACTCTAAGTGCTTGGAAATGAGGAACAAAAGAAGTGCTGAAGACCAGGACGACGTTCCCATCAGAAAGAGGAAGTCCAAATTCCTTGATGTTGATACCAGCTCAATGGATTCCTCTAGAAACTCCACTCCCCAGCCAAACGGAACTCCTATTAGCAGTATCACCGGGAAACCTAAGAAGAAGTATAAGAAGTCTCAGACACAGAAAGAGAAAGAGGCTGCCAATGCCGCTGCCGCAGCAGCAGCAGCTCAAGATACTACAGAGAAAAGAAAGAAGAAGACAACGACCACAAACAAGATTTCCAAATCGTCAACGAAGCAGAAGGGCCCTGTCGATGTGGAGAAGCAATGTGGTGTACCATTGCCAAACGGAGGCTTCTGTGCCAGGTCATTAACCTGTAAAACTCACTCTATGGGGGCGAAGCGTATGGTTCCTGGCCGTAGTGCTCCTTACGATGTCTTGTTACAACAGTACCAGAAACGTAATCAAGCGAAGTTGGCTGCCAATAATGCCTTGGCGCTTCAAAAGAAAGAGAATGATGAATTGAATGCTGCTTCCAGCAGTTCTGATATGAGTGCATCGCGAGTATTGGATCCTGATGATGAGACTTACTTGGTGTTGGAAGGTTTGAGCAAAAACCAGCCTATTCCTTTGGAAAGAAAAGTGATTTTGCCAGTGAGGAACAGACACAGGTTTTTGTATATGAGGGAGAGCTATGCCAATGCGTTAATCATTAACAGTGGTGCTAGTTCACTGCAAAGTCAGGGTCAACCCAATGAACAGACATTGGCTAACCAAGCCATTTCTGGCTCGATTGGTGGTTTACAAGGAAGATGTGCATTGGTAAATGTCGACTCCAAGAAGGTTGAAAATGATTCTCTTACTCAAAATGTTGCCAACATCACAGGGGAAATGTACCAAGTTCGTGCTCCATCTAAAGAAATCATGTTGACAGCACAGCACAACGCAGCACAACAGCAAATGTTCCAGCAACAAATCGCTAAGTTGCAACAGCAACAGTTGATGTTAATGAAGCAAAGGCAACAAAGAGCCCAGCAGGCTCAACAGGCTCAACAGGCTCAACAGGCCCAAGTACAAAGGTAGAGGCATGTCCTTGAAGGGATCTGATGGTGGCCGGATTGTCTATCAGTTTGTTCGTTTATGTATTAATATAAATTATGTTACAGACCGAGTATGTTATAGTGCCACTTTAGCTCGTAGGCCAGTTCCTTTTGTTGTTTGACATCCAAGGATGTGTCAACACCTGCTCAAGGGATATCCTTTCGGCGGAGTTGATTATGAGTAACTTCAGAATAAGATCCTTGGCGTCTTCGCTCAAGAACAGTGGGAACTTGAGATCCAAACTCACAATCCTTTTATATGTAACATTACGGTCATGATGCTCAAATGGTGGTCTGCCCACGAGTAGCTCGTATATGAGGACACCTAGGGACCATGTATCTGATTTGAAATCGTATACCATTGAGTTGACCATCTCTGGAGACAAGTAGTCTAGAGTTCCACAAATGGTGGACCGTTTAGAATTTTTGTCGACCTTGACAGACCAACCAAAGTCACTCAACTTCACGTTGTGGTTGAAGTCCACCAAGATGTTTTCCGGTTTCAAATCCCGGTGTATTATATCTTTTGAATGCAAGTAAATCAAGCCTTTAGTCACTTGGTACACATAGTAACTGGCCAACGCGTTGGAGAATCGTTTACAAGTTCTTAGATGGTGATAAAGTTCCCCATTTATGGAGTATTCTATGACCAAATAGACGTTTTTTGAGTCACTGAAATAGCTGAAAAGTTTCAATATATTTGGGTGATGCAATGCTGATTGGATTTCGATTTCACGTTGCAAATTCTTTTGTAGCTTCAAGCTTTGTAGAGTGGCTAGGTTCATCACCTTTAGTGCACAAACGAAGTTCAGGGCCTTGTGCTTGGCACAGTACACCAGACCCAACTTTCCCTTCCCCAAAGTCTTCCCTATTTCAAAATGGGAAAGTGAGATTTGTGGGTTCTTGAGTTTAGTAAGATTGGAATTGTGAAGGAACTGTAGAGACTTGCTGTTTTTGGACGGAGTTTTCGGTGTGGATATTCCCTCGTTGGAAATATTCGTCGAGTCCTTCAACGGACGAAGCGACTTTCGTATCATGTTCTTTGTAGTTAGTGCAGAACGCAGTGAGTCTCCAAATTGTAAACAGTCGCGAGAACGAAAAGTGATGTGCAAAGGTCAAATTGGCTAATGTGTAGAGGTGAACTGAATGGACTATATGACAAACCGCGGTTCAGATAGAGAGCTAGGGTGCATGTTGTAACTATACCTCAAGAGAAGAGAGATACAATTGCCATAGATAATATTTGATTAGAATTTCTCTAACGAGCAGTGCACTCATAGACACCAATGCATGCGTCAAGTTGGCAACAGAAGCCGAACGCAAGCGACGTGACTAGGAGTACAGTTCGCTTGGGAGTACGATTCGACTCGGGGGTAAGGTCTGAGATCAGTTATCTTCTTGTAGATTGCTAGAATTTTCTGTGTTTGGGTTTAAAAATAGCCCGGGCTGGTGCTTCATATTGTCAATATCCTGTTGCGACTCGAAATTGGTGTTCCGAGAAGAAATGGCTTCCCGCGTCGGCGTCTAACGCACAATAGAGCCTCTGGCTAGTCTTCTCGCATCGCATTAGACCAGGACGGCCTTTTATTCAACACAGGCATCCGGAACAACCGGTAGTTTCTACGGGTTTCGTCATCGACTCCCGGCAGCGTATCACAAGGACCGGCATCACTCAGGACCGAACGACGAAGTCCTATGGAATGTGATGGAACACTGTTGATATTTAGTGTGAATGTGTGCTGCATTAGGATAAAGCTCAGCCGTTTCTTATTATTATTTTGCCCAATGCGTAACGCCGGAGAAGCCCTCTCAGCCGAACAGCCACCCACTTCATAGTTGAGAAGAGTGCATAGCACCGCCACAGTATCCAGCTTTTGGCCACGTCTCTAGTAGTAGTTTTGATCAGCCTTGCCTACTCATCATCATTGACAGCGCTTGCCACTCATCGTGTCAGAGTTGTTTTTGTTTTTAGCTGCACGGCTTATACACTGGAATGCATGTAGGACACTAAAACAGACAATTTTTTTTTCTCGTCTAGTTGGTTATTGTTGCCAAAAATATGGATTATCCCTTCATCAGTGATGGGACGACAGATTTACCTTCGAACAAATAAATCCTTTATATTGTTGAAACCGGGCAAATTACACGATTGTAGAAATATTTTCTTGTTTACCCGGTACTATTTGTTTTTGTGGTAACTGACAACACCACCTTTCAAAAAACTATTTAATTGCAGGGATTTGCTTTGGAGATTTTGTAAAAACATTTATTTTATTTTGTAAAGTAACAAACGTAATTTTATATCATGGGTATTAAAGACAGAGTCAAGAGAGCTTCTAAGATTTTCATCAACGATGACAAGGACGAGCCAGTCCTCAAAAACACCGAGAACAAGGAAGAAGAGGTTACTGCTACTGGCGAAGAAGCCACTGAGAATGTAGCAGACAAGGCTGAAGACATCCCAGCCGCTACCGAAACCGAACTGGCCCCAATTCAAGAAGCCGCTCCAGCCGAAGCCACTGAAAATGAAGACGCCGTTCAAGACGCCGTTGAAGGTGATGCTCCTGCTGCTACTACTGCTGAAGAGCCAACCAAGACTGAAGAAGTTGTCGACCAAGCCCAAGAAAAGGCCGACGAAGCCCAGAAGGCCGTTGAATCTACATCAGACAATGTTGGAAAGGAAGTGAAGAAGGACAAGTTCTTCAAGAAGTTCCTTAACAGATTCAAAAAGTCAGAGACTAACAAGGCTTAGGTCATGTTCCTATCAACTTTTTATAATATATGTGTAGTAGTTTTAGTTTGTTCAACAGCTTTTAATAATTAATATTCAACTTAATTGCATCTGTTGTGATCACAATGTTATCCGTAGCTGTTTTTGCAGTCATGGGGTCATTCGAGGGGGGATATGAGCGTGTAAGTTGTCAATGATAAAGAAAATCTGTCACGGTCTTGCTATTCCATTTTTCCCGTTCCGGTTACCAGTCTACGAACCAAAGCGGCCTTTCGTGGCAACCCCTGTTGCCAGTGAAGGTTTCCCTAACTACCAAGCCCCAAGACACTCGTGCCCGGCTTTCCCCCGATCAAGTAAGGGTTTTCAAGTATGGCCCCGCCACGACCATATCTTGTGCTGGCAGATGATGTGGCAGGCGTGTGGATACCACGGATAGTTCTCAGATCCACAAATATCATCGAGAGAAATTTTGCGTAGCCAGAGGTTTCGTTAAGCAGGGCAACCTCTATAAGCAGACAAAATACACAAGCAATGGATTTACGAGTAGGCAAAAAGTACCGGATCGGAAGGAAAATAGGAAGTGGATCTTTCGGAGATATTTACCTTGGTACAAATATCATTTCTGGCGAGGAAGTGGCTATCAAGTTGGAGAATACTAAAGCCAAGCATCCGCAGTTGGAGTACGAAGCCAAGGTGTACAAGGCTTTGAGTGGAGGGGTCGGAATCCCATTTGTTCGGTGGTACGGTACCGAATGTGACTATAATGCCATGGTTATTGATTTTTTGGGACCTTCGTTGGAGGACTTGTTCAACTACTGTAACCGAAAATTCACCTATAAAACAGTGTTGCTTTTGGCAGACCAGTTGATTTGTCGGATCGAATATATTCATGCCAGATGCTTTATCCATAGAGATATCAAGCCCGACAACTTTTTGATGGGTATTGGCCGTAGAGGTTCTCAAGTCAATGTGATTGATTTTGGATTGGCCAAGAAATACAGAGATCCCAGAACTCATTTGCATATTCCCTACCGGGAAAATAAGAACTTGACCGGAACTGCCAGATACGCCTCGGTCAATACTCATTTGGGTATTGAGCAGCTGAGAAGAGATGACCTTGAAAGTTTGGGTTACATGTTGATCTACTTTTGTAGAGGTTCGTTACCATGGCAAGGTTTAAAGGCTGCTACCAAGAGACAGAAGTATGACCGGATCATGGAAAAAAAGATGACCACTCCCAACGATGTCTTGACTAAAGGCTTACCGAGAGAGTTCTTAGACTACATGGAATATGTGAAGTCTTTGAGATTTGAAGACAAGCCTGACTATCCATTCTTAAGAAAATTATTCAGAGATTTATTTAAAAGAGAGAACTACAGATATGATTATGTCTTTGATTGGACTTTGTACAAGTTCCAACAGGAAAAACAGAGAGAGCAGAAGATAATTGATAACAATGGTAACGCCAATATTAACGAAAACACTAATGACAAAGACAAGGAAAATGACCAGGCGGTCCAGAAACAAAGACCAGTGCTCCAACAGCACCAACCTCATCTGCAACAACCCCAGCAACTCCAGCAACCTCAGCAACAACAACCTGTACCTATGGATTTCCAGAATGTTGATAAGGTACAGCAACAACAATTGTATGCTAATGCTAAAAAGAATGTGGGCAAGCAAAATCCAAGTTGGTTATAGTGATAAGGTTATGATGTTCTATTTTCTTGTCTAATTGAAGTGATACGTTAGAAATGGTGGTCTATTAGGTTATATAGATTGTGCATAATAATAATATTCTAATCTACATTGTCGAACTTAGCTTCTTTGTTATTGGCTTCCTTAGCTTCCTTGTTTTTTTCTTCGGTGATTCCTACTTGGAAATTAGATTTCAAAAAGCTGAACACATTGTACTCCTCTGCTTCATTCTTGAAGTTATCAATGAACCCGAAAAATCCATGGAATGAGTTTTCACGGTGTTCTTCATTATAAATCTTATCGTAAATAAATTTCATCTTGAAAGCATCCATTTCTTTCTCGTATCTAGCGAAGTCAATTTTATTGTAGCCATACTTTTCCAACATAGAGTTATAAGTTTCGTAAACAGGATTCTCCAAGAGCAAACCCAAAGCTGGTGCTTTTGGGATATTAACCCTCGTAGAAGAGAAGGTCTCACTGATTCTTGTAACTGGGCATCCTGTTCTAACAAGCATAACTGCCATTGCAATCATTTTTCTAATCTGGTGGAGCATAAAAGACTGACCATGGATTTTGATTGAAACCCACTCGGTATCGTTTATGGTAAAAGGATCACTTACTTTGGTTGATTTCATGTATCGTCTAGCACTTGGATCTTTGAATGCTTTCCCAACAGTATAATTATGGAAATTATGAGATCCTTCGTAATGTTTCAAAGCGTCTCTGAAAAGGTCAAGCTTGTCATTCAGTAGCTTGAAAGCCCTTCTACGTTCATTTTCAGCTTGTTTTATTTTCTTTACTTTGATTCCGAAATCAGTAATTTGGCCCTCTTTGTTGTACAACTTCTCTTTTTCTTGATCTTCGTCAGGGACGACCTCATCTTTCAATCCGACTTCTTCTTTTACCTTCTCAACGACCTTAAGAGTCTCATTCCACCATTCCACCCCTTCTTCGTTTGCTTTATAGAAATCGGGATTAGCAGTTGCTTCCTCTTTTAATTGGTCGTACAAAATAGTGCCTGGTCTTGGAGGTAAGAAACTGTGAGTGGGAAGTAAGTACTCATAGACACGAGATGAGCACATTTTTCTACAATCGAAGGACTTATTAGTTCTCTCTATCCCCCAGATTCTGATTTGATCCGGCAATTTTTCGTTGATCTTCTCCAAAATATCCTCATCTTCAATGATCAATTTGCACGAGATCACATTACCAGCGGCATGAACACCCTTGTCAGTTCTGGCAGCCCTCATAAAACCGTTCTTCTTCAAATCATTGGAGTTTTCCTGGGAAACAGCACCAGCATTCACAAAAGCTTGGAAGAGTTCACCTTCGATGGTCTTGACATCAGGATTGTTCTGGATTTGCATACCATTGTACCCGGTACCACAGTATCCAATCATACAGGCAACCTTTCGCTTAGGACGTCTTTCACTTTTGACAACATTCCCATCTTCATCTACTTTGTGTTGGAAACTAAAGAGTCAGTTAGTATAAATTTCAAATATCAACTAGTGCAAAAACTTACCTACTCGTTGTTCGAACTCCTGCGGTCCTCTCTTCTTTGCCTCTTACTGGCATTCTCAGTCTTGTCTTCTTTACGAGCCCTTGTCCACTTACTGGCTTGGTCCCGCTTATAAACTTGCTCATCCACCTCAACATCTTCCATACTGATAGTGAGTGCTTCTTGAAAGTTATTTTTTTTTCAACAGTCGTGCATGAAAATATCGCATCTCATCGTGAAAATTGATTATATCTGCATCAAAGTATTTGAAACCTTCCTTAAGCATAACAAAATCAGGTCAGAATGAGACCTTTAACGGAGGAAGAAGCTAAAGTAGTTTTTGAAAAACTTGCAAATTATATTGGAAGAAATATTTCCTTCCTCATCGACAATCAGACTGCTCCTCATGTGTTTAGACTTCAAAAAGATAGAGTGTACTATGTTTCAGAACAAATTGCCAACTTTGCTACCTCTGTGTCCAGAAAGCAGCTCATGTCATTAGGTGTGTGCTTCGGAAAGTTCACAAAGACTGGAAAGTTCAAATTACATATCACCAGTTTATCATACTTGGCTCAGTATGCCAAATACAAGGTGTGGATAAAACCCAACGGTGAAATGCCGTTCTTGTACGGAAATCACATCTTGAAAGCCCATATAGGAAGGATGTCAGAGGATATACCCGAACATGCCGGTGTCGTCGTATTTTCCATGAACGATGTGCCATTAGGATTCGGAGTAAGTGCTAAATCAACTGCCGAAACAAGAAATTTGGTGCCTACCGGAATTGTTGCATTCAGACAATCTGACATTGGAGAGTACTTAAGAGAAGAAGACACATTATTTACATAGATAATTTCAAGAGTCACGAAATGTATACATAATAAAACCAATTGAACATACTACAGCAAATTTTCTTTGAAGATTTCTATTTCTATATACAAGTTTTGAATCCTTAAAAACTCATGGTAACATGTTTCAATAATAGGCCTGGGTTTCCTCCACTTTTGGTGAAGTTCAAGTCAGCAATTTGTTCCAAATTCAAGTCTATTTCACGCTTATCTTCCTTATAAATATAGTCTCTCTTAATCAAGACTCCCATTTCATGGTAGAATTCACATAAAGCTCTTACATGAGCTTTGGATAAGTACTTAACATTGAAAACATTTATTCCACCATTGCTTAACAAGCTTTCAATCAAACTTGGGTCCAATTTCTTTTCGTAATAAGGATCGTATGACTTTAAACCTAAAGCGATGTTCAAGTTATCATGTTTGCCACTATCGTGTGATTCACTTAATAAGACACCACCCTTAGCAAACTTCTCAATACCACAGCTGAAGTCCAAGAGAAACTTTCCCACCTCGAATTCTTGAAAATGAATAGGTGTAAAGTCTGCATGTCTGTATTTGGTCAATGGAGAAGTAGTCAATGCGTTAAAATTGTCAATACTCAACAAAACTGGGTATTCTGTGGAATGACGTTTCAATTCATTTACGAAAAACTCAAAAGCATCGGTACTTTCAGTTTTGCCAAAATCGTGACAGTTTTTCAAATATTCATACAAATTGTTCTTGCCTGCAACATAGTTGTACTCAACCTTTTTCGTTATGAACTTGACATCCTTGGTCAACAACATTTTCAGAAACACATCTTTGTTAACTTCTCTGATTTTGCTGATCCAACGTTTAGTGAACATAGGTTGATGATATATGTTTCTTTTGTTGTTGAAGACATAGTCACTCAAACCTTCTTTGATTCTTTCAGGGTAATCCAAGTGTAAAAGAACGGCATCACCGTCATACTTTTCATGAACCAAGCTCTGAACTTGAGATATTAAGGTGGATTTACCCACTCTGTAATCTCCCAATAAGATTGTACGATTCTTCTCCGAGCCATCCTCGAACTTTTGGATAAATGATGAGTCCAACTGTATCAAGTTTTCACTTATAAGCAGCACAGGATTCCTGAAAAGCTCATGGTGTTGATATTTCTTGAATGAACCCAACAACCTCAACTTGCGTTCGATACCGCTATTGTATTTGACTATTTCTCCCACTCTGGACGCAAGGTTCTTATACTCCAACTCCCCAACATTCAATTCTGGTGCATTTTTTTCGTATCCCAATCTTCTGACAGCATCCTTAAATACCAAATGTGTAGTACCACTCTTCTTTACCCTAGTATCACCAGCTTTCTTGGTCTTGAAACCCTGCTTAGCTTTGGTCTTGCCTCCAAGAGGCTTCTTTGCAACTTTGGCCAAGAGTATAGCACTGCTGTGAATACCTCGGGACAAGGGTATACTTCCTTTCCTCAAGGCCAAACAGTTCATTGTCCAACACTGTAGCTTCTAAAAATCAAAAATTTTTCAGAGATCGCGAAACAAAAAATTGTTAGAAAAATTTTTCACTTTTACTAACTCTACGATGATATGAATTTTAGACCTATTTTAAAAGAATTCACGGGGTTCAGGTCCTATGCTACGAGGACCGTTAGAAGAAGTACAAAGAAAGGTAGCAGTGGATTCAAAAACCCTGTTTTCCAGTTTGGAAACTTTTCTAAGTTGTCTGTCCCTGACAGTAAAGACGTTGATCGAGCTGCCGAGAGTGTAAATCGTATCAGCAACTTCAACGAGCTTAAAATCTTTCCCAGTGTACGAGTATCGATGATTGAAGAAATTAAGAGCTGCTATAACTTCAAGAACACTTATATGAAGTCCAAGGATGAGGTGGAAATCAAGCCTACACCTGTTCAGGTTGCCAGTATAAGAAAAATTAATAAATCGAGAAAGGTCAAGACAACCAAGTTACAAGACAGTCGAGACATATACAATGAGATGATTGAAAACTTCAACAATAAACTCAAGGTTTTCACTATGGCTGCTGAAACTGGTTCGGGAAAAACTTGGGCTTATTTGTCTGTGCTTCTAAGTAAATTGAAAGAAGATGACCTCTCTTCATTTACACAGAACCCTAATGCATACGAGGAGTCCCGGAAATTGTCAATGGTCAGATCCGTAATACTTCTACCAACAAATGAGTTGGTTGATCAGGTATACGAAACTTTGAAGGTTGCTAATCATATTCCTTTGAACTTAAAGGAAAATGTTCCTCAACGGATATTGGAGGATGAAAACTATCTGAAGTTCTTGGAGATGGAAGATGATAATGGGTTGAACCTCAATATTTTGAAATGGGGTGCGGGTGAAGCTGCTTCCAAGTTCTTCAGCTTCCTTAATAATCGAACTGTTGATATTTTGATCACAACTCCAACCAAACTTCAGTCCTTGGGCAAGCAACATACAGACTCCAATCCTTACAGGTATTTGTACAATGTGAAATACTGTGTTATTGATGAGGCCGATACCTTGTTTGACCCATCGTGGATGAACGACACCACTGCAATATTGGGAAAGTTCAGCAAATGTAAAGATGTGATTCTATGTTCAGCCACTATGCCGAAGAGATTTGTGAAAACAGTTGAGAAGTTCTTTGGTAAAAGTGTTATTAATGTGATCACTCCAGCTTTACACAAGGTTCCTAAACAAGTGAATGTCAAGGTTATTGATGCAGAGTTAAGTCCTTTCAATGGTAGTAAAACCAGGTGTTTGGCCCAGGCTTTGTACGCCATTCAAAAAGACGGTAGTGAAGGTGGCTTTGTCAAACGTGTCATCGTATTCGTGAACCATAAGAAAGATGTTCAGCCTTTGGTTAGCGTCTTGGCAACCAAATACCAACAGGAAAAAGATAGCTTGATAGGATTGAGTGGTGATGACTCTCCTCTTGAAAGAGCCGAAAAAATCAAACCATTCATCAGCCAGCCGAAGGCTTTGGATGATCCGAACGAGCTGAAACTTCAAGTTTTGGTCACGACCGACTTATTTGCTCGTGGAGTTAATTTTCTGAGTGTGAAGAACGTCATCTTGATGGATTTCCCCAATAATTCAGTTGATCTTCTCCATAGAATGGGAAGAACAGGAAGAATGAAACAAAGTGGAAGAGTTTTCATTATAACTGATAAGAAATCCAGAAAATCATGGATCAAAAGTTTGCCCAATGCCACTAAGCAAGGAATTAGGATTGGCTAATCGAATGAAAAGTGTATGTATACGGATGATGATTTGTGACTTTAATTTAGACGTTAGACTACTGAAATCTATTGATGATAAAGTCTTTTCTGACATATACTAACAACAACAAAAGATTATAATTTCCTCAAGTTGGACACCACTGCAAAACGTATTTAATGAAAGTTTTATGATTAACGGTATGTATGAAACAACTATTATTATTGTCCTGATGATACCTATTTTTTATTATATGAACGTTTGACTTCTGAACAACATTCTGTCGAAAAATGCCAATCTGACACAATATAATTCTACCCATTTAAGGTATTCTTTTACTAACATAACAATTTAGATCTTGTAACTAGTATATATTACCCAAGCAAATTCTTGTGAATAGAAATAGACAGGTTTTACTGTAATTGGCGCATTAGTTCCTCGGGCTCTTTCTTTGACATATCTTCGTCACAACCCATAACTTCACTAAAGGGGAAAGTCGCTAAAGGTGTTCTCATCTCTCTCAATGTCTTTCTTGTTGATGCAAATGCACTAGCCGGCGCGCCAGTTCCTTAAATGGACCAGATACCTAAAACAGTAAGTCCTTGCGGATCAGATATAAATCCCCATCATTCCTCCATTTTCACTGTTATCTTAATTGCTAACGAAAACTAATATACTACCAGTCTTGTTTGTTTTCAAACTATGAATATAATATCATATTAAACCAAAGAAACACGAAATACAATACTTTTTTTCCATTGCTCCGAATGTCCCAAATTAATCAGAACATTACACAAGATAAGGGCCCCCACTTAGATCAAGATCAATTCACTAATATCAGAGTGTTGACCCTCAAAGACGCCGAGAAAGCTGCCCGATGCTTGTTGGCTGCTTTTGGAGATGATGACTTAGCAACTTTGTTGGTGAATCACATTGATGATCCCAAACACAAAAGATACTGTGAATTAAAGCTTTACGAAGCATACGTCAGACAACATGTGATGACCGGATTAGTTCTTGGTATGAATGAAACCAAAGAAGAGTTTGAAACCGTGGCCGTCTGGTCCGTACCTGATTCCATTGAGAGAGGATTAGAGAGCTTCTCCACCTTGATGAAGTCAGGTTACGGCGAAGTATGGGATCTTTACGGTGAAGAAGGTAGGTTCAAGGTTTTTGATGGTATGATGCCATTATTGCATAACACCTGTGAACGTATTTTGACGTCTGACTCACGATTCCACAATAAGAACTTATTTACTTTAGTTTATTTAGGCTCCACCAGAGCTGCTAGAGGAAAAGGAAATGTCCGGAAGATGTTCGATTACATGTTCCAAAATTTCATCGATGTTTGCCCAAACAACCTATGTTACTTGGAAAGTAGTGCTATCACAAACATTCCTATTTACGAAAGGTTTGGCTTCCATTTCTACGAAGATGCCACTTTAGGCCAAAAGAAACCTGGATCTAAACCTGGTAAGGAGTATGCTGTTATGAACATCATGATCAGAGGTACTAATGGCCATGATTGGACCAAAGATGTTGCAGAGACAAGCCCCAAGTTATGAGGGTTCTACTGTTTATAGGCTTTCTTCTTTGCAAGTTAATATGACTCTGATTTTCTTTATCTATTTACAAGGAAACGTCTCGTACAGTAGTAATCATTCATCCAAAGAAAGAACACTTCTTTGGGAAGGCAAATTCTTGTTGGCAAACTCTTTCTTTGCTTTCTCCTTCAATTCTTGTTTCTGAGCACTAGTCAAAGGCTTGACCACTTGATGAGGAGGAACAAACTCGAAATTACCGAATCCAAACTCTCTATCAGACAATTGGTTTAAGACATACAAATTGCCTCTCACGTAACTAACTAAAGCCTCTACATGTCTCATATCCACATTAGGGTTTCCATTTAACACATTTCTCCAAATAGCGGCTCCCAAAGTGATATCATCAGTCATCAAACCTTCGTCGAAAGACAAAACACATCCCAACATTTGAGTGTGGTATTCTTTTAAGTAAGTTTCAATAATACGGTTGGATGAGATTCCCAACTCCTCGGCCAATCTTAATTCCATATCTCTGAAGATTCTGTCCACCAACTTTTGCTGGTAGTTCTTACCATACTTGAAAGGCATGGCTCTCATACGAACTCCAAGCATCCAGTAATGTAAAATAGTGATTTGGAACCACTGGGAAAATGACTGTGGGAGTCCCAAGGTTTCGTAATAGAACTTTGCTGTGGGGCTCAAAGGCTCGTTAGGATAGTACATTCCCTGTTTCTTACATTCACCAAAGTATTTCGAACCGGCAACAGAACCGGCTCTTGCACTGTCCATATCGATACGAAACAACTTGATAACCATCTGGCCCAAACTTTGCTTGAACCCGGACATTTCAAACCCGTCCGATTCTTCCTTGTTATCAGACAAAAATGGC
Source organism: Yamadazyma laniorum (assembly GCA_002109505.1). NCBI lineage: Eukaryota > Fungi > Ascomycota > Pichiomycetes > Serinales > Debaryomycetaceae > Yamadazyma > Yamadazyma laniorum. The sequence continues at coordinate 1,588,875 of MVNT01000001.1, read as the reverse complement.
AGTTTCTTCTTGGCTTGTCTCGGAGATATGTTGAGGTCTTGTTTGATGAAGGGTAAAGTAGACTCAGAGGCCATTTTACTGGGAGCTTCGAGTTTGGAATCGTCCTCTTGAAATTTCTTAATGATGCTTTGGGTTTGGAAGTTCACCCTGCTTTGGTTGCTGAGCCATCTCAAACCCCAAGCCTGGGGCCTAAGCGCATTTCTTGTCTTTATCATCATGCCTCTTAAAAATTTTTTTTACAAATATCGCACTTTTAACAGGCTCGTTATTGATGTTAGTAGAGCCACCCATAACAGGACTGTTAGTGATGATAGTAGGGCCACTTTTGGAGCGAATATTGCGGAGTTCACAATACGAATGTGAAGTTTGGATTCGGGTTGTTGATGCTGACCATTCCTGCTTAGCTGGGTGCATTTTCTACCACAAACCCAACTCTAACATCTTATAGGCGTGCAGTCAGTAGAATTAGATCCATGGCTAGGAAGCAGTAAACTGACACATATCACTAGTCTTAGACACCACTCTGCAAACCATCTTCTTCCCCGAACTGTCTTTTCCCAAATACTTTCCAAGCATATTAAATTCTGATTTAGCAGCCAAAATCGGAGAACGCGATCGCGTAGAACTCTCATCCATCAAGATGACATTAGAGGACCCCGAGTTACAGGAAAAAGCTTTAGAGATCTTACAGGAGCTGCTGGATAACGACGAGAGGGAGTTCGACGACTTATCAAGTGATGCCAAGGTGGAAAGGTTGAACAATCTAATCAAAAAATCCCAGGTGTATTCACAGATCATTGCTGATAAGATTCTTCAGAAGCAACTCCAGCAAGAAGAAAGCGGCGACCCAGCCAAGAAGAAACGCAAACGTGACGGAAATGTCTTGGAAATGTTGACCAACAAGAAAAGCACTCGACAGCCTAAGCTAGTTAAGGGAGCTATGAAGCCTTATCAGTTGGAAGGTTTGAGTTGGTTGATTCGACTCTATGAGAACGGCCTCAATGGGATTTTGGCAGACGAGATGGGATTGGGCAAAACCCTTCAGTGTATTGCATTCATCAGTTTTTTGATTGAAAAAGGCATAACCGGGCCTTATTTGATTGTTGCTCCTCTTTCCACTATATCAAACTGGTACAATGAACTAAAGAGGTTTACACCTAGCTTAAAGGTTTTGCAGTATGTTGGGACCAAGGATAGTAGGAAAAGTATGAGCTTCGATGGCTATAATATAGTACTCATATCTTACGAGTTGTCCATCAAGGATTTCACCAAATTGGCCAAATGCAACTGGAAGTTCTTAATTATAGATGAAGGACATAGACTCAAAAATATCGACTGCTTGCTCATTAGGATTCTCAAGAAACTAAATGTCGCTAACAGACTTTTGATAACCGGCACCCCTCTTCAGAATAACCTAAATGAGCTTTGGTCCTTGTTGAACTTCATCTTACCGGATATCTTCCACGACTTGAAATTGTTCCAGCAATGGTTCAACTTTGATGAAATCGAGAATTTGCAGTCGGTAAAAGATGAAGAGATTAAACAATTCATCGAAAAGAACTTCAAGAAGAAGTTGATCAAGAGTTTGCACACAATTTTATCTCCTTTTATATTGAGGAGGCTTAAGAAAGATGTTTTAGACTTACCTCCTAAGAAGGAATACTTGATTCATATTGAGTTATCGAATTACCAGAAAAAATTGTACTCGGATGCTTTGAAAGGAACCCTTTATGATGGGATTTTTGAGCTCTACAAGCATGAATATCAAAAGTTTAATCTTGGCAGGAAAGACCCCAGAAAATATGAAAACGAACTTGATGGAGCCATCCACAATCAATTGAAGAACTTGAAACTTCAGAATGTCGTTATGCAATTGAGAAACATATGTAACTCGCCTTATATTTACTATGAACCGTTTCCGGTCGAGAAGCACTTGACAAAGTTTGATTCGCCTCCCAGAGATAAAGAAGATCGGTTCATAGAGCTCCTACTCAGAAACTCATCAAAGTTCAAAATACTTGACCAATTGATAAACAACCTTGAAGGGCACAAGGTGTTGATATTTTCTCAATTCACAAGAACTTTGGATCTTTTGTCTGACTACTTTAGTTATAAAAACGTCGAAGCATGCAGATTTGATGGATCTACCGCTCAAGTAGACCGAGACGACCAGATAAAAAAATTTAAGAGCACAAATAGTCGGGTATTCTTGTTGAGTACGAGGTCAGGAGGACTAGGAATCAACTTAATTGATGCAGATACTGTGATTCTATTCGATAATGATTGGAACCCACAGGTCGATATACAGGCCATCGATAGAAGTCATAGAATCGGCCAAACCAAGCCTGTTAAAATTTTCAGATTCTTAGTAAAAAACCTGATTGAAGAGTTATTGATCATCAAGAACTATAGCAAGAGGTTTTTGGAACGTTTGGTCATACAAATTGGAAGTAAGAATTTCGATAGATTGGCTGATTTTGAGGTTGAATTCAATAACTTAGTTAGGCTATCCAAGCAATTCGGTTTGAGCATTGATGGATTTGAATTTGACATCAATGAGGATGGGGGAACTCCTCTTCTTTCCCCAGAGGAGATAGAAGAACTAACTGACAGAAGTGAAGAGTGCTTCAAATCATCAGGCACGTGGGAAAATATCTCTGTGTTCGAAAGTGTCAGTAAGCTAGATGAAGAATCGACTTAGTTCAACCACAGACTCTAGCTAGCAAATTGTATATCAAAGTACTACTCTAAAATGTCACCGTACTACCTATAAACGTATTCTCATAAAACTCTAAAATCTAGATTAAGTTGGATATTCTAGATGTCTAAGTTGATAACTTCATGGTCTTTTCTCTCCACCTAAAAGCGTTCAATAAACTGGAATAGCTCCAGGTCAAATCCCTAGCACCTTCCATGAAACCATGGTATTTGTTGAATTGTTCACTTATTCCCCCTCTCAAATCAACATGGTCCTTTACGACAATCAAAAAAGAATCACTGAGTTTGAGCAAGTTTTTAATCAAATCATTAAATAAAACAGATTTATACTTGATGATAAAGAAGTCTTGCTTATCGTCAAACTGTAAAACCATTTTGAAAAACTCTTTGTTGGAGGCTGTCACTATCAAGTCCTCCTTCTCGTTGATTAACTTGTAGGCAAACTTATAGAGTACTTCGGCGGCCGTAGCGGTTGAAATAAACCAAGGGTTACCTTCGCTTGTGCCATATCCGTCATAAACATCTTCGGGATATCTGCCAATACCGACAGCATTATTGAGGCTCAAATGATGATTGATGGGATATCTTGACTTCATATCATTTGCTAAATGTACCAAATGATTAAGGATAGAGTGATGATCTATGTCAAAAGGAATCTGAATATCAACGTTGCTCATCTCGTGGGCATGAATGGCTCCTAATAAGACAGCTGAATCTAAACCAGACCTTGTGTGTGAAAACAAACTAGGTGTTTCAACAACATAGTTAACCAGGGAACTTGTATAGTAGTTCTGTATAAATTTGTTTAAGCTCTTGTAGCTTCCCCTGAAAGTGTCCAAAGTAGTTTCATCTAATTTAAGGTCTGGATTTTCTTCAATGAATTGGATTCCGTCAAATAATCCTTTCAACTGAACAATAGAGGTGAAGAAGTGTAGAGCTTTGATTTCCTCCCATAAGTCAAAGGATTCTTTCATCCAATTATTAGCCACAAAAAGCAAATCTGGCTTGATAATCTCTTCAAAAATGAATGTATTATTCAAACCTGTTTTGTAAGGTAAGTTCAACCTCACGTAAGCTAAAATGGAAGTGATTCTGAGTCCAGGGCCATCGTTTTGAGGTCTTCCCCAGTTGTAATTGAACTGAGTATTGTTGACCAAGTACTTTGGCTCTCCCAAAGTGTTGCCAGAATCAAAGTCGCCAGACATGGTTGGCAACCTTTGCAAATGGTAATTGTTCCAAATGTAGTTCTCAACCAACCACTGGTACTCTTCGAATTTGGGGTCGGACTTTCCTGTATCTATGGGTTTTGACAGTTGTAACGAATCCTCCAAGTAGTTGATCAAAGTACGAATAGTCAATGCACTGTCTCTTGTCCACTGGTAGTAATAGTCAGGCTTTATCTTGGAGGGTGATGCCACTATGACTCCAGGTAAGATGTTTGGATCTGTACATGTGGAAGAGTTACCAATATTGCGGAGTAAGTTGTTCCAAGCAACATCATACTCGTCAGTAATCCACGATTCTAGTGTAGTCTTGTTCACAAGGTTGTTCCAAGAAGGATCAATCAAATCAGGCTCCGATGACTTTGACTCGTCGTACACTAAGTACTTAAAGATATATTGATTCAACCCCAAGGGCACTGCAGTAAGCAAAGGCAAATACGCCAAGAGTAATAATACACTGTGCTTCATATTCTCGAGCAAGTGGACTTTGAGCTTTAGGGAGCTGAATTAAAGCGAAAATATAGGTGTATTTATTTTTTTGCTCAGATGACTTTATATATTTACACCCCACAAATGAATCACCGTTTTGTGCGTTTCACGAGATGACCAGGATCGTAAATGGGAAATCCTAGGATGCAACGGGATGACCAGGTTTTCAGGGAGGTCAGAATCAGTAAGAAGAATTCAAAGTTGACAACGGAGGTAGAAGCAGCTGTCTACCAGTAACCTCGTATCAAAGCCAGGGTGCAATTTACCAAAGACTTCAGATTGCTTGAGCAATAAAGCGCAGATACATTAAAAAAGAAATCTAGATATAATCAGTGGTATTTTGATTTTTAGTGTGAGCAAAAAGTACGTGGAGATGAGTATTGTCAAGTCTATTAAATAGAGCACACTGGTTGATGCCTAAGTGACATCGCCTCTTCAAGTAGTTATTGGCATGGTGTTGCTCACCTAACGACTATATATTTTTTGGCCCAAGAGTTCGGGGAGATGGGGTAACAAATAAAGAGTAAACAACAGATTCATTAGGAAGTAAGAGACCCAAAAGCCAGCATGTAAACAGACGCACAACGTATGCTCTGAGGGGAACAGAGAAATGTGTGGAGACCGATCCTGGTACACAAAATGCAGACACAGTGCTTGTTGATTCCTCTTATTGTACCCCAGATTATTGAGTATTTTTGAAAGTAAGTGGTTTGACCTCATAGTTCAAAGGTATGTCGCTCATTATAGGAGAGCTTCCAAAGAATCCCTCGTGCATAAAAATCTGGACTAGAAATACGTCGTGGTAAGTTCTTTGTACAACTCAGGTAGTGCTACGGTGCTGGCGTTAGTTAGAATCAAAAATACTAATCAATAAATTCTCCGATCTTAAATAAGACTAAACACAAATGACTCAAGGTCTGACGTACGTCAAAAATCCTGATTTCACACCAACTTTGGTATATAACAACTGGGCTCTATGGTTCTCGAATTGGGTAGACCAATAGGTGTTTGGGCAATTCAATCTATCGGCTTCGCAGTAGACGAACTCTATCAACTTCCTACCAACCCCCTTAGAACGGATGCTAGGTGAAACATATAAATCTCCCATATACAACTTATCTTCAATAGTGAAAGTATACATATGAGTTAGATATGTTACAAATCCAATGATTTCTCCCTCAGCAGTTTCTGCAACTGCTGCCCACAACTTGATGTTTGGGTCTAAAAACCTGGAGAAGGTGTTTTCGGTGGCCTCTTTTGTTACCATATCGAGTTTATTGTAAAACCGAAGGTATGATTCTTCCGGATCACTCCATAGTTTGATCCATGCCTCTTTATCTTTTGCTTCGATTGGTCTAATGGTGACTGCAGACATAGGTATTGGCACGGCTAAAAAAGGTCCTTATAAGATAAGAGGAAGAGGCTGCGGATTTTATGTCTTTAAATACCCCATCTTCTCTAGATGACAAATGCCCTAAAGCTGCTACTTCCCATTACAGCTATCTATATGAATGCCGCCAAGGATTATCGGCTTTAGGGGCCCTTCTGTAGCTTTATCTACGAAGCGGGTCTCGTACCCCGTAGTTAACTATGTATGGTTAAAAGCACTACATCGCTAATCTCGGATACTACTCAAGTAGAGTGTTAACGAAGATCAAAATCAGATGACGAAGTAGTTTAGGACCTTTTTCGATAACACCGATCTGCGAATACACCCATGTAATAACAGCTGCAAATGTTCTAGAAATATAATGCTTGTTAGAGATATTGGGGGTTCTTTCTGTGCTAACGAAAGGCTTGTATACCATTAGACCAGTGACTCCACTCTGCACTCTACCTATTAAACTAACACTCGCCCTGCGGTCAGCACTCGCTCGTTCCATAATAAATAACTCATCTTCAGTGACTGGTGTGTTCAAGGCACGCTGTTTGTATGATATATCAATGGCCCCAAACTATAAGATTGAATTATCGAGATGGTACACGACCAATTTCGATATTAGTGCGTCTTCTGAATTCTGTATTCTTCCAAGCTTCAATGTTGGGAATAGCGTTGCTTTTGCATTGTGCATACTCTGCACATGAGTACAACCAGCTTCCTGTGTCGTATGACAAATTGGACTTATTGCTCGAGTTGATTTTGGGTCTTGGATTGATTTTTTACTCTTCTTTGTCGAAGATAAAACTTCCGTTGAAGTTAAAGCTTGACAATGGAATAGTCCATTCAGCCACTAAATACTTGAACTATATTCACATTAACAAAAGTTTGAAAGAACTGAATGAGTTCGGTCTTGATGATTATACCAAATTTGGTAACAGATTGGACTTTATAGATGTGGTAAAGATGAGAAAACAGTACACTGAGTACGTCTCTTCTCTTGAAAAAGACTGAGTCCTATCAACACGAAAACGCATATATTAACGAATAAATAAGTTTGAAGGCTATTACGTAGGATCTTCTATAACAGAACGCATTTAGTTCTTCCATACATATTTATGTCGTACATTTGAATCTATAAATCATAGTTTCAACTATAATGAATATTATTATAATTTAGCCCATATTGTACTTTCTTTACAAAATGTCGGGTCGGGAGCAGAGCTATTTACTGCACCTTTTTTTGACGCAATTCAGCTGTCCTCTTCATTCTTTCCTCTCTCTTCTTCTTGGCAATTGGTCCTGCTTCAGTGTCCAAGACAAAGTCCCACCATCTGAAACTACTAGCGTAACTTCCGATGAAGTGATGGTGATGTTCATCGTGATGGTCAGCACCAGCCCAGAATGGCAAAAAGTGATGTAACGACCAAGGGAACTCGTATCCAGAGTGGGCGTCAATAGCTTGAAACAATCTCAAAGCGACCCATAAATTGATGGTGAAAAGATGCAAATTCCCTGTTATCAAACAGTATACGATAGGAATACCAACGGTACCAAAGCCCAATAACATAACCTCGATAGGATGAGCATACTCAGCAGCTAAACCAAAAGGAGCAGCATACCTGTGATGTTGTTTGTGGATGTACTTATAGAAAACACCATAGTGCAAACCTCTGTGCAACCAGTAGTGCCATGCATCTTCTAAAACAAAAAAGATACACAAATGCTTAGCGATAGTTGTCCAGGCCGGGAAAGGAACGGAGAACTCAATACCCAACTTAGCACACAAGGGATGGAAAAACCAAATAGGAAACACTTCGACCAAAAAGTGAGATGTCAAGACTGACTTCATACATTCCCATTGCTCTCTGTTGGAAGGAACTTTTGATTCCTGGATTTTCCATTTTCTGAAAAATGGGATATTATCGATGATCATCCATGGAATACATCTGCCAAAGTAGTTGAGTTCGTGGTTGATGAAAATCAATAAACCAGTAGCAAACAAATCGTTATTGATGTAATAGTAATAGGTGCCCCATATCTTTTCAACAAGACTTAACTGGGGCAATTGGTTGAAGTTGTTGAAGACTTCAGAAATGGTGGTGGCATTCCCGAAACTGGAATAATCATGAAACACCTGAGATACTGACATGGTTGAACAAAAAATCACTCAAATGTGTTATCTGCTACACGGTTTTGTATGGCAGATTTTTTCAGAACTGTTGAGTTTTAAATAATATAGGATTTCAGGGCGTGCACAAAAACCCATTAATCTAGCTGCTAAACGAAGTGAAAAAGAAAGTTAAACGATAGGAACGACCACTGCGCATCTGAAAAACGAAGATTACGGTGGTATTCGCACGCCCGGGCTAATGCCTTCGAGTCTGAGAGGCGCTTAATGGCGGTCGGTCGTTTTGCGGATAGACTCTCGCTGAGGTACGGAATTATTCTAGATAGGCACATGGACTTGAGCTCTGAACAACGTTAGTGTTTCTTTTGGCCTGACAGATAGTGCTTTTCAAGGGTACCAGGTAGGTAGGCAGCTGGACCAAGGGGCATGGGCCATGGGTTGTCGACATATCTGCTACCTCGGAGCTCTTGGTTCTCATAATCACCGTATGTGGCTCTTCGTGCCGTTCATGTGTGGGTATTTGTATATATGGGGCGTGTGTGAAAAGAAACCCCCCAGTGCGCCTACAGATGTATTTCCTATACGAACTAAAACCCCATCGCACAGAAAATTCTAGTTAGACTCAACAGTAATGAAGTCCGAAACCATATATAAAGGACACCAAGAAGAAGAAGGGTCTCCTTCTTCAATGACCAGTGACACCGGACGAGAAAGCACCAATGGTAGTGTTGGGTCCACAACCACCTCTGGTGAAAAACTGAAACCTACGTACCCTCCTACGTCTGCTGATTCTGACTACAATGCTGAAACAGCTAGTGTAAACAGCGACACATCGGACTCAGAGAGCATGGAACAAACTCTCCCAGTCGCTCTCAAAACTATTGAAAATCATGGCGGCCAGGGCACTTTCCCCAGGCGAAGATCCTCTGCTGCACGGTCTGAAACATCCATAGACTCCGTGAGATTGTCAAGAATAACTTCTGGGTTGTCTGTTAAAGATATCTATGGGGACATGCAACCTGATGTGGTATCATTGAGAAGGACTCAATCTAAAAAATCCATCATGAAGACACTTAGTGAACGATTAGATAAAGTTGATACTTACAAGGACGTACCTGACATTTCTGTGCCAACGAAAGACTTCGGTAAGGAATTTGACGAAATAGATCCAGAGCTAATCACCTGGGAAGACAACGATCCTGATTTCCCAAGAAATTGGACAACCAAAGATAAATCTATTCAAACTGCGATTGTGGCCCTTTATACTTTAGTTTCACCAATGTCTTCTTCGGTGTCTTCGCCTGCTACGCCTGCTATTGCTAAAGACTTCGGCATTACCAACACAACAGTTCAAGGGATGACTGTGAGTATTATGATATTGGCTTTCGCTATAGGTCCGCTAATAATAGCCCCTCTATCAGAAGCTGATAGAATTGGAAGAAAGCCTATTTTGAATTTGTCTATTTGGATTATATTCTGCTTCAATTTGGGCTGTGGCTTTACTCAAAACACTGCTCTGTTATGCATACTTCGATTCTTGGGTGGTTTGGGTGGATGCGCCGCATTGAATGTTGGAGCCGGGACGCTTGCTGATTTGTTTGATGATAGAACTAGAAATACAGCCATGGCCTTTTATTCCATTTGTCCTTCTTTGGGTCCAGTAGTATCACCAATAATATCTGGTTTTGTAGTTGAAAATCTCAATTGGAGGTGGTGCTTTTATATATTGTCAATTTTCAATTTTGCAGTGGCGGTCTTTGGTACTATATTCTTCAAAGAAACATACTCCCCTAAATTGTTATACCTCAAAGCAAAGAAATTGAGAAAGGAAACTGGTAATGAAAACTTGCATACGATTTTTGAATTGACTAATGACGTACCCAAGTTTCAATTGATCAAGCACACTATGTTGCGCCCAATTAAGTTATTGTGTTACCATCCTATGGTGATAGGTTTAGGATCATTTATGGCGTTTGCATATGGTTTCATGTATTTGATGCTTGTTACCTTCCCAGAAGTTTTTCAAAAGTCATATGGGTTTTCTGTTGGTATTTCCGGCTTGATGTTTGTTCCCATGGGAGTTGGCTATGTTTTAGGAACATTGGTGTGGTCAATTTTGGTTCAACACTTCTATAATAAACTCACAAAAGAAAACGGAGGAGTTGCAAAGCCGGAGTATAGACTTCCTTGTTTACTTTTCTCCGGTATTGGATTGCCAGCAGGATTGATAATATATGGATGGTCGGTGGAATTTAGAGTGCATTGGATTGTTCCAGCTATTGGCTCTGGAGTTTTTGCATTTTCATTTATTGCAGTCTTTCAAACCATTCAGAATTACTTGATTGATATGAACCCAAGATTCAGTGCCAGTTCTGTTGCAGCTGCAGCCATGTTCCGGTCATTATTTGGTTTCTCATTTCCTTTGTTTGCTGACAAGTTGTATGATAGGTTAGGATATGGTTGGGGAAACACTATGTCTGCGTTTATTGGGTTAGCATTGGGAATTCCCTTTCCACTCTTCTGCTTGAAATATGGAGAAAGGCTAAGATTGTGGGCTGACAGGAAGATGCAAAAACAACAAGCAAAATTTGACGAGAAAGTGTTTGGTTCTCAAGCTTGAGATGTTTGCATGTTACTTGACACAGTGCTATTTATTGTTAGATATAGAATTCAACAGTTCAATATCAATTCTAAAAAAAGGACAAATGCTCCAGGAGGGGTTTGAACCCACGACCGTCGCGTTCCTCACACGACCGTGACTTTAGGCATAACCTATTGAGTCGTCAAACGGCTATAAGCACGAAGCGCTAACCTCTGCGCCACTGGAGCATCTGCTAAAAATTTTTTTTTCTTTTCTTGGTCACTATGAGCGATTTGGTTGCCAACTTTCTTTTTGCTCTGTTTCTGGCCACATTTCGAATTAGTCGTTGGTGTTAAAGCCTCTGTATGACTAGAGTGTAATTCTCTGTCGTATACATGTATTTAAAGTTTGTGTAACTTATCGTTATAGTGTTAGCTTGCTTCCCTTCAAGAAGTCGCAAAAGATCCCACCAATTATAAAATAAATCAAAAAACCTAATGAAGAGAATATCGGCATTTCGCCAGCCTTGTAGAAGTATAAGCATATCTACTTCGTCTCTTCCGGTCATATCTACGACTAAGACGATCACTACCAATGAAAATATCCAAAATGCTAGCAAATTGAATGAAAGTCAACAGGTTGATGCTTCGAAGCTCACACCTATTGACCAATCTGTTTTGTCAATAGAACTACCAGCTTCTGTCCCTATTCACATGAAGAGAGGTGCGTTGATTTCCATCTACGGTGTTGCCAATTTATCTACTTCTTCACTTACTCAAACATTATCATCTTGGGGGTATCAGCGTCTCATGTCAACATCAAAACTCTCGTTGATGTTGACTTCCAACGCCCAGAACTGGTTTAACCTATCGAGAGCTACTAATAATAAGTCAATTTCCATATTAAACTTGGATGGAACCAATGATTGGGCCCTTTTAAACCCACCTCACTTCTACGTCGGTGACTCCTTAATAATGAAAACCTTTATTCTACCATATAGAGTCTCCAAAAGGCTTTCCAGATCATTGAAGTTGCCATCCAAGACTAAGACAGGTCTATTCAGTTGGACCAAGTGGTACTTCCAGCTAATTTCTGGCCGCGGACAAATAGGTGTGGTGGGAAAGGGTTCAATCTATAATATCAGCCTTGTCGAGGATGAAGAGATCTTAATCAACAAAAAGAATCTATTGGCAATTACTGTAAATGGGCCATATGATTTACAAAATTGTATCATTAAGTACGAGTCACCTACTCAAAACCAGAATGAAAAAATCCAACCTAGACCAGACAAGCCAAGCGACACATTCAATAGATTCCTTCAAGGTGTTTCCAATCTTTTCAAAAGACTGAAGGTAAGATACACGAATTATTTGATAGGAAACCAAAAGTTCGTCAAAGTCATCGGCCCAAGAAACATTTTGATACAATCTGACATCAACTACAAAGTGCCAGAATTCCCTGTGGATGACTTCGACAAATCTCTCAAATTGTTCAACAAGAGAGCAAGTGATTACTTAAACTATGTTAAAGTGCGTCCCAGTCCATCTATAGAGAGTACGAAAGACTTTAGAAGCTAAAAATATACATTAGTACACACTGGTTGGTGGAACTCTATTTCTGTTCTAGTTTCTATTTAAATTGGTTATCGGTATTCTTGCTGTATTGCAATAAACTATTAGAGTCCGACGTTTCGGGGAAGCTGTCACGATTCGTATTAGCATTGTTGACTATGGGTGGTAATTTCACACTTTCTTCATTGGCTGGATTTCTATTGGTGACAATATACTCTTCGAGAGATGGAAGTTTGATATCGCGTTGGGACTGGGTCGAAATGGGAACGACTTTGCTGAAACCTCCGGGTAATGCCATATTGTTGACTCCACTGGGAGTTTTCAGGTAGTGAATTTGTGATGCATCAGGATATTGATAGTAAGGTTGGTCGCTTGACGCATAGTTGACAGATTGATTGCTTAAACCAAATATTCTATCACTTTGGTCTTGGGCAAACTTATTTATGGTATTGAAAGACTCATTGCCTTTAATAATAGGTTCAGGCGAGTAAATATTCCTTTTGATGGACTTCTTAGTGTTACCCATGTCGATACCACTTTTCACACTTGTGATTCCAGTATTACTATTCGAGATCCTTCCCTTTCTAGGTTCACTAAACAAACCAGAAGAGACTGATCCACCGCTTCCTCTTGAGAATGTTCCTCTTGACCCATTCGTAAACGCTCCACCATTTACAGAATAAGATCCATTATTAGAACTTTTGTCTTCTTTTGATTCCAGACTTCTCGGGGTCGTCAACCTTTTCACTGATTTGTGTTTAATCTTAAGAAATTGACCATCCAGCGGCGGTGTATCCTGAGACGATGAAACGAGAACCTCCTCGTCCTCACCGGTAGAATCAACCTCATCAGTCGAAGTAGTTTTCTTCAAAAAGCTGGTGGCTGGTTTCATCACCAGGTCATCCGATGACGACACAGCGATTGTACTTCCGGATTCTGTGGATTCACCCGACTCCTCTGCTCCTGATGACTCAGTATCTACATCCATGTCACCAGACTTTCTTCGCACTCTCTTGTCATCCTCCGTTTCTTTGCGCCTGGCAGTGTGGCTAGTTTCTATATGTGGCTGGTTGTCGTTCTCTTGAGAGGACTGACTCGATGGCATGGGTTCTCCTTGGGGAATAGGAGGTAGTATAGAGCTGGGTGGAGGTGCCTTATGCTGTTGCTTCATTGGCACTGGATTCGTGGGTGCAATACCGTCTTGATAAACTTTATGCTTATTTTGCAAATTTGTACTGGAGTATAGCTCGGGAGGGCCGCCTCCACTGTTTTGTTTCTTCTTCATAACCTTTAGCCTTTCAAAAGGAAGGAATAAATCACGTTCTCCTTTAGTAACCCCATTATCAAGACTGTTCCCGTCAGCCGATGTGAATGGGAAGTTTGGATTGAAATGCATGGTCATAGTATTGGGATTGAAGGAACTCGAAACGCTTGGTGAAGTTGATTCAAAGGCAGAAGTAGGATTCTCGGTCGCCAATTTACCCAGCTCACTCACATCCACTAAGCTCGAGGAGTATTTTGATATTACCTTATTTAATGCGCTGAACAAATCTGACCACTTAAAAACTTTCAAATCCTTCTCTATATTTCTTGGTCTTGGGTCCTCCATAGACATAAGTAACTGGAAAAACCTCTCATAGTTCTTGTTTGATCTCGTTATAGTTAAAGGTCTCAAACTCTGAAGATTTCTTCTGATCCTATTTTTTTCCTCAATTGAAAAACTTTGCTGAATCAAATATTCTAGTAGTAGTATGATGTCCACAGATGTAACTATATGGAGTTCCTTCTCTTTCCAGAAGATGCAAGATATAATGGGGGCGTCATTTGTGAACTCTGACTTTGGAATGGGCTTAAATTTTACAAGGTAATCTGAGTTGCTCAACTTGACAAATTCGAACTTCACTAGTCGCCTCTGGTCTTTGACTTCTTCCTCCGTCCAGTTTTCAGTCATTTCACAGGGGTCTTTTTCGAATAGTAACTTAACTAGCGTGTTGACTAGACTTAGGTTCTCCTTAATGAACTCCGGGTCCAAGGAAGATGTCCTCACTAAGTGAGGCAGTTGATCAGCCATGGCTTTTTTTTCAAAAAAATTCAAGGCCTTTGCTTTGGTACAACGGCTCCTTGAAAATTGTTGTTATGCAAGGAAATCACCGTCTTAAGATGGGGTGTTGGTTACTAGTAACGGTTTTGTCACAGTACAGCCAAAAGAAGTTGCTCGAAATTTCTGTGGATAAGCAGGATATATAAAGGGGGCTAATTAGCACTTTCGTGGCAAGTGTATGCAACAAAAAATTCAATTGCTTTGACAATCAAAACATTCGCTGTGGCTAATTTCTTTTTGTGTCGTATATCACTATTTGTCTGAGAATCACATTGAATTAGGAATGTAGCAATGTTGAAAAAATAATCACCCCTTTCAATTAAACCGCTAATCCCGTAATTTTAGATAGCGGTAGGTATGTGGTACCGCTAAGTCTTAATGGTTGAGAGTAGCTTACGTGTGAATTTTATCGGTTCAAAAGCAAGCCATGCACGGACGTTAAAGGATTTTGAACGCACCACACATACTTGCTTGTAAGATACTTAGTGACGTCAGTTAGTCGCTTGGTATTTCTCTAACATATGAGCTTGGGTTTGCTTGAACCCCGATACATGCTGATCATTAGTTCAGATTAAGCCCGTTTGGAAGTGAAATACCTGGGGCTTTCCAACGTCATTGATCCAAACAATGTTCAATCTATACCTCTAAAGCTATCTAATACAAATGCACGATATGTAAATCCTTAACGAGGTCTATTGTGTTTCACTTATATAGCTCGTCAAATTTATTGGCTTCCAGAATTTTCTGATCTTTCACACTCCAATTTAGGTCAAGCGAAATAACCGTGGCCGATCAAACAAAAGCTTAGATTGTGAAAGGCTTTATTTGACAAGGAATGCATCACAAGTAGAGCTTCAGCGTGCCCAAATTACGTACGACATTCAAGCCAAGAACGTCGAAGCAGGATCCCCTAATACTCCTAGAGAAACAAAATAGAGAAAGTCAGTTACATATGGGGTGTGCATTTCTGACCAGCGGCGGAAGAAGGCTACCGGCACCAAATGTTTGCGCGGTGTTTCCCTGGTATTGTTTTAATAGGTGAAAATATCAACTATAATGTTGATGGCACTAACAACGACTTCAATGCCTACCAATAGTATCACGATATATTCTAGATTCTTTTCGTGTGTGTGGCCCAATTGCTCTTTCAACATCTGTAGCAAATCACTAATGACCTCCAACCTCTGATTCAACAACTCTACACGCTCATTAATTTCCAAATATCCTCTTATAGCTTGGTAAATCGGCTCAAGTTGAGGCTCCACCCACATAAGCTCTGGTGAGTCAAGAACAGATCCATGCAAATTGATATTTATTCTTAAAATGAATAGCTCTCCAATCGACTTCATAATTTCATTTCGGTTCATTTCCACCTTACCTGTGGTTGCAATCTGCTGTGGAATGTCTTGTGTATCTTCAATGGTATTGTTTACCAACTCTTCAAACAAAGATATCTTTACCGACTGACTGATTGCATGACTTATACTTAATTTAAGCATGTAGTTCGAGTCGTCACTCAAGGTAATGAAATCATTATAGATCCTTGGTTGATATGACTTTGTGATGTAATAATTGAATTCTTCAACTTGTATATCTTCATTACTCAACTTTTCGTTTTCAAAATTGGACAAGTCTATTAAAAATGAGTGTTCTTCTCTTATTGAATACCCCCACATAACCACCACGCCAAACTCGAATATGAAAATCTCATTTCTTCTACCCAAATCTATTTCTCCTCCCTCATCTGCCAACCTGATAGGCTTATCCTGGTCTTCCGTTTCATTCCTCCAATCCTTATAGGTAAAAGGTGTATACAAAACATCATCAAAGAGCTTCACGTTTGTATTGTGAATCCTTTTTCTTTCCTTTAACCATCTCATTAAATCTTTCATTCTATATGAGCCTGAAGTACAGTAGGCTGTAACCCTGGGTAATACATCTCGGTGTATCTTCCCTAAAGTTTCGGCATCCTTTCTTGCTGGAACGTCCGTAATTCTCTCAACTTGGGTATACACTTTGTTATTATTCGAACTCGCCGCACGTTTGGAATCAACATCCTTCAATAAAGGGTCCTCGGGTAGAAGCTTCATCTTCTGTGACGTTCTGCTTGTTCTTTGAAGTCCAATTTTAGCTGAAGCATTGGATCTACTTTTCTTGTCTATCTTTCCCTCCTGTCGTAACGTGGAAGGTGAGGATGTCCTAGTATTATCATTTGCACCATTAGGCCTGCCCTCAGGGTTCTTGTAGGGATTTTCGTTCATCTCGTTGGATAATAGTGGTGTCCTATCTGAATTTCCGTTCATTATAGTATGTTCAATGGCTAATATTTTGTTGAAGTCCCCTAACTCAATAATTTATATGACGAGAATGTTGGCCCTGCAGAGAGTGTGAGTTAATTTTTTTGAGATGAGAAGGATGAGCTTCCTCAATAATCTTTCCTGAATCTACATAATTCAAATCAGCATAGTAGAAAGAAATGGTTGCTCGTACCAAGGCTGACAAGCTGAAGCACAAAGTCGGCAAAACGATGAAGAAGCACAAAAATCACACTCAGTCATCTAGAAAACATGCCTTCAAATCTTTCAAGGACAGAGTTGATTCTATCAAAATCGAGCCAGTACTAAACTTGAACAAAAGAGTATACGATGATGTTGAAGATACATCCTCCCACTTTATATCTACATTGAATCACTGGAGAGAGATAAACTTGAGTGGTAATTTTACCAGCTTCGTCTACGAGATCAACTCAGTAACCCTATCCTTACCACAAGTCATTTATCATCAGGAAAAAATATTCAACTCATTGTATCTGCATTTAGAAAAGTACGATGCCCATTCGGTTCAAGCATTATTGGAATCACTATCACAATTCATTCATGATTTAGGGTCTGACTTTATGGTTTATTACGAAAGAACATTGCTTTTGTTAACTAAGGTTGCCTTAGACATCAAAGCTGATGAGTTACAGAACAATGTTAACGCTTCCAACTTATTAGAGTGGGTCTTCAACTGCATTACTTTCATATTCAAATATTTAACAAGAGACTTGGTAAGGAATTTCAAACCGACTTTCGAAATATTGTTACCTATGTTGTGTATGAACAAACAACAGTATGTTTCCAGGTTTTGTTCTGAAGCTTTATCGTTCATTATAAAGAAGATGGATTCTCAGCAGTTAGCCGATGTCATTGACTACTTGCTAAATGATAAAACTGCTTTGATTATGGAAAACATAACTTTCAAAGACTCTTTAATTGTTATTTTCTCAGAAGCAATAACCTCAACCAAAGAATCATTCCATTCTAAGGCTTCTACCATATATGAACATCTTATTGTGATAAGTTTCGAGAACTTGAATTCTAACATAATCATCTCCGGTGTTTTGGCTAACATCTTTCATCATGGTAACCAGAAATCTGTCATGCCTTTTATTACCTTGACATTGACACACATATCATCCAAGCTCAAAAGTGACTCAGTTGGAGTGGATTTGACCCAAATAATTGAAGTTTTCATTTCTTTAGTTTTTTCAGAGTCAGGTAAGAAAGTTCTTGAGTGGCCACCCATTGTGAATATGGCTGTAGATATCAGTGACAAGCTAGCAGAATCGAACAATGGTTCTAATATTGATTCTTTTTTATTTTGTTTGTCAACAGTGATAAGAAACTGTGACTTGTTATCGCTCAATAAAAGCTTCAAGACTTTTGTGACCTTCTTAATCAAGTACGACAGCGGTTCACGGTTCATACCGTTTGTTGATTCCACTTTGAAAATGTGTGAACGGAAATTATTAAACTTGAACATCATAAATATCTTCCAGGATTTCATAAATAATTCTGCTACAGATGAAAAAATATTACGTCAGTTGTCGATATTTTTGACCAAAAATCCTTCATTTCAGATCGTCATACCTTCTGAAACCTCCGATTTTTTGATTTCATCTTTGGATTTGAAGTCTACTGAATGTGGGAATTTACTCAAGATCTATTGGAAATTAAAGTTAGTTGGATTCAGCAATGGCAATCTAAAGTGTCTTCCCGTCATCGATTTTCTAAAAAGCCTCCAAATTGGGTCATTGTTCATTGGAGATCTAGTTGCAGTATTGATATCCTTCGCTAAGCCTTCAGAACAATTGACTGATTATTTGACACAGTGTTTTGATGGCTTGAAAATATCCTCGGCATTTCTTGATAGCTTCTCCAAGATCATCATTGAGTCTTCATTCAACCTGGAAAAAAACCAACTTCAGACCTTTGCTTCTAGCGTGGCTGAAAATCTAAGTAAAGATGACAACAAATTGAGACTTAGTTCAGCTGAGTTCATATTGAAGACATATGAATCAAAACGTATACAATCTCCGGAATTTATTTCGACAATAAAACTTATCGAAACTATACCATTGACTTTAGGTAATGCTAGAGACATCCAGTTAAGAATCAGGATGTTGGTGAATTCTTTCAATCACATGGATATCAAGTCGGACTTAGATTGTAAAATTATCACAAATTATTTGTTTGGTATTTTGAATAACAAGTTTCAGCCTTGTTGGGAGGCTGTCTTCGAGATCTTGCCTAAAATCGTTGGACTCTGTGAGAAGTATTTGTGGGACTTGTCATACAAGTTTGTTACCCTCGACTATACAAACCAAAACACAAACTATCTTAATTACGTCGATAGTGACGATAACATTACAATTGACGAAAATTCCACCGAAGTTGATCTTGTATTCAACGATGATAGGATCACCTCAAGCTTCAATAACTTGTTAGCAAATTCCTATAGGCATTTCAGAAATGAAGATCATGTGCTTATTTCCCTTTCACAAAAAGCCAGTACAAACATGATTCATGAGACAAGATTAAGAAACTTGGCTCTTGAATGTTGGCAAAGAGTTCCGGAGTTAGTGGAACTCAACAACCTGAAGCTAACCCAACTAGTATTAGATGATAGGTATACAAAGGGATGGAGCATGAAAGACAGAAACCTCTTAATTTCAACCCTTACGAAATTCAAGTCTTTGAAAAGCGTTCAAGATTCTGGTGAAGTGTATCTGATGATGTTGAAAATATTAACAAGCCAGAGAGTGGAAAGTCAAAGGTTGGCTTTGGATGTCATCTTTAACTTCAAAGTTCGCTCAATCAATAAATACAGAGACAATTTGAAGAACTTGTTAGATGACACTCTTTTCAAAGATGAGTTGACCAAGTTCATCATTAGTGAAGAGGAGTCCAATATTGAGTCTGAAGATATCGATGAATTGATGCCAATAGTTTTACGTATCTTATTTGGAAGAGTACAAGGTGGAGCTAAAAGCAACAGTAAAGCCTCAAGAAAGAATGCCGTTATTCACTCCCTACCAACCTTGACTTCAAGCCAAATAATGGATTTTTTAAGGTTGGGTTATGACAAGATTGGGTACAAGGAATCGGATTCTATTTCCCTAGACGATTTTATTAATATCAAAAGGATTAGTGGATTCGTCGCTCTTTTGAGTGAGCTTTTGGACGTTTTGGGTTACAACTTCATGGAAGCATTATCAACTTCTATAGAACCTTTGATTTACTCTATTTCAGTCGCTCAATTAAGGATTGACACTGTAGGTGACAAATCTGACGTTGAAGATGAAGATGAAGATGAAGATGCAGATGAAGATGCAGATGCAGATGCAGACGTAGATGAGAAGGAGGATGAAGTTCAGGGTGAAGAGTCTGCTGATGAGGTGAATGAGGAAGTCATTGAAGTCAAGTCTGCAAAACGCATACGGCAATTGGGTTTGAGATGTTTGAATTCTCTTTTCAAGACCTTTGGTGGAGAGTATGACTGGGAAAACCACTTCCAGGCTATCTTCGAAAATATAGTCAAGCCACGGTTGAAGAACTTTGATAAAGAGAATCTTCAACAGCCATCGTCCTTGTTGATCATGATGGTCAGTTGGATCAAGCTTCCTACGGTCAACAAATTCTTACTAGTAGATGATTTGAGCCCCTCGAAGGCTATAATAAGCTTATTAGAAAACAGAAAAGCCAAGGACTCTGTCGTTTCTGTTGCATTGGGATTTGCCATTTCTTGTTTGCAGAGCTCATTTAAAGATGCTGAAAACAATGAATTCGTTACATTGTTGGCCGTCTTGGTAGAATCTTTATTGAAGCATCTTCCTTTTATAATTGGCTCTACTTTGGATTCTGAAATCATCAATAAATCTGTCACGATCTTGTTACTATTGATAGATGGCGACTACATCGTCGATGATTTCACGAGGAATTCCTTAATCGATTCCTTATGCAACGTTTTCAACAAGCCTCCAAATAAAATTGCATTGGTCGACAGAGAAAGAATTCTCTTGTCGCTTTCAGTGTTGGTAGCAGAGTTCTCTGGTTCATTTGATGACTTCCTCCAGTATTATAAGATTCTTTCCAAGAGTTTCAAAATCTACAAGGAAAAATCCATTCGGTGTGGTTTAGTGGATGTCCTTAAGAGCTCCGCATCTAAGTTCAATAAGCTTGAGATTGTAGGTGATTTACTTCAGGGGATGAACTCGTATACTTTGAACAGCTCAGGCAATAGATTAGGCGAACCAAATTATGAGGCTGTTTTGAAGGCTTATAAAGATATAAATGAAAAGTACTACTCAGAATTATCCCCTACCCAATGGCTTCCAATTGTTTACTGTGCTTTGTTCTTCTTAAATGACGAAGAAGAACTTATTATAAGGACAAATGCTAATTATGCTTTGAATCGCTATGTTGATGCTTTTTCTAACCGTGAAAATGAAGATGAAGCTTCAGAATATATCGAACTATTCAAAAGCATAGTGCTTCCGGATATCAGAGAAGGTTTGAAGTCTAGTATAGAAGTCATTCGAACTGAGCATATCAACGTTTTGGCCTATTGTGTAAAAAGTGCTAGGTATTTCACTGAGTTGAACGACATGAAGGTTTTACTATTTGAAAATGACGAAGAAGCTAACTTTTTCACGAATATCAACCATATCCAATTGCACCGACGTCAGAGAGCAGTGAGGAGGGTGGCTGAATTAAGGGAGCATTTGGGGACAGGATCGATCGCACATTATATTTTACCTATAATCGAAAACTATGCTTACAATACTGAAGAGAAATTACGGAACGTTGCTAATGAAGCTGTGACATCTTTGGGACTTTTGATAAGAAATGTGTCATGGAATCAAATCAAATCTCTTTTCAAGAAGTATATTGCTAAATTAAGAGTCGCAAGCCCGGAACATCTTAGGGTTTCTGTGAGTGTTGTCGTGGAAGTTTCGTTGTCACTTTTCACATCAATTGATCTCAAAAGATCCATCCCCGAGCAATCTAATGACAAGCTCAAAGAGTTTCCAAAAGACTATAGGCTTGTTGATACGTTCATTCTCGATGATGTCATGCCGACTTTACAAAAGATTTTAAACGAGCGTAATGACGAAACAATCGTGCATAGAATAGTATTATCCGAAGCTTTGGTTAATCTTGTGAAGTGTATCTCACCACTAAAGGTCGATGAGCAGTTACCGGGGTTATTGACTTCAACTTGTCAAGTTTTGAGATCACGGTCAGAGGAATTACGGGATGCTTCAAGAAAGTCGCTTTGTAAAATTGCCAACAATCTAGGTGCTAGGTACTTCAAGTTTTTACTACAAGAATTGAAAGGTTCCTTGACCAGAGGATCACAGATACACGTTTTGAGTTACACCATGCACGCCCTTTTGCTTTCCATGAAAGACGTATTAGATCATGGTGACCTCGATGACTCTATTTCTCTTATTGTCGAAATTATTATGGAAGACATATTCGGTGCTGCAGGTCAAGAGAAAGATGCTGAGGGATATACCAGCAAAATGAAAGAAGTGAAGCATAAAAAGAGTTACGATTCAGGTGAGCTTTTAACCGCTAACGTTTCACTTTCCAAATTCCGTCTCGTTATAGAGCCAGCGAAACTTATTTTGCAAGAAAAGATTTCGTTGAAGATTCAAAACAAATTAGATGAGTTGTTGAGACGTTATGCCCTAGGTTTGAACCACAATAAAGAATCAAATTCAAGAAATATTCTTATTTTGAGTTACCAGATAAATAGGCAGTCGAGTGGCGTCTTTGATGAGTCAGAGAAAACTGGAATAACTGATAATCAAGCCAATTCCAGCAGCAATAAGCTACAAAACAGCAAGGACCATTTCCTTGTAAAGCTCAACGCCAGGCCCTCAAAGACTCAAGTCGACTTCAGTCAGTATAAGTTTACCTTGCAAAAATTTTCATTCGAGTTATTGAGAGCTGCAATCTCAAGACACTCTTCCCTATTGACTGTTTCGAGCATGCAACAGTTTGTGCCTTTGTTAGAAGATGGTATAAACTCGGATCATGAAGGTTTGATATCCACTTGCTTAAGGTTACTTCATACCTTGGTTCAGTTGCCTTTCTCAGAGGAAACCAATCAAGTCTTCAAAAGATGCGCAAGAAAGGCGTTGAACCTCATCAAGGATAGTCCCAACACCACAAATGAAGTCTGCCAGACAAGTCTCAAGTTCTTAGCTACTTTGATAAGACACAAGTCGAGTGTCAACTTGAAGGATTCATCTATAAGTTATGTTTTAGAAAGAGTCCAACCAGATATGGAAGAGCCAAAAACTCAAGGCTTGGCGTTCAACTTTTTAAAATCTGTTGTATCACAACATATTTTGCTTCCCGAAGTATATGATATCATGGATACTGTTTCTAAGATTATGATTGTCAATCACAATAGGGAGATCAGGGATATGGCAAGAAGCATCTTCTTTCAATTTTTAATGGAATATGATCAAGGTAAAGGAAGATTGGAAAAACAATTCAAATTTTTGGTCAACAATTTGGGTTATGCCACTCAAGATGGAAGGCAATCAGTCCTAGAGTTGATCAATTCTATCGTTGAAAAGAGTGGACCTGATTTGTTGAACAAGGTCTCTTCTTCCTTTTTTGTGGCTTTAGCCAATATTTTAGTGAATGATGATTCTAACAGGTGCAGAGAAATGGCCGCTTTAGTTCTCCAAAAAATTATGAGTAACTTGAATGCCTCAAAGCTTGAACATATAGAAAAATACTTGTCTGCGTGGTTGAAACAAGAACAGAACACAGTTTTATCAAGATGTGCTTTAAGCGTCTACAAAATCTACTTAAATCAATTCGGATTAGCTAGAAACCCTGATATTGACATTCTTGTAATCCAAAAATTGAGAGAAGTCTTTGAAAAATCCAGTAGTCAGATTCTGGATGATAGTTCAGAAGGTGATCTTGAATGGCAATTGGTTTATACTTCATTGAACGTATTTTCAAGCATTTGCAATAAGGAAAAACAAAAGATTGTGGCTGTAAATTATGAGATCATTTGGGATTATATTGTCAACACTTTATTATTTCCCCATTCTTGGGTTAGATTAAGTTCTTCGAGATTGATCGGTGTCTTGTTGTCTAACTTGAAAAATTGCCAATTCGAAATTTCTGACTACAAAGTTCAGACAATCGCCTATAGGTTATTACATCAATTGGGAGCCCCAAGTATAACCGATGAGCTTGGTAACCAAGTAATAAAGAACCTAGTCCTAATTGCTATTCTTTGGAATGAAAACAAGACACAATTTATTCATAGCCAAGGATATGTTAACAAAGAATTTGATGAAGAGGATATTACAGGTAAGCAGGTCAAGTATCATTTCGCAAACGAATTCTTGATCTACAGAGCATCGGCCATCATTAGACAGGAGACATACAACTCTCTTGCATCCAAGAAGGCGGCTATTAAATTGTGTGCCATGTTGATTCAACTTTTCGATGATAACCTATTGTCTTCAACATCTAAGGAAGTGATGTTTGCATTATACAACTACACTGATACAAATTCCAACGAAAATGCTCCAATTGATTTAGTGGAACTTGGAGGTGAATGCTTGCAAATGATTGAAAAGAAATTAGGTGCCACCAAGTTTACTCAAATTTATGCTGAAGTCCAAAAGGCTATTTATTTCAGAAGACAAGAAAGAAGAACTAGAAGGGCGCAGATGGCTGTCACCAATCCCGAAGTATCTGCACAGAGAAAGCTCAAGAAACATGCCAGATTCAGGGAAAAGAGAAAGCATGAAAAAGATGAAAGTGGATATTATCACTCCAAGAAGAGACATAGGTGAGCCATTTTATTACATACGTAAAGTTTATAGTAAATCGTATAATTGACAAGATTGAAGAATCTACAGAATTTCACTTCTTCTCTTGATCATATTGAGTTTCGGAGGCTGCTTCAAATTGCAGCTCAGAGGGTGGTTCTGACTGATATCCTGGTACTGTTTCCAGGTTAGCATCATCCTGCCTTGTCGCAGCCTCGGGTGACACCTTGGTTTCTTCATCTTCTATGTTTGACACATTGTAGTAGTGACCGCTCACTTCCGTATCTTCCCCTGCTTTCATGTGAGAATTGCTTTGATCGTTTTCATTCTCTTGGTCATTATATCCATGCACCTCGGTATCACCATCCAAATCCATTTCACCATCTATATCCGTGGTCGCCTCGGTGGTCGCCTCCGATGGGTCGATGTTCCTCTTATTGTAGACGGACATTTCTCTTCTGTATCTAGCCTTGTCGTCTTCATACAACTTGTGATAGGGTTTACGGCCTTCATCATCAAGATTTTTCCAGGCTTCCACTAGACTCTTGCCCAAATCTTGAACTGAAGCCAAAGAATCGTCACCCGTTTCATTCTTGATTCTTTCTTTCTCCAGCTCACAAAATATCAAGTAAGCATTTGTCGGTCTTTTTGGAAGGTTCGGGTCTCTTATACGATTTTTCAAGCTTCCTTTAGCTACAGGAGCTTTCCTTTTCTTGGTGGCGGGCTTCAGTTTATCGTTCAAATCTAATGATGGAGAAGGGGGTGGAGACATCTCTTCAAAGGTATCTGGAATGCTTACAACATTGGTCTCCAAACGCTCCAACAAAATGGAATACTCTAATCTCAAACGACGTATGGAGGTTTTGGTTCTGTTTATTGCTAACGCTACCAACTCATTACTTTGATCGACTTCATCTATTCTTCTTTTCAACTCCTTGCATTTTAACCGATACTTTTGCTCTACAATATAGTTAGTATAGTGTCTATAAAATCTCACATTGAAGAATGCATACCTTCGCTTTCAGGCGCCAGATCTTTAGTGGTCATTATAGGTATGTTTCCTTTTGTTTCCTTGTCTCTTTCTCACTTCTGTCGACTACTGCGCGTTATTTTTCAAGTAAAAATATCAAACTATTACACCTACATATTAACTGCGAATATGGAGTTTCCCATCATTGGTACAAAATCCTACATGTAATTGGACGTTGTTGGGGTCAAAATCTCATAGTCAGAACCTAATTCGAATTCATCTGTGTCACTAACATCAATCAACATATCTTGATCCCTTCCTTGGAACGAACAATCGACAACAATGTCAGTTTCACTTGCGGTGGTAGATTCAGCTGTATCATCAACTGAACCTCGAATATCAACTTCAGATTTTGCATCGATATAAACAGATGCTGAAGGCTTCTCCGTGGACTCTTTTGGTAAGCTCGGCAAGACCATCGATCCAGTGGAGCCAATCGTGTTTTTAGAAGATGTTTCGCTTTCATTCTCTAATTCTGTTTCAGATTCTAAAGATGAGGCAGGGTCTTCGGGTTCCAAGATTCGCTTATCACAGTCATTAGCAAGTAAGAGTGGGTGTGTTGGAGTAACTTTGAAATCACCAGCCAAGTTCTTCATTGATAAATCACTGGTTGCTTTGAAATCTCCGTTTGTCAATGTCAACTGAAATGGATGCTTCAAATGAGCAGAGTTCAACGCAATGTTGAACTTTGAAGACTTACCCGATTCAATTCCGTGCCTCTTGTGAACTAAAACTTTGCAAACACTACTCCCCAAGAAATTGAGCACTTCGATGGTTAAATCCGAACAATCAATAGCTATTTCGGAATTATTGAAAACAGTAACTTGAGCCATTCCGTTCGACTTCATTGCCAAATTGACAGAAATATTGATTTTTTTGTGATCCATGTACTGGTCCAGTTCAATATCCTCCATGGGAGACACGTCAGAGAATGAAGGCAATCTAGACCTAGTAACATTCAATATAGATTCATCTTCATTGAATGTTCCAAGCATGATAAAGTCATCGTTATTGCTGGTAATTCGTACCTTTTTACCGATAAATGTCTCTACATCACCCTTTAAATTATAAAATCTTGATTTGTAAGACGCAATGGCATTTGCATTTTTAACAACAATTATCTCTCTTGAGTCATTATCAAAAAATTCAAAAACAAGATCGCCAGGAGGGAAATGATGTGAAGAAGAATTGATCAATTGAATAGAAAAAATCTTCGACTGGTGTCCAAATCGCTTTACTTTCAAGTGGACAACATTGTTTTCTGATTTCTCTTCTGACAAAGTTGTCACATCGTTATTCAGGGGTTTGATGAGAGCCTGCATCTCTCCAACTGCACTTGAAGTCTGCTTCTCCCCTGATTCGATGTCTGCTGGGGTATTCTCGTTCCTTTCTGTCAAAAGGCTTTTCAAAATGGCAAACTTCAAGTCGTCGCTTGATCCACTCTCTTCTGGTATTTCTACCATACTCAAAAGCTCTTGGAACTTTCTTGAGTCGTCGAAAAGTGCCTCCAATTTCTTAGAAAACAAAGAAGCGCCATCAGTCAACAAGGACTTTAACGAAGATGTAAGTTGGGTACAAGAACCAAGATCTATGTCCAAGAAGCTCTCGCCTGAATGATCCGTGTAATATTTGGCACCACTATCGAAGTTACCTTGATTTATTTCAGTCATCAGATGCGAGTGGTCATGAGCTCCAATACACTCTTCATTGCTGATGTGGTGATGGTAGCACGGTGAGCATAAATCAAAGTCCACACATTCTGTGCATTTGAATCTTGCGTTGGGACTCACCTCTTGGTCACAGCGGTCACAGATTGTTTTGTAAGCACAAGGTCTTTGAACCTTCAACTTTTGAAGAGCATCTCTGTTTATCTGATTTGAGCTGGGTAAAACTAGTTTCACAGTTGGGTGGGTATACGAATGAAGGTTGTCTGAAAGCTTTCTTTGCTGAAACATACTCTCACAAGTTTCACACAAATCAAAATCCTGGCAGACTAAACATTTGAATCTGGCTCCCTTAATTGGGGTATCCACGAGAGGAGAGCAATAATCACAACAAGCGTCCTCGTGAATGATCGTACTCTGTTCAGCTTGCTTGGTGGCCTTAAATTCCACCTCCTCTTTGTGTGAAAAAGAGAGAGCGAATTCTTTAGTGAACTCGGATAACACTTCTTTCAATTTGTCACCGGCAACTTCAGTTATCAATTCTACTAGAGAGCTGAGGCCAATTCCGCCTTTGTCCTCTTTGCTTGAACTGGAATAATTTAAATTTGAGGATATCGGTCTCGTGGGATCCTCCCTGAAGTGAGAATGGTCGTTGATAGTCAACTTGATGTGATTTTTGACATTCAAGCTCCTCGATAAGCACTTAAAGTCATCCAAAGATTCTAACGGGATGTAACGCTTACTTTTCTTGGACTTTCTAGTAAAGTGATACAAATTTACCCCATCTTTCACCAACGGAAATGGCACCGCTTCATCAACTAACAAGTTCAAAAAGTCCTGCTTGGTTTTCACAAGAGAAAACTTATCACCTGAAATTGACATTTCCTTCTGTTCCACCGCTGCCTCTGAAGATAAAACCTTATGATATGTAATTTTGACTTTAACCATATCCCCTTCGTTCATTGTTTGTTTCAAGTACCACTTACAAAACAAAATAGCAAATAAAAGTTAATGTGTTTGCCCCTGAAAAGAGTTTGTATGGTGAAGCGATAAGAAGGTGACTTTTCTCCAGGTTGTCGTGCATGCGTTGATTTTGTCGCTATCGGCTTTTAACTGGTTTTTCAATTTCAAGCAAGCGCACCAGTCGGAACTTTAGAGCAATGAGTTATAAATATCCCAAAGCAGTAGTGTTTGATTTAGACTACACCTTGTGGCCCTGTTGGTGTGATGTGCATATAGAATTGCCATTAAAAAACAGCCAACCTCATGAGATTGTTGATAGTTATGGGTACAAACTTTCTTTATATCCAGATGTCCCATCGATCATCAAAGAGTTGAAAGACAATGGAGTGAAAATAATTAGTGCTAGTAGAACTCCAACGGTACATATTGCAAAAGAGTTGATAAAACATATCAAGGTAGATGGGGTACCAATGTACAAGTATTTCGACTCTAGCCAGTGGGGTACGGGGTCCAAAACTAGACACATCAGAGAAGCAGCGAGAGAGTTGAACATGGAAGAGGATTTGAAAAACGGGGAATTTATCTTGTTTGATGACGAGTACAGGAATAAAGACGTCAACTCTATTGGATGCAACTTCATGTTTATAAGAGATACTAGTTTGGGCTTGACCAGAGAAATATTTGAGAAAGGCTTGAAAGCACACTACGACTGAACATTGATTGCAATTATAGACACTAAAGGAGATAGATCAGCCGGAAATAAGAATTTTCACCTCATCCATATTCGTAATTATCTCTTGAGTATGAAATCTCGGATGATTAGGAGAAGTTTTAGCAAAAATTGAACAACACTGAAATTTAGTATGAACTGATTAGTCGAAAGTTTCCTGCATTGATTTAACAAGGGAAACAAGGTTAGAATGGCTAGCATTTTGGGGAGTGTTGACTTCTTTCTTGTGTCAGTTAGTAAGAAGCATTTCGATTTTAGCTGGTATACCAATTTTACAATGAATGTATACATACTTTATTCAACCAACTCTTCAAGTCACCGTTTGACCACTCGTTGATATCAACTATGCTTTCCTCGGTTATATCCGCTTGAGCCGTCTCAAAATCTTGCGTGCCTTCGGCACCAGTCTCATTGGATAATTCGATGGGAGCATTCATATCTTCTTCCTCTTCTTCGTCATGTGATTGAGTAATGAAATTATACAATGACTTTTTCAAATGAGGAAAGGTGTTGAGAATTATAAAAGAAGCACCAACCACTACAGCAGAAGTGATGGTAATCGTTTTGAGTCTGTTATTTTTATGTTTTAATTGTAGTGACATACTATTTGAGTTTTCACAACTTGGAAAAAGACTCTAGTTTTTTTGACATTGATCGCTTTATCATCTGGCAATCCCAAACTGGTTAATGAGTGCGAGAAAATGTCGCATAGAAAAAAAAAATCAAGACCACTAGAGATAGACTTTATGTATTATTCTAGTCAGCTCACTTCAGTTGGGTTTGGGTTTAGATAAGAAACTATTTTCGGTTCTATGTTGTTCTTAAATCGAACATTTTAGTCCATTGGGGCTTTCTGAATATAACTTATAGTCTATGTACAATTTCAGGTTCCAACAAGGATGATGTTCGAGTCTTGAGAAGGGTAGGGCTGTAAACCCACAACCACATAACATTGAGTGGATTGAGGATAGTAGATCGACGTTAAGTCAACCCTCATAGTGTACTAACCCTTTCAACGTGACAAGATTGCAGTAAGACTGCGAAAACAATAAATGAATAAATCCCGACTCAAATTCATAACTTGCACTTTTTACTTCTGGTCTGTGCTCTGTAGAAGAAGGCATATTTTCTCCGTTAGAAGTTGGGTATAGGTATGCAAAGAATTTGGAAAAACTAAACTATGCTTATAGGCTATGAATCCGCTGTTTGAAATTTCAGAAATAATATTGACAATTCAAGAGAGGAATACCATGAACAGCAAGTTTTGATGCTCTGTTATGCAGTTTTTGCTATAAACCTCATAAACATGGCTAATAATGCGAATCAATGCCAGAGCTCGGAAATTTATGTGTACTACAGAACTTTATTTCAATCATTTATTAATATACATTATAATATACAAAAAGAAATAGTTGGTTCACTACAATTCTTGAGATTCTTTCTTACCTGACTTCTTTGGTAACAAGTTTTGGTGAATGTTTGGCAAAACTCCACCTTGAGCAATTGTGACATCACCCAACAATTTGTTCAACTCTTCATCATTTCTGATGGCTAATTGCAAATGTCTTGGAATAATTCTAGATTTTTTGTTGTCTCTGGCAGCGTTACCAGCCAATTCTAAGATTTCAGCAGACAAGTACTCCAAAACTGAAGTCAAGTAAACTGGAGCACCGGAACCGACTCTTTGAGCGTAGTTACCTTTTCTCAACAATCTGTGGACTCTACCGACTGGAAAAGTCAAACCTGCCTTAGCAGATCTTGAAGTGGATGCCTTTTCGCTAGTTGAAGCTTTTCCTTTTCCTCCCGACATTTTTAATAAATATGAGTTAAAGTTAAAGAAGTAAGAAAAACTTCGAGAAACCCCTGTTTATTTATAGGGACAAGACTGCAGCAAGTGAACAACTTGCGATGAAGTAGAGCCTTCCCAAACACTGAACATTTACCTTATCAATTGTTTATTTTGATAACATTGAACATGTCCTCCATTATCCTGCGCAAGGTCTTCTCATTGGAAACGTCTGGTAGTTTACTCGGACAGTCGCGTAAAATGGATCCTGGCTGTATGCTCTCTAAGTTAATAACAGAATCATGCGCGTATTTTCCAGTATACCCTGTAAAGTGCATTCGCGATCTGAGATCAGGCTCCGCAAGAAGGTGTAAACAAAAACAAAATTCACGCTTAGTGCATGCGTACTCGTTTCTTTAGCACCTTTATGGTGTTTGTTTTGATTTAACTGTTTACCTTGATACTTTCTCTCTAGGCAATATATAAAGTTTCAATTTTTCCTCGAATACTATTTTCTCTTTTTTCTCTTGAATTTACCAAACTCAAGTTAAACAAAATGGCCCCAAAAGCTGAAAAGAAACCTGCCTCCAAAGCCCCAGCTGAAAAGAAGCCAGCTGCCAAGAAGACCGCTTCTACCGATGCTAAGAAGAGAACCAAGACCAGAAAGGAAACTTACTCTTCTTACATTTACAAGGTTTTGAAGCAAACTCACCCAGATACAGGTATTTCCCAAAAGGCCATGTCCATCATGAACTCTTTCGTCAATGACATTTTCGAAAGAATTGCTGGCGAGGCTTCCAAGTTGGCTGCTTACAACAAGAAGTCTACTATCTCTGCTAGAGAAATCCAAACTGCTGTTAGATTGATTTTGCCAGGTGAATTGGCCAAGCACGCTGTTTCTGAAGGTACAAGAGCTGTTACCAAGTACTCCTCTGCTTCTAACTAAACTTGATCTTGGTTATTTTTATGTGTAATATTTTGTATATTAGTTAATATAGTTCTTTGGCTGAAGTTTAATGGTGAACCTTGCTAAAATGAGGTTTTAGACTCATGGTTGTAGAGGCTGCTTGAAACAAGTAATAGGGAGCAGCTGTGACATTGTTTCATTTATGTCTTTACTTGAACCAACTCTCTGCATGCTTCTAATTTGTCTCTTATTACATCTGTTTTTGAGATTAAAAGTGACTATGTGTAGGTGTTTCAGTATCAATGCGCTCTGATAAACTCTGACAACTAATAGTCAAAGTTCAAGGGCTAGTTGATTAGATTTCTTGAATGATCTATGCTTAAATACTTCTGAACACAATAAGCACTAACAGCCACTGAACATTTAGCATCTACCCGGTTTGGTGATCCGAAAAACCACTACTCTCTTATATGGCCTCTAGAGTCGGAATTGTAGCACGTCTATCTTACTTGTATCTATTGATTTAAGATGAACAAGATAGAAAGGAATGTTTCCCGTTTATGAAAAGCTCATTAAAGGTCAAAATCCATTCATCTTTATTGATAAAAGGATATCTTCTCCAAGAAATAATTGTGTTGGAAAATGTGAAATTTACAAAATAAAATGAAGCTCACAATTGAATGGACATCCAACTAGGTAACTACTCTCACCAAATTGGGAACTTTGTCCATACTATGCATCATACACATAATTTTCTATATTGTTACAACGGAATGAATGGAGGTTGATGAACTAACCCCATTAATATTCATGGCAACTCTATGCCTGGATGTCTGGAGGTTTCACAAAATTGGTCCTGCATATTAATATCTTTCAAAAAATTCAGATCACATACGTTTGAAGCTCCACTTTTGAAAATTTGGTCAGGCACGTTTTCTCTACCCTTCAAGTAAAACATGATCAATCAGAATAAAATTCCCACAAAAGTGCAGCCGCCTTTCACCTTAAACACACAGCAAACACCACCCTTAGTTTTGAGTGGCTGATAAATATAAAATCTATATTAGATAATGTAAAAACATCCGCTACTTAGATTATCATATTAACCTGCTGTGTGAGGTACGTCTAGAATCACGTACGACTTATTTTCTTCAATAAATACAAGGTACTCACAGAGACAACCCTGCTAGTTATATTGATATTCAGTTTCCGTGTAAGTTATCAAACCAAACTACACAAAATGGTGTTGAAAAGAGGTACTACTGTACTTACTTGGGGTATCCTGTGGATCATGAACCTTTTGTAAAACCTGAGAAATGTAGATAACTGATGCACTGTTAAAGAATACTACAATATCCATGGAAACACGCAAGGGATGCTAATACCGTCCTTTGAAATACTAATTTGTAATCATATTTGATAAGTTAACAACTGTTTGAGATGAAAATTGTCCAATCTTTCCAAAAATCCACAAGAAAAAAAAGCTCACTAGAGATCAGGAACCAAAGGTTTCATTGATTTCCATAATCTGCCACCCTTATACACCTTGAAGTTTGGATTTCTGAATTTTCAAGAACAAATTAAAATCCAGTTGGGATTTAAGTGATTTTTCCTAGCGGAGGGAGAGAGGGAACTTGAGCTTGATTCTCGACTTCAAATTAGGGCATTATGGACTATCTGATTCTCTTCAACTGATCAGTTTTCCTTGATACAGTAAGCCCTCAGGAAGAGAACTTTCTGCTTTGGGGTCTGGAATCAATCAAAAGAAAAGCAAGATTAAGAATTGCGTGATATACCCACTTGTACATCAGTATTACTACAGTCTTCTGGCCTATATAAATCGAGTTTTGCAAACTTTTGGAAAAATACAAAGACGTACTACGATGTCATTTTACCTCCTTGAGCCGAAGAGAGCCCGCTCGAGCTGTCCTTCCATAATGCACCAACTAAAAAGAAAGAACGCGGCTACATTAACGAAAGATCAACTGCATCCAAAAGATGGCACTTCAATATTATCTGGACTGGACGTCTAGAACCCTCATCCCCATAACAAGGTAATAAAATTGCATCATAGAAAAATTTCATATATAAATGTCTTGATTCCTAGAGCGTTCAAAAAAATTATAGCCGTTCGTAAATCAAAGAAACAATTAAGCTTGAAACAACTCTTCGAATAAACTCTGTTTGTCTTCGTTTTTGAGGTTGCCTAGTGGAGAGTGAGAGACAATGTAAATCTGCCGCTGGGCAACACTGTAATACGTATGACAATCTACCATAATTGAATAACATCAACATAACAACATTAACACTCATCGACTATACACACTCAAGTTCTTCTAGAACAATAAATCTGTAGCTTTTGATTTTATAAAGTCTTATTACAGTAATTAAATACGAATAGATTTCCATACGAAGTGGGTACCCATAATATAGCTCCACCTCAATTATAAGTAATAAAAGTAGATATCACCCAACGCAATCTAAACATAGAAAAAAACACCTATTTCATCGATGGACACAAAATAAGTAATACGTGAAAAACTTCTTAGTCCAAAATTACCGTAACTATTGGATGCCTCTTGCAGGAACTCTATCCACAAGCTCAACTAAATGTGTACCACAGAATATTCAATTGTGAAGTAAACATTTCCTGTGAATGCTCAAAGAGCACACTCGACACCCTTTCAAGGGTAGTCCAATTGAGAGGCTCGAACATTTCCTGTGGCAATAATCTGAAAGCAAACATTTGAATACATTCTCTACCACTCCTAATGTCACAGCTCTGTGTGATAGCATAAGTAGCACCTAAAGACATACTTGCCCTGGATTGATTTTAATAGTCAATAAGTGGTTGAAATACAATATCACGATCAACTCATGATCGACAGCATTGAATGCTTATTGTCCATGAACAATGATTTTAGGCAAAATGAACAACGCTTCCCGTCCAAGATTAACTTCATAGGACTACACATTGGAGCACTTCTTCCTCTACCTTCATTGCCCTCAGCTTTACGCACTCCGAGGCATTATAAAGAAAGCACATTCCTCCATTATTCAACATTCATCAAGTAATGATATATATTCAACAAGAGTTGTTTGGAGAAGACTCCGCTAATCTTCTTACGTATCTGCCATATTGCTCCTTCGCATACAAAGAAAAGAAACGCATTTAATTTCATCCAGCTCGGGACTCAAGATTGCACTAGTCACAGATTTCAGAAACTAGTTTTGATCGTCCTTTTATTTACACCTTACCTAGATCTCAAGATCACACCTCTAATTGAAGTATCTAACTGCCAACAAAGTGGTCTTAGTTTAAGTAAGTTCCGATTGTGATATAACCACGAACAAGTAGGGAACTTACACTGAAAACCCCATGAAATATACTTGAATCGCGCCGTTATCTAATGGATAAAGTCACCCCAGCTGGCGATTGTTGGTTCAAAAAGATAAGCATGAGAACATGAAGTTAGGTAGGTAGAAGGCAAGATTTCACAAATTGTATTATAATTGTCAATAAGAAAGCTTATGCTACTCACTATGTCAATTTTCGGTGATACCTACATAACTTAATCCTCTAGTCTTCTCATGTCATAAATGGGGACAAGTTTTGTATTTTATTTACATATAACGGTCTCTTTTATATAGGATAGGAATTTGTGCATTTAAGCAACTATATCACCACTAAACTCTTTCAAATCTACTGTTTGGTATACCGTATTTTAGGATTAATAGAAGATAAAAGCAAAAGTATAATGGAAAAGCGATTGGGACTAATGATTTACAGATAAGTAGCGGCGCTCTTAATTTATCTGTAACTACTCTTTTTCCACCTTCGCAAATAGACTCACGTCAAGTCCTCCATAAGCAGTTGCATAGCAATCCAAATCGTATCCTCTGAGCTACAAGTATCGTTTAAACTTGGTATTAGCTTGTGATATAGCGTCTAGAAGGCGCTCAGTGTGGTTAATATCTACTAAACGTATAATACCTCCAAATATGTAATATTATTTTGTGTAACTTCAAAATTTCTCCTCTTGCGAAAGGGCGACATGTTTGCTTCCAAATAAAACTGGAAAAGTCATCCAAAACAATTTCAATGTACCCAGCTTGATGCTGATTTCATGGTGAGTAACAACTCTGCACTTTTAGTTTAAACAATGATTATGTCTACTGACTGTTTTGTGATTTTGCAGTGATGGATCTTGAAACAGTGAATTACTCTCATGATATTTTACACCTGAGCAGTATTGTTGGTCAATAATATCAGAATTTTGACTTCTTAATACGCTATTCTGCAAGCTGTTCAAATAGGGGGATGCATTTCCTTATTAGAACAGTTGGAACGTTTGTTCCACAGTCTTTGATATCGTTCTTGTGGCTGATCAAACTTACAGGAGTGTAGCGAGGAATAGATCTTAGAAGGTGACGAAGTAGTATATGTTTCGTTTTATTGCCAACTTCCTTTGTTAATAAAGCAAAGCATTGTAACTAAGTTGCCTTTTGTACGTTTACGAGTACGATTCATGTGGTGACCGATCGGCAGCTTTACCCTGTCTATCACTATCTACTAGGCAACCTTAAAGACGAAAACAAACAGTGTTTATTCAAAGAATTTTTTCTTTGATTTACGAACGGTTATAATTTTTTTCGAAAGCTGTAGGAATTAAGACATTTATAATGGAATTTTACTAT
Source organism: Yamadazyma laniorum (assembly GCA_002109505.1). Taxonomy (NCBI): domain Eukaryota; kingdom Fungi; phylum Ascomycota; class Pichiomycetes; order Serinales; family Debaryomycetaceae; genus Yamadazyma; species Yamadazyma laniorum. Next base: position 1,552,767 of record MVNT01000001.1, on the reverse strand, counting down.
GATGCAACTTTATTACCGGTTATGGGGATGAGGGTTCTAGACGTCCAGTCGACATATTATTCAAAGTTTAGTGGAGTTCTAGACATTGAAGCACGATCAATAGAATGCATTTAGTATGGGATGATTTAAATAGTACCATGAAAATTGCCATTCATGAGTATAATGTATTCATATGATGATTCACAAGAATTTAACAACCGTTGTTGACTGCTTGAGATTCAATGCAATGGAACCAGAATTCTCCGGTAAATGTCAGCAAGTTCTCGAACCGTACAAGATAGGTATTGAGCATTTGGATATTGAATAAATGACAGTTGTGAACAAAATGCAGGTAAGGAAAGTTCGATATGGCGCTGTGTGCGATGGATACTTTTTAATGCTCACTGAGTATTACAAAATAGTTATATTGATACAGTGGAAGATAAATTCCTGATACACTTTGTAAAAGACTAATAAAAATAAACAGTTAAGATAAGGCGGAAGTCCTTATATTCGGTACAGAGCCGATACTCATAGTAGCAAACATAATTTTCGATAGTATGGCTAACACTTAATAAACGTATGACAGATAAGCATACTGAAAATGCTATCGATAGCGGCTCGAGTAGTGTTGAGAGATGTCACAAAGATTACCAGTGCAGAAGATTTGAATATAGTGCTTGATGACAGAAGAGTTGTGTTTCTTCAACCTAAAAGTAAACTGCCAAACTTGCTACAGAAGTCAAAGGAAAATGTTTTAGTCGTCTAGAAAGTCAGAGCCAAATATTCGAAATGCATACTTTTGAATTGTAAAGATATTTCGTATTCGTAGTTTTATTGAAGCGCAAGGAATATGTTCTGGGGTATGCTCAGATTTGTTGCTATCAAGAGAGAGACGATGTAATTAGCTGTCACGCTGTAGACTAAATGAGAGCCAAAAGAGAGACGAACATTATAGTACGTTTCATGTCCTGAAAAGTTAGTAAAACATGATTGCATAAACCAGAGGAGAGCAGTGATACTGGTGTACAAGTGGGTAGATGACGCAACTCTGCAATTTGTACTTCTGTTGATTGACGTCAGACCCGGAAGTAGAAACTTATCTTCATGAGGGCTTTCCGGAATAAGAAAAGTTGCCTAGTGTAGGAGAAGATATATTGGAATTAGATTACTCAGATTGCTTGATTGTGTACAATGTTTAATAATTGTTCTGATTCTGTTGAGGTTATTATATGAATTATTGCAATTTCATTCCACTTAGTTGCATTTTGCACCCACCAAATAGTGGGTTCTCCTAAAAGATAGTTTTGGGGAAATTCTTCCACTCGTACGAGCCATGAGTTTTGAATGAGTATGTGAAAGAGATTCAATTCTTGTGTAGAGGCTATGGTCAAACACATGCTAGAAGCAATTGATTGAGATACGGGTACCGCTGATTCTCCCTTCAGAGTGGCACTGATATTTATATACTATTAGCTTTGAAAACGGTCGGTGAGCGAAAGAGTGTATTTAGCTCCCCTTTGGACCTTGAGTTTGTCCAGGTATCTGGAGTTTGATCAAATTGGGAGCCTATTGAATTGTGATATTGATCTTCCATCTCAACTGTTACCTTACCGAAGAATGGAACTACCTGCCTATAGCTGGAATTTACACGATATCGATATGGGAATTTTCATGGCCAAATTATGTTTTAAGAAAGGACAGGTCTGCTACAGAGATCTACAACTCTTTTGTATAAATGGCGTCACAAAAATCTTCAAGTTGATTCATATCTCTGATGTTGATTCAACTCTGCAATCAGGCCCCTATTTTTGTTTGTCTCAAAGAGTAGGAAAACCTCGAACCAACCACAATTTATTGAACCTGGCAATATCCAAAGCAAGTTCAATATTTTCCAGCCGTTTAAAGATATTGTATGATATTCCATGAGAGTATAGTTTTACTATCATGGCAATACATTCTTGTAGGACATTTAGAGTTTGACCATCAGTTAGTTAGAAATTTGCAAAATCTACATTTTTTTGTAGCTTGCGAATATTGCTTCTGACGTGTTATTATGAAAGATCCTACTATGTGAACTTGGTTTATTGTTGCAGAAGCATATTAAGTGGTGAATGGAAACTCTCCAACAGAGTGAGAGTACATGCGGGAGATAGTTTTTCTGAATTTAATATAGTACGATTGCACTCAAGACTGCAAAAGATGTATATACCTTCGTTTCAAAAATAAAGTGTGCATCCAGGTCTGAGTCCAAAAAGTAGATGAGGCACCTTGCAAACATCCAAAAATACGAGTGGTACTTTAGTGGGGTTCAAGCAACTATCACCGTGCTCATTACAAGGTCTATTTATTGAAGAGTTTTTACATGACTAGTGATACTTCGAAGACCAAAATTGACTGCAAAAGTTGACAATAAGTAGAAATTTTAGTTAGTTTGAAAGAGTAGTGAATATTTGGTATCTTCCAACAAGACACTATTACTCGGAATCAGTTACCTAAAGCGTTTTTACTAAGAACAAACCTAGAAACTTGGTTAAAGAATGGAAATTCTTTTCAACGCCCGATAATGGCACTTGAGATGGTGAACTTCTGGTAAAGGTTACTTCCAGTTTGAATAGACAGCAAAATCGTTCAAGGGTATAAGTCTTTTGAGAAGTAGTTCACGAGAATGGAAGAACAAGTTAACTTAAATTTGTACAAACCCGATTTTTAGTACAAGGTTTGATACTGATGTTCTAATTGTGTGCTTGTGAAGTTTCCTGATATACTTGTGTCATTTATTAACTTGGTCCGGGCGTCCACCAGCCCCTTTTGTCTCCACGTTGAAATTTTACCCAAGATACGACTATTTTTGTTTCAGTTGGTCTCCGGAGGTTGTTTTTTCAAAATAATGTCAGCTCAAAAGTAACATGCAATACGGCTTGGGTACTTGAGTGGGTTTATGGGTCCAAACTCATGCCAAGCTCGAAATACCTGGTCTGCAATTGACAATGAACTAATGGTATCCAAGGTGTAGATGAGACAGATGCCAGAGTTCGTCTTCAGACTAGTCATGTTCAAGGCATTTGGTGGCTAATCGATGATGAAACCTCATTTTCTTTTACTTATAGCATTGTGGTACAAAGGTTTATACTTAGAGACTTGGTTATTTTTCTCATCCAAGCCAGTTGTAGCGTTGGGACACACTGGCAGCGATTCCACAAGGTCATCGCACGATCCCTCTTCTTTTGAAGACTTGGATAACTCATCCCTCAACATATTAACTTTGATTAGTACTTCATCATCTTCTATACCTTCATCTTCTAGTCTATCACGAAGTTCCGTGCATTTTCTCTCTATGTCTCTCCATTCAATGTGGCCCTTTAAAGAGTTCTTCAAGTTGCTTCTGATGATCCCCCTCTGGTAGTCATCAAGAACATTCCTTGCTTTAAGTTTGACTTTCCTGATTCTATCTTTATTGCTTCTGTGATCTACCTCATAATCTAATGATCCAAGATTCCTCGTGACATGACCAGAGGTTCCAGACCCTCTGGAGCTTTTTAATCCTACGCCGTTGTAAGACATATATAGTGATAAAACGATGATGCGCGAACAAATGAAACTGAAATAAAAACAGCGGAAGGAGAGACCACCACATCACTAACATTCGATGTTCAAGTTTAAAGTAAGATTCGTCATCTTAGGGTGCCTTATCTTTTCAATTTTCATTGTGATACTGAAGAATTTTGGGGCGTATATCGAATATGACCAGCTAAGTTCATATTACGGATCGGAGGAAGCCAATATCAAACCTGTCGTTGGAAAATTTGTCTCAGACCCAAGACATGTCTTCTGGCTGGGAGTATTCAAGAATTTTGAAGCGGGTATTGTGAATATCACCGAAGAGCACCCTATCCACTATCTTGATAAATCTCAACACAAACAGGGCCCAAAATCCAAGTCAGCTTTGTTATCCAAGGCGAAGGTTCTGCCTGAGGTTGTCCTGGAATTGAAGCTCAAACATGACATTGTGATGACTCATTTGCCTGAAAAGTTAGACAAGTCTACCTACACCAAAGGATCCAATGGTATCGTTTTTATAGGGGGCCAAAGGTTTTCTTGGTTATCGTACTTATCATTAGTTGCCTTAAGGAAGTCAGGTTGTACTCTTCCCGTTGAAATCATAATGCCTAAATATGACGACTTCGTCAAAGAGAGAGAATTCTGTCAAAATACACTACCAAGCATGAGAGCCAAGTGTGTGGTTCTACCTGAGGTCTTAGGGGCCGAAGTTATGAATAAATGGTCCACAAACTTTGCAAGTTATCAATTGAAGTCATTGGCTTTGATGGTATCTAGTTTTCAAAATGTGTTGTTACTAGATTCTGACAATATTGTATTGAAGAACCCGGAACCTCTTTTCGATAGCAAGCTTTTCAAGAGTTATGGGATGATAACCTGGCCAGATTACTGGGAAAGAACGATTTCCCCATTGTTCTATGAGATAAGTGGATTGAAGGTAAATGAAGAACGGCGAGTAAGATACAACCGTTTTCCCTTAGCAGTCGCTGATGGGCAAGAGAGCAACTTAGACGCAGAGGATATTGAAGCTGATATTGTGCCATATCATGATTTGGAAGGTACTATTCCCAATCTTTCTACAGAGTCTGGGCAGTTGCTCATCAATAAAGATACTCACTCTCGTACTTTATTGTTATCCATGTATTACAACATGTTGGGTCCTGGTTTATACTACAAGTTATTTTCGTTGGGACAAGATGGAGAAGGAGACAAAGATACATTTCCTGCTGCAGCAGGGGTGTGCAACGAGCCTTATTACCAAGTAAAAGGCTTCATAAAAACTTTGGGATATGTCGACGACGAAGGGAAGTTTCAGGGTGTGGCTATGGGACAAAAAGATGCTCTCAGCGATTACGATAAGTTCCAAAAATTATTGGAAGCACCTTCGAAATTGAAAGAGAACAAACAAATGCCTCTTTCATCACAAATCGAAAAAATTGAAAGCATATCGAATGATGAGTTCGGTCAACACGTAGGTGATTTGTTTACGATTCATTGCAATTATCCAAAGTTGGACCCTATAGTCTTGCATTCAAGGAAGGATTTGATGGATGCTGAAAAGAATAGGCTCAAGTATCGCCTTTATGGTAAATTTACCTATGATGACCCCAATATAAGAGCAAAAACCTTGGATTTTGAGCTCGAACAATGGAAAACAATCGAGAAGATTCTCTGCGTTGACCAGACTACGTTCTCCTATTTTAAGTCACACAATGTGGAGGAACTTTGTAGGTTTGCAGGAAACCAAGTCAAGTTTATCCAGAATGATATTTAAGTTAAGTCGAATCAGGAGGTATCCTTAATCCCCATTAATGCCACTTTATAGATCAATAATTCAGGTGGACGTCTAATTGTTGAAACGTATTAATATGTAGCTTTGAGATCAATAGACATTAGAGTAGTAGTATTTGTATACGCAGCACGAGTTTTCTTTTACACGATAGAGGATACCTACAAGACAAGTCCCGAAAGCTGTATTACAACAGATAGAAAGTCTGGGGCCCGTGGCTTGAGAAAAACTTAGAAAATGAAAAGAGAGAAACCATAAAAGTAAGCATCATGAAGGTACTTGACTAATGTATCTGTAGAGTGAATACAGGAGTCGAAATCAGTGTAACAGTTGATGGTCTCTTCACACCATGATATATCAAGTTGTATCCGAGATATGAGAAATGGATAGAAGTATATTATATACCTTATATATCACGTTCTTCATCTCCATCGATGGAGTCATCAGACTTCTCCTCAAGGATACCCCCATCACTATTAACGCCATCAAGGGGAACTGATTCTTTGAGATCTTCATTTGCTTCTTGGAAACCTTCAATATATGTTGTGTCGTTTTTTGTTTCACTGACATCGTTTCTTGTAGGGATCTCATCTTGAGTCAAGGATCCTTCAGTTGAATCTTGAGAATTGGGTTCCCCAGTTTCTTTCGAGCCACTGGTGTTACTTAAAATGCCATCGGGGGCTTTCTTTTCGGGATGAGTATATCCTACTCCCCCACCACGTGAAGTGGGGATATGTACGCTTGACTTGTTTTCATCAACAGTTTCTCTGTACGTACTCTTCTTGTATTCAACAGACCACAAATCGTGCTCTACAATTGTAGATTTTGTCTTGAGCTGAAAGGTTACTGGTGTTGATAAATTCTTAGGCAACTTCTTGCCCCGAGGGCCCTTTACACGTCTGATGGAGGGCTTCGGGGGTTCTGCTTCAGTTTCTTGGCTTTGTGGGTTATTCTCACTGCCATTATGTCCCTCCTCTTCTGGATGGACAGGCAAACCTAAACGATTTGGATCAGCCATCCCTGGCAAAGGGAAACCTCTTCCTACTATACCTTGTAAGTTCTTAGCAAACTTCATATGCGAAGTGGACAAGTGTCCTCGCGAAGTGGCAGTCTCCGAAGAAGAGCTGTTATCTTCTGCAGAGACTGAGTGTGCTGCTGGTTGGTTGAGCATCTCTTGAAACGCTGCAATCTTTGAGGACAATTTTTTGGGCTTTGGAGGTGGTGCCTTCTTTTCTTGACTTTCAGTAAGTGGAATCGCCTGGGAGGAGGATTTTACTTTGGATTTAGGTCTCCCAGGTACAGCTGGCTTCACCCTTACAGAATCAATTGGTTCAGTTACTTCAAGTTTATCATTTTTTTTGGACGGGTATTCTTTCAAGTCTCGTGTCGAATACTCACTTTGGGAAGAGGAGAAAAGGGGAGAGTTTTCTCCCAGATGATCCTTCTCATCTGGCCTGATAAGTCTTGAGTTATTATTTGTTTGATCTCCAGTACTGTCTTCACCAATTGACCTCTCTTTCTTTTTGAGAGGCCGACTGGGAATTTTGGGTAGGCATTCCCCATCAGTGTCCTTGGCACTCTCCTTGGTGCTGAACGAGTCATCCATGGTAGTGAAGGAAGATTTGATTGTTTTTTCCGGAATTATGTTCATAAGACTGGAAGAATTGGTAGAATCACATTCCTTATCGGATGGCTCGAGGTCTGCGTCAATGTGTACTTGTTCCTCTTTCTCCTGTAAAACAGTCTCCTGATCATCATCAAAACTAGATGTATCACTGCCAGCCAAGTTGTCGATATCAGAAGGAATGTCATCCTTGAAACTGATCTTGGTGTTAGAGTTCCCAGGGGTTTTGTCTCCATCATTTTCATCATCTTTTTTGTCATCAATATCCATGCTTTCATTCTTTACAGGTACAACTGTAATCAGTTTCCCAGCATCTTGAGCAAGAGGCTCTCTTTGTTCCAAGGATACCGAATCAGATGCGTCTAAAATTGAGGAAACTGTTTCTATAGGTCTTCTAGGAATGATGGGAGGAGTTGCGGATAGGGAAACTGGGTCAACTTCGTCCGAAGTGCTAGAAGTTTCAAGGCTTGTCTTGTCTTGTGGAGCCTTAGGTTCAGAAGAACCCTTTTTGGGCCTTTCAGGGATAATTGGGGTGAACGATTCCATTTTGCTACTAGAAGCTAATTTGGGGAATTGAAACAGAAAAACGCGAGCTTACTTGGAGCTATCTTGCGTCAACTCTTTACACCAGCAAAGAAAAAGACGAGAGTTTCGACTCCATTGAGGCTAATTTGAATGCTGACAGGCATGAACGGGTTCCAGAGTTAGTGCTTCAAAAATCCTTCGAAGTTGAGGGGTAGTGGTCAAGTAAATTAGTAAAATATATTGTAAGAGCCATGTTTAAGCTATATAATGTGAAGAGAATCCCCATATACAGCTATATAACTGCAAGTCAAAAAACTTAGGAGTAGTTCAATCTGAAGATATCGTTGAAAACGTAGTAAGAGTTTCCATCTTTGGCTAAGTGGAAGACTTGAGAGTAACGTTGAGGATTTTGTTCCTCATCAATTAATAATTCACCGGTAACCATGACTAAGATGTCCCCATTAGAAGAAGCTGGCTGAGCGTCCAAAGTAGCGACAGTGTGACTCACCTTTTGGAAAGGCAAAGAGACCAATTTTTCAACAATTTCCTTGGCACCTTGTACTCGAGAGGACTCAAAAGTCAACATTGATTGGTCTCTGTACAAGTTACCCAATTGGTTTCTGTCAGTGTCGAATTGCAGGTAGTAGAATTTACAAAAGTCCGTTGCAACAGTGAAAAAGTCAACTAATGAAGCAGTTAGTATTGTACTATGCCTAACCAAGTCAGACTTATCGATGGATTCAATATCGGGACCATTACGAAGACACTGTGAGTAATGTCCGGCTCATTAATTTCATTCATTTGATCAGTGACTACTTGAAAACCAGTGAGACTGACCAATTCTCCATTGTTAATATGGTTAACATACCAGACATGGTTCTTTATTTGATCCTTTTTGTGTGCTGAGTTTTTTTCTTCGAACTGGTGCGAATGTGTTGATTAGATCAATGATAAAATTTACACATCTACGGTGAGCATTCTCAAATTTACACTGGGTGTATTCTTTGTCTCGTAATCGCTAATTGTTAAGAGCGTAACTAATGATGAAGATATCTATCCTTTGTGTTTGGCTGGGTCACCTATAGTGTGGCAGATAATTATGAATATCATCTCACATTAATTGTGAATAGTCTCTCAAAATGCCCTTCATATGAGTATTAGTGATCTTTCCTCTCCTAGTCTTCTTTTGTTTCTTTTCTTCTTTCTTGGGTTTACGTTTTACTATATTAGGGTCAGCACCAGTAGGCTTCAAACCCTGATCGACTAATAATTGGTACAAATCATCGGAGTTGGGAATTTTTATCTTCGTCCACATGGATTTAAAATCATCGTCAATTGTATTTAGATTTCCGCCAAAGTTGGCCCATACTAACCTTGGAGCATTTTCTTTCTTAGTTCTTAAAACTAGTATCTTATTTTCTGCTTCTAGCTCATTAATGCATTGCAAGTGATTTGCCCAACCATCCTTCAATTCTTTGACTGGAATACCTTTGAATGTGGGTTGTGCTCTTAAAAAGTTCAATAAGTCTTCCGATGAACGTATATTGTGTAAGCTGACATACTCAAAAGTGTCATTTTTAGGGTCATACTTGACTCTATCAATCTCTTTCAATAATGGTAACAAGGTCTGTGTGATATCGAATGATAGATAATTTTGAAGATCTTTAACAGTGATAGGCTTGTCATTTTGCTTTATATGTTCAACAGACAAATGCAACTGGGTCAATAAGTTTCTACCGGGCATTTTGCGCATGGCGCTCTTCTGCTTCTTAATTGCTTCATTGACGGTATCGGGAGGTGGTCTCTTATTGGGAGAGGGGGCTGGAACATCAGTTTTTTCAGCAGAGGTTCCTTGACTTGGCTTGTTTATAGCATGTCTGGGCATTGCCACAGAAGGCCCGCTTCTGATTTTGTTTTTAAATGCAGATAATTGAGAACTTAAATCACTCATGTTGTAATCGATTAATGTCTGTCACCAGCCTAACAAAGAAAAGGAAAATACTCATTCCGCGACTTTGACTTCAGAAATACTTGAGTTGAGGATTGAAAATTTTTTTCTTCTCATTACGGATGCATCGAAGTGTGATTTGTTACAATAGCATTAACATATGTAGCTGAGCAGAGCACACTTCGAACATCCCACATTGACTTCAGTTTTAAAACCATCGCTTTTAAGGTCGCTTGTCCCTAGGGACTTAAGCTGATTCATGAAATGGTGATGACCTGATAACTGACACATTTTCTCAAATTGTTTTGAAACCAACCGTATATTCAATATGGAGACTGGTTGAAAACAAAAATCTATAAATTTAAGGGCAAGAGATCTTGATAAACGACCAAGCAAAAGAACTGAAACTTGAATTATGTCAATCACAACAGAATTGATTGTTTTGAATGTTCTAAGCACATGGAACCTAAAACATTTCAGTGAAGATAGTTTTCTGCAATCCTACCTCTTCTAATTCTCTCTTCTCTTAATCTTATTTCCCAACCATTCAACAACTCATCTTTTAAAACGCCAATCAAAATATCAAATCCTTCTTGTTCATTCAAATTGATTTTTCTGGCCCAAACTAAATCTTTGTACATACCAGAATTGGTTAAATCGATTACCAAATCTCTTGCTACAAACTCCATATCAAGATCAATCAAGTAACCCGGGATCAAGAACTTGGACATAAAGCTTTGTATTAGTTTCTTGTTCAACCATATCATGGAGCTGAGGTTTAGGTATTTGAAATTGATGTTGTACTTATGGAATTTGATGAGTGAATTCAATATATCAGATTCATTCAACTTCACCAAATAGTTTTGATTGAGTGACTTCAAGTTCAAGTCACTCAAGTATAGCTTCCCATCATTCTTGCGCAAATAATTCAAGTTCGGCACTGGAGATAACAAAGAGTTATATTTCCAAACGGGTTTTTGGGGTTTGCTAATAGGCTTAATTTTAGTCCTTGACCGGGAGGAGGAGCCTGATACCAAAGACGCATTGTCAATATCGTACCTTTGATTGAGATTATCGAACAATTCGAGGCTGAAGATGGAACTCGAATCATCTACATCATTTATACTCAAAAGCAAGTTGGAGGGATAATTGTGAATGATATCAAACGTGTGAAATCGGTAAATGTAATTAGGGCCAATTTCGTAGTCAACTGACAATTGTAAATTGCCCAAGTTTAAAGAAGTCAAGTTCGGACACATATTGATCAAGTGTAAGATGTACCCTACGGGTAAATCCTTTGTGTTTGAATAATTGGTTAAGAATTTGTTAATGGATGGATGGGTATTACACGAGCTATGAGGATGGATAGTATGCATGTTGTGGCCAGAGTGATGGGAAATTAGGTGGGCATTCTCACCAAGCTTGTTCCGTTTTGATCTAAAAAAATAGAATTTCAACTTTTTCTTATCATTTGAGTTCAATGACTTCGTAGAATTGAAACTTGGAGCATTGGACAGGATCCTAGTTAGCCCATAGCTGCTTGAATACAAGGGATTCCTCAAAAACTTCCAATCTCTCCATCCTGCCTTGACCTTCTCACTATCTGGAAACATCAACTCATCTCCTTCATTGTTTTCTGAGTTCATCGAACTTTGATTAGTCAATGAGTTGGACTCACTCTCGACATCACAGTCTAAAGTTTTCAAGCCAGATAAATCAGCAGATTCAACCAAATTGCCAAGTTTGGGATTGATTCTCAATACAGTAATAAATTGGGCAAATCTGAAGGAAGAATCGAACACTAGATTCTTATACAAGAACTTTTTAGATAACTTGTAGAAATCCTTACTCACGACAAGGGTGTTTCGGAGGTCCTTTTTAGAGAGAAAGGAAAATATATGGAACTGAATCTCTACTGGAAGGGATTTCAAGGATAATTGATCATGTAGGTGGTTAGATGTTGGTTGTACAGAAAAAGTGGCATGATTAGCTGTGGAGCTGGAGGAGCTCAAGAAATTGGGATTGGACATCTTGAGGGAAATCTTCCTGTTCACATCATTCAACAAACTCTTATATTTCATTTTGAAGGTAGGTTTTTGTTGTTGATTCCGCTTAAAGATAAGCTTCAAATTATTCATTTCACTTTGGCTGATGGGAATAAGTGAGTGCAATTGATAATCATATCTAGCATTTGGATTGAGAAGTGATCTATACGGGGGTAAATGCCGCTGGTAATCAAGTTGATTCATCAAGTTTGCTGTGTTTTGGTGAACTCCAGAATCTGAGAACAAAAGTTTTAATGTGACAAATATGGGTTAAACTTTGGCAATGTTAAAAATAAACGACAATAGGAAGACTTCTGGAACTTGGTGATAGGTTTTTGTTTTCAGGCTATAAAGGGCACGATGTGGCTATTATGATTTTGTAAATAGGGGCTGACTATTAGATAGTGAGTGATAAAGTGATTTGGTACCAAGTCGTGTGATACCTAGGATTAGGGCGGCATCGGATTAGAGGGGGCGCGGGGGACTTCCGCAATTGGAGGTGTAATTGGGGCTACAACAAGGAAGAAAAGGCGTTATGTGGGCACACGACCATCAAGGCTTATGGCGCCATAGCGTGGCTCTTTCTTGGCAATCGGGCTCAGCCTGTTTTCAATGACCACATAAAAGCCATCTGTTCTCAGTCCCAGAATATACTTGTATTTCACGTGACACAGTTTCTGAGCCAACGGTGGGCTCGGATAAACCAGGTGACTCAAATATCGGCATGCATCATCCTGCACCCGTGAAACCTTAAAACACAAGTATGGTTTTTTTTAGACAATAGAGGTTTTCGCTAGTTTCAAAACAAGTGGATGCGAAAAGAAGCAGTTGATTGCTGACAATAATCGAAAAAGTTAATAGTTTAATATGATTCTAGTAACGGAAGCATTCCATTGCTATACACGCCGACGATCGTGAAACAAACCTGAAACGCTGGACAGATTGTGTTATGGATATGGGGTTAATTGCATGGTACGAATGACGCAGGGTATACAAGAACGATGTGATGATTGCAGCGTTGATTGTAATGGGTTCAGGAGCGCTTTCGAATTTCTTCTTTCTATCGAAGCTTAATTGTTTGAAGTCTTATCTCAACGACCATAATTCAACGTTTATAATTACCATTTAGATAGAGCTTTTTTGAAATCAAGGACAGAAGACAACCTAAGTTTGCATCCTCTCAAGGAGTCTTTCACAAACTTGCCAAACAAAAAGGTGGTATCAGATGGTAACATGAAGTATTCACATCACACAAGAATGTAAGATCTAGCCAAGAGACAGGGAAAACCACATGATAGAGAGGCCGTGATATACTTGGCATCGCAAAGACAGTACTTTTTCAAGAGTGCATACACATACAGCAAACAGCTGTGCTTGAACAGCTACTGCAAGGTTAGGTGAGTAAGGACAAAAATAATTATCTGATCGCTATCAATTGCTACTTGATTAAAAATGGAAGGCTTCCGCGAGGATTCTCTACTTCTTTACGATCGCCTCCTCGTCTCTGTCGTCCTTTCATGCTTGCAGATCTGTAATTAGAACATGGAACAATGTTCTCCGAAACCTAATGGTAGAAAGAGGAAAAAGAAAACTTGAAACAGCTATTGAAGCTTTTCTCTTCACACCGTTTGGTGGTTTGAAGAAACATCTTTATTCCCTGACAGGCAAATCATCAGATCAAGTTGCTGTGTATCTCTTCGAAAGCCGACGATCTATGCACTTGCTCTTGAAGATTTTGGAGTTATATTGGATGAAATTCTGTGACAGAAATGTTTGGAAACAATATCTGGATTGGTGTGAATGTTACGACAATTCGGACAGGCTTTTCTCTAGTATTTATTGTCCTAACGTGTCTACAGCTCACAGGGAACCTATTCGAAAAGAGGCTTATCTCTAGACATGTACCTTAGAATAAACTTCATCACAAAACTTATGATTGCCTCTCAGTGAAAGAGCCGCAGCTTTTGGTGCTATGCTCTTTTTTTTTTTGAAAAACAGTTAGGTCTCGCTAATGTAAAAAAAGCACAGGTTGTGAGGCTCCTGTAATTCTTTGGAAAACAGGTAAAACAGTAAGCAAGTGAAGCTCAAATAAACCTATGGTTGTAAGATATACATAATAAAGTAGTGTTTGGGTGCTAGTGTTTTCCAATTCAAGATTCTAATTACCTACCTATAACTCACCTCAAAGGTTATACAATCGTCAAGAATGGTCACTTCTAAGAATAGGTTTGAATACGTCAAATCATGTTAAGGTTTGCAGCCATGGGCGACTGCATGCATATCATAGGTATACGGATACGCACAAGGCGCATTTACGGCCTGTATTATTCGCCTCAACATATACGCTAACAACTTCCTGCATAATTTCATTCGCAAGCGAAAATATACACCCCCTGGCCTTTCTTAGGGTTCTAGAATAGCACTACCCACCTGTCGGTGTACTACATGAGCGCATTAAATTCTTGCCCTTTTCTTTGATTCACTATTTTTAGCTTTACTGGCACAGGACATCAGCCCATAAAGGATAGAAAAGAAAATCTGGGAAAGTGCTCTCAAAATCCAAAACTTTGCCACTTCCTTGGGCAAAAGTTGATATAAAAGGAAATGAGACACACAGTTAATGGAACAAGTACCCCATAACAACCATCCGTAGTATTGGGATCCAAGCTGTTATCAAGGGACCCTTGTAGTAAAAAATTTTGTTGCCAGAGAATCGCGGGTCCTTCCAGACATGCGCGCCAAGGGTTTCCAATTACCCAAGAACAAGCTACCTGCATGCAGACTTAATGCACATGAAACAAAAATATACTTCACTTTTATTTTATTTAATTTATTTTGACGCCCATATTTATCAAACATACTCAAAAAATTCTGAGTATATATAAACTCTTTCTTCTCCTCTAATGGAACAAAAATAAAGCTACATCCATCCCATCCACAAAAGATAATAGAAGTTTCTGGCCAAATAGGTTAAGGTTAAAAGGAACTCAATTGACGGAACTATAATTTATCGCCTATTTTTTGACACAATTTTGTTGTACATCGCCAAACTGTTTGCAACATCCACTTTCATTGAATCATTATGAGTAATGCTAAATTGTCTCCTTCATACTACGGGTACGTGGGATCAACTAAAGATGCCCTATTGATAATCCAGGCCACGCTTAACCGTCAGCTTGGTTTAATAACCAGACGTCCCCACGAAAGAGAGAGAGGAGACTTGATCAGAAGTGGAAATGTCTTTATCTTTATAGAAGAGCAAAGTGGAATCAAAAGATGGACAGATGGAATCAGTTGGTCACCAAGTAGAATTCTTGGACGCTTTCTTGTGTACCGTGAGTTAGACAAAGACTCCTTGAATAACGATAAAGGGTCTCGGAACAAGAAACGGAAGCTGAGTTTGACAAGTGAAGACATAGATAGTATCAGTCTGATGGTAGGAAGTCAACACGGGTTTAAGGATCAAGGATTAATCAAGAAGACTTTAAGTATCACAACCACTCTCAAGGAACTCAACGTCCAGGACAATAACGCAAAACAAACCGTCCATTTGATAAGCTATTACAGTGCTACCGATGTCATGAATGGAAAACTTTTAAGGCCTTCTGAAGGTGATTTGAAGAATCTCACAATCAACGGACATCTATGGAGTGCAATTAAGGAAAGTAATCTTGGTGGGAAGATTACCATTGAAGACGAAGCTCATTACTTTTTGGATAACAACTACCTGCTTCTGAATACAAACAGAATGGGGTCTACTGTGTCCACGGGTAACTACTCAACACACCCTACACCTCCAATGTATTATCAAAAGAATAACTACATGTTGCCAGTACCTTTCAACTATGATATATATGGGAGCAACACCCCGACTAGCAACGGCTCAGTTTCTGGTCAAACAAGTACTTCAAGCAGCATTGCCAGCGTTGCAAACTCTCAAGCTACGGACCAAACCCAAAAGGAGGATAACTTGTTCCTTAGCCCATATACTCCCAGTGTGGCACCAGCAGCAACTAGCGTTTCAACAGGGCCAAATTTCAGTTTGCTGTCTAATTTGAACTTCTTCTATCATGACTTACCCCAACACCAAACACAGCAACACCAAACACAGCAACAGCAGCAGCAGCAGCAACAACAACAACAGCAACAGCAACAACAGCAGCAACAGCAGCAACAACAAGCAGTTTATTCACAGCAGCAGCAATACCATAGCTATCACCAACCCCCTTATAGTCAACCACCATCCATAATAGGACTGCACTATCCTCAGCTGCTGTACTACCCTCTCCCTCAAAATTTTGGTACTGATCCTGGTTCCAAACGTTTACGAATGTATGATAACGACTTACATTTGCACCATGAAGAACACTACGTTTACAATACGTAAAAAAGATCGAATGGAAGATGAAGGAGTTCAAAGAAATTGATTTTTGTAAAATAGTTGTATAATTAATTCGGGCATAAGCCACCGAAACATAGAGATAGAAGTTGCCATGTATATCACGTTTCTAGAGCATAATCTCTTCAGGCTACACGTATGAAGTGAGTATTCCCAAAAGCTTTTCAACAGCTTGATTAACCTTTAGTTTCCATTCTCAAGTGAAGCAAAAAGCTTTCACAGGCCCAAACAAACAAATCTGGCAATTGTCAGAGCCAAATATTTTCGAACATGGGCTGAAGGCTTCCTAGCTGAAGTACCGGAGTGAAATAGACCGGACCAGGTGGATATTGTGAGATGATCTGAATTCCTTATTTTTCTTAGGGCTTAGGATCACATCGGATTCAAGGGTGTGTCTTCATGGGCACCTGTTGCACATGATTTCACAATGTTCGTAAACTAGTTATTCCTTTCTTTCAAACCAATAAAGCCGCCAGATCATCCCACACACCAACTTTAGACAACAACCTATTGTGCATGCAAGTACTTCCATAGCATTGTTAACTACAAGTTTTCATACACAACTCCAGAAATTGTTATATCTGTATACAAACTTTTCGCTTAAACATTCTGATGGAAGCAGCCAAATTCCCGATCAAGAACGTGCTTTAAAATTTCTGAAACTCTCGTCCAATTGTTTTACATCGGGTGGCAGTCCGCGCTTGTAGAGCCACTTCTAGTTATAATCAAATAGCGCAATTCCCTGGCAAAGAATCTGCAGGCATGAAATTCACTTTTCAATTTGCTACCTACCTTTCAAAACTTTTGTTATTGGATTGCTTTTGATGTGAGCGATGAACCTCATCACATTCCGGCAAATGGGGACGTAACGCTTTTTTGGGTGCTGCATGCTTCTTTTAAAACCTTATTCCTTCAGGTTTTGTTATCAATCCCCACTGTGCGGCTCTTTCTAGCGCCTAGCAAAGAAATTCGTGCATGATGCAGAAGTAGGGCTTGGGTCTGCGTGGTCATAACCACTTTGGGACACTCTACGACAGCCAATGACTTCTGCTTCGCTTTTTCCGGCCCCTAGGATACGACACCAAATATAGTTACACTAAACCCTTTTACGAAATGCCGTACGAAAACATCACCAATCCCTAATTTTGTGCTATATAGTTTACTCCTAAGTTTGAGATAAAGTTGAAATTTAGTCCTACAGCTGGGCTGTTTGCAGGACACTCAAGCAAGAATTGATCCGACCTTGGCACAATAGCTGTCAATCAGTGTAAAACATATTTTATTTCTTTGTAAACGTGGTTTTCTCGTCAACGAACAAGAACACTGGCAAACTTTTTAACGAGCACGACATGTATACAAGTGTCACCCAGTGCACCCTACTCAATTGAGTGGGGTGTGCCTTGGGTTTTGGATGTTGCAGTTGATCGTCTGTTACACGGGCCATTTCGTATTTGGTTTATGTCAGCGAAGACTGAAATTATGTGGGGTTTTGCCGAAGCCGTTTCCATTTTTCGAATGTTGGGCATGCTTATATCTGCCTAATGTGCTTTGTCTTTAAATGCGCTATGATAACTACTATACGGGAAAATGCTAGATCATCAATACAGGTGGTGGTAAAAAACTGAAATAGATACGGACCCATCATACTCTATTTCTCCATGTCAACAAGGGTGCCAATTCCTGAATTGTAGCTCCATTATTCACGAAACTGTGTTTCACCAATTCATCCGTTGTGGCTCTATACCTGACATCCACACATAAACAAATGCTCAAAAACTTTTTGATTGAAGTTGACAATAACTCTGGGTGCTTGAGTTTTGGTGTCCCGTTGGTGGCTATCAAGTAGAGTGCCTTCAATTGCTCTTCATTCAAGTATGGAGGCTCCCCTTCAATCATTTCAATCGTCATAATACCTAGCGACCACACATCAACTTTAGCGTCGTATTCCTTTTGTTTGACGACTTCAGGTGCCATCCAGTAAGGAGTACCGACCATTGTAGCCCTCTTATTCCGTTGATCTGTTAATTTGGCGCAGAATCCGAAATCAGTGATCTTAACATTTCCCTTGGAATCCAATAAAACATTATCACTCTTGATATCTCTGTGAATGATATGTTTTTTATGCAAATGCTGTAATCCCAACAACGTTTCTCTACAAATCACCGAGATTTGTAGCTCTGTAAGCTTATTTTCATTGTTGTCAATGATTTCGGTCAATGATCCTCCTTCCATATACTCCATGATCACCCATAAGTCATTACTCGATCTCAAATAGGAATCTAAGAAATTCACAATGTTTTTATGCTGACTGTCTTTCATTACTAAAATTTCATTGATGATTAACTCTTTTCTTGGCTGAACGTTCAAGTCCATCTGCTTGATTGCAACCTTTTGGCGAGTAGATACCATTTCTGCCAAATAAACTGAGCCAGAGGCCCCTTGACCAGCTTTTTCAATAATTTTGAACAAAGGAGTCGGATCATTACTATTAACAACTGTTTTCAACTTGGAAATGATTTGCATCTCATTGAGCTTTTCTCTTTCCCGTTTCAACTGCTTGGCCGATTTTTGCTTGGGTTTTATCTGAAGAGGCTTCGTTTCAACATCTTCTTGTCTGTTTTCCCCATGCTTATTGTTAGTTTTGTTCGGACTATAGTCCACCCTATACACC
Organism: Yamadazyma laniorum; assembly: GCA_002109505.1. Taxonomy (NCBI): domain Eukaryota; kingdom Fungi; phylum Ascomycota; class Pichiomycetes; order Serinales; family Debaryomycetaceae; genus Yamadazyma; species Yamadazyma laniorum. The sequence goes on along the minus strand of MVNT01000001.1, from coordinate 1,534,226 downwards.
GGCTCTTTGTTTTTAGCAACTGGAGATACAGGCTTGGTAACAAAATGACTTTGTTGCTGCAGTGGTGCCGATGGTTGCGTTTGTGTTTGTGAAGATGCATTTTTCAAATTCAATTGTTTGAGAGGCTTCGAAGTCCCAGGTAATGTTGGAGGCTGTTGCTTTGGAACACCAGAAGATGGGCCACGATTCAACTTAGGAGGAGGAGGAGCTTTTCTAATTGGAGTCAACGCAGAGTCACTCGAACTTGCCCCAGAGTTCAAAAGATTATTCAACGGAGAAACCGAGGCAATAGCACCTGAAGAGCCACTTGAAGCTAAAGCGGGAGAGCTGCCCAAAACTTCATTACTCTTCGACAAATGATACGGCACCGGGGGCCTGGGGGCCTGTCTAGTGGGCTTGAAGTGCTTGGGGGGTTGTGTTAAATTAGCGAAGCTTCCATTGCCAGCAGTCTTGAACTGATTTAAATATGGCGAGTTCACAGGGGTATTGGCATTTGAACCATTGATGTCAGAATAGAACTCCAAAACCTCTATAACGGCCACTGGGTCATTTTTCCAATCCTCATTAGTAATCTTGGAGTGCTGTAACAAATTCTTCCAGGTTTCTGGTAGACCGGTGAAATTTCCGGAGGCAGGGTCAAAACCTACGTGGACTTTGTGTGTGAAGTTTATAGGATTGGACACCTGGTTCGTGGCGGAATCACCAATGCTTAAACTGTTCATGTTATCACTAACGTTGGACGAGCTTGCAGAATTCACATTGATATAAGGACATTTGGTGGAGAATGCATCCAACCAGTCCAAGTAGTCATTGTGTTGCTTAATGGAGATGAGTATGGGCTTGTTGTTGTTGTTTTTAGGAATGATGTCGAAACTGTATGAATTCTTCGAATAGCCAGAGTTGTTCTTCAAGTTGATCGAGTGAATCAAGTTCAAGGGAAACGATAAGTCCGGTTGGACATTGAGGGTATTATCTGATTTATAGAAGTTCAACGTCTTATCATTTATTACCATAAACCGCTTGTTCCAGCGGAACGACGTGAAAATCCCATCGTCTTTGATGTGAACCCAACCAGATTGTCTCTTGCTGGAGTTTATGCTCAACTTGATTTCCCTTTCAGCAGCCTGAGAGGGTGGGGGAGGAGCTCTTCTATGATGCTTAATATCCGAAGTATATATGGTCGTCATGTTAGATAACAAGATAGTTTAAAGAAAGCCACTATTCTTTTTCTGATTTGGAAAAATTGGACGAAAAACAAGACCAAGGTGCTTACAGCGTATAAGAAAGATCCGCAGAGTGGTCAACCAGTAGCAACACTTGGATGCGGAAAGAAATAAGCCTGTGTCTGAATATAAGTCAGGAATTTGGCTGTTACAACAGATTCTTGTATTTTTCCTAAATGCCCGTTTGTTACTAAAGATACAAATTAAGCGAGAAAAAGCGTCGTGCTGTGGCAATATTGACAAAGGGGGTGAAAATGCGTGTGACGAGCGCGCGTCTTACGCGTGGATGACAATTGCTTTGTCAGGAGTGCGTAAGCGTTTGAAAGAACTGAAGCTGGATGCGACAAAAGATGGATGATGGATGCAAGAGATGGACAGACAGAACAGTCTCTGTAGTGGCTGTCGAACAGTCTCTGTAGTGGCTGTCTAACGAAGAGGCCCTTACAGAGTGAATATGCCGTGCAGGTGGCTAGATATGGTGGAGCAGAATAATCTCGATTTAAAGTAAGAATCTCTATAGTACATTAGACTAACTGTTGAGCTACAGCAGAGAGACACTCGACGAGTTAGAGAGGTTACATTAGGTTTGATCAGCGAAAAGTCGCCATTTAGTAAAGTGAAAGCGTTCGTAAGTTAATCGTATCATACAATATTGACATTAGAGTGATCCAGTCCCAGACAGGTTCGTATTAAGTTCTGGGCCCCACAATTCTCCGTTAAAGTTGGTTTTCGCATAACAGTTTCTCGTTAGTTGATTCCACCTTCGACGGAGGCTTCATAGCAGTCCCGTGAGATCGGGGTAAACGAAAAGAAGACCGAGTCTTGATCTAGAAATCTTTGAACATATCTCCGTATGGATCGTCCACACCAGATATTCCGTAGTCTAGGTCCTTATCTTCCGGATAGCGGTCGAATTGCGACGTATCACCCACTCCACTTGTAATGGGGGGCTCGTAAGGCGTTTCGATGTCTCTGCTCAAAAGCCTTTCCCAAATAACTTCCTTAAACCACGGGTGGTCTTTCACATCATCACTGCCATTTTGTAGGTTACCCAACCTTAACGTCAAATCTTTTACTATCAACTTCTGGAGTAGGTCTAAAATATCGGGAGGCAAGTAGTCAGGATAGTTGATTGTTCCATTTAAAATGTTCTCGTATGTCTTCATAGGAGTAGGGTCGTAAAACGGCGTGTATCCCGTCAACATTTCGAAAATTAAGATACCAAATGACCACCAGTCTACCGACTTATTGTATGGCTTTGTGGCCACCACTTCAGGTGCTATATAATCAGGCGTACCACATAATGTGTAGGTCACATCAATCACTTCTTTAGCGAATCCAAAATCGGTAAGCTTAATATGCCCGTTTTTGTCCAAAAGAATGTTTTCAGGCTTCAAGTCACGGTAGATGATATCCAAGTTGTGCAAGTATTCAATAGCCAAAAATACTTCAGCTGCATAGAATTTGGCAACAGGGATTGGGAACCTTTGTGACTTTCTTAAAAGGGAGAATAACTCTCCACCTTCGATATAATCCATGATCATAAACAAGTTGTGGCAGTCTTGGAAAGTACCCCACATCCTTATTATGAAGGGATGCTGGGCCAACTTTAGCATTCTACGTTCGTCGTTTGTATGTTCGACTTGCTTCATATTCACAACTCTCTCTTTTTTCAAGGTTTTCATGGCATAGAACCTTCCGTTGTGGATAGAGCGGGCCAAGTGTACCCTTCCGAATGACCCGGTTCCGAGGGTCCTAAGGATCTGGAAGTCATTCAAGGTGTACTTGCCCTTGGTGGTTGTGTCTTTATCCATATGCTTAGATTGTTTGGCCAGCTCATTTTCTGCACTGCCACTACCGCCACCGCTCCCTTCCGACACACTGCTCATAATACTGTCTTCCGTATGTGATGCTTCTCCGGGAACACGGACTTCACCTGTATCGCTCGCTGTCATCACATGTGGCTCCTGGTTCATCATGTTCATATCTTTCTTGCAATCCGTTTTTGCCAATTAAAATTTTTTTGTGTGCGCGGCCATCTTGTCTTTAGACGCTAACAATAACGGTTTGCTGATCATCGTTCGTATCCAGGTCCAAATATAGGTGGTTATAAGTCGTAGAGAGGTTCAAAGCGCACTGGTGTAGGAGCTGTGAGAGTAGAGATATATAGCATGGGTGCAAAAGCTCGTTTATTTGGTGTGAAGCTAGTCTCTGGAGAGAATTGCGAAATGCTTATTGCTCTAGCCTGTCTGCGCAACATGGCTAATTATCGCACCCAGTGATCATCAATAATGTCGTCGTCGTCGTCGTCGTTAGAGTTGTCCTCGTCATCATTGTGGTCAACTGTGTCTTCGTCTGCGTTTTGCACTTCGATGTCCTCCGCATCTACATAGTCGTCGGAGTCGTAACCAAATCCTTCCCCCCCTCTGTTCACTGTAGGGAAACTCGATGTGTTCAAAGTGTGTACTAGCATAGGTGGTTCTGGGGCGACCTCGGTACTTTGTCTTCTTAAGTTCTGCATATGCGTTGGCCTGTTAGGCTTTCCATTAAGGACGCAATCAACCTGGTGTAATACCGAATTGGTCTTCTCTATGAGATCGTTGATCATGAACCCATCTTCTTTCAGTTGCGACAAAAACGACTCGGCTGTCAACGAGTTTTTGAGTTGTTTGAGTGCATCCACAAATCCAAAATCTCTCAAAAATGTTACCCTTGTCACAATGTTGCTCAAGTTCACCGTTTCAATGGCTTGATCATCGGATCTCAGTCCTTTGTCAACAAACCCCCTGAAATCGATCTCGAAATTAGGGTCCTCTCCGATATTTATGTCGGTGAATTCACTGACGAATACAGTATTGAATCGTTTGTCTTGCCAGGTGAGATTCAATAGAATCCAAAGGATACTCATCTTGATGGCATTCAAGTTGGAGTAAAATTTGAACATTTGGGTTTTAGTGGCCTTAGACTCGATTTTTTTGAACAAGGTTAAATTCAATAAGATGAGCCACATTTTGACAACTCTTTTGTTCAAATGGAGGTCACTGATGGTTAAGATTTTATGATTCTCAATGTAGTTGATTGAAAGTATCAAATTCACATAGTCGTTGTTGTTAATGAGTTTAACTAAGTTGGTCGACGAAAATGTCGTCAATGTCCTGTCAAAGTTTGATAGATTAACAATATTCAAGGTCAAAAGATGATGCCACTTTCTTTCCATATGAGAACTGAAATATTCAGATAGATAGTAGTTAAAATAGTTGGAATTCGACGACAAATTTCTTATTATATCAAAACATGTCAACTTCTGTTTCAATTTTAACTTGTGTAACTCAGTTCCATTTTCAACATCATTGTAGTCAATGAAATTCAACATCAAATCTAAAGGAAAACGATTATTTATGAGCTTGATCTTATTTTCTTCGTTTTCATTGTACATCAAATTCTTTAATATTTGCAAGAAGATAAGATTAAGCTGCTCTTTGTAGATGTAATCATCATCATCGGCCTTTGAATTGGATTCATGAATCTTGACCAAAGTCCCTAAGAATCTTTCGTTGTTGATCAAATTATATCGGAATGAGCTGAAGTCCAAGATCAAGTTGGCAAATATACTCAATACAATTGACTTATTTTCAGATTTTATTCTTAGTACTTCCATTAATCCCAAGATATCAATCAACGTATCTACCACATTAAGATCAATGAAGAAGGTTCTCAATAATATAACAGATCTTGAGAGTGATCGGATCATATTGAAGCAATTCGTGAAAATCTTATGGTTAACAAATCTGAAAAGTTTATCATCACAGCCTAACTCGTCAGAAGAAAGTTTTTTAGCAAACCTCACAAGGAATGTTTTATAGTTCAGACATAACTTGTTCAACAATAGTTTAAAGTTGAACTTGTTGACGAATCTCACCCTAAACTCTTCCTGGTTGTGAGTTAACAAACTTATAAGCAACAAAATATCAGTTAGATTGATTTCTATTAGTTTGTTCAACTTGAAAGTTTTCAAATTGGCCTTCAAGTAGTTGATAAGTTTCAAGTCAATTTTGAATTTGATCAATTCTGATACCAAGTTTTCGTTTTTGATGATCAAGTTCGATAAAGTCCTGAAGGGATTAATGGAGTATTGATTGACCTCAATGAGCTCAATCAACTTGTTAACATAGTTAACATTTTTATCGAACACTTCAACAGTACGTACATGGTCATCATCAGAAACGTTCGTCTTTTCGAATAATAACAACAAATTTATGATATTCAAATTTAAAAGCTCATTATCACATTTGATCAAATTCGACAATCCTGCCTTGGTAGACTCACCGAGCTCAATATTATACTTGTGTATCACATCATAACTCAAGATATAGTTGAGGTTCAATAGCATCTTATACACGAATCGTAAGTTTAACGGCTGGACAGCACTAATTTCATAATTGATCCTGCTTATTAGCTTCTTTATGAGCAAGTGTTCTATTTGAGGACTCAAAATTATGGGAATCAAGTCAACACTCAGCGAAACTAGCCCTGTATTGAAAATATGAGACGCCAGACCTGTAACATAATTGATTTCCAACAATATCAATACAAACCGCAACAATTTGAAGTTGGGCTGTTTGATGGATAAGATGTTCAATAACTCAATTGACAAACTAAGAACCTCGTAGTTTGCTTTCGTGATCTCCAAAACCCCCCTCTGATTCTCATTGTAGATCGTATAAACCGCAAACTGGTCGATGATTTCAATGAGAAGCGAATTTAACTTGTTGAATATCTCGTATTGGAGGATTCTATGATCAAATTTGGCAAGAAATTTGATAATAGTGAGCCCATCAATAATCTGAGCAGACCCAACGGAGTACTTGGAGATTTCCTCAACGAGACTGTTGACGAAGGTCTCGTCGTTTGCCAACTTATGCTTGAGGTCCTTGTTGCCTATTATCGATATACGAAGCTCGTTGATATTCATGCTTCTTCTTCAATTACTCGGAAAATGTCTCGTACCGCCAAAATCACAGATCTACCACCAAGAGTGATGACGGTTATGATTGTCACAAAGTTCGACCAGCAGTGAGTCTATTATTAGCTCAATAGGGCCCAAGTGTGGATTCGATAAATTCGCACATAATTGCGAACCGCATGTTGAAGTACCCCGGAGTGGGTGAAGATAAGAGGAAAAATAAAGAAATGTGTATAGAAGTTATGTATTCGTATTCATTGAAGGCTCCGTAAAGTTTCCATTCACGTTGGTGATCAGATCTTCAGTCTCCAATACTTCTGTGCTTCTTTAGCTTCCCTTCCATTTTTGATATCATTCGCCACGTTCTCATCGGCTTCCACTCTCTTGGGCACATACTCCAAAATGTCTGCCAACATGCTCTCTTTGAAGCAAACGATTCCACTTTGGTCACCCATCAAAATGTCATTAGGTTCAATTACTTTGATCTCATGGTCTTGTTCAATTGAATTGATTTTGACCTCTAAAGGAACATTGATGCCTACCACCTTCAAATGAGCACCCGGGGCAGAAGAGCCAACACCATAGGACCACACCGGGTAGTCTAATGCGTTGTGCTCATCCAAATCTCTAATTCTGCCCAAGATAATCGACCCCTGGCACCCTAGGTACCGAGCTCGAGTGGACATTAACCCTCCATACATGGCATTGTTGGTCCTGTTGTACGGAGCAGTGACAGTTTGGAGTCTTGGAGGGACGCCCATAATTAACACACTGTTGGCTGGCAACTGGTCAATATAACTGGTAGGTACCTCAGGTCTTGGATCGGATTTGGGTGCATATAATACTGTGTAAGCTTTACCAATGATAGTTGAATTGACCGAACTTTGTAAGGTTAAATTTGGCAAAAATCCACCGTCTTTGATTCCGAACTTTACTATCGCATCCGAGATATCACAGATGCTGTACTTGACGAGTCTTTCCATTTTTATTGTTTCTACTGAGCTCTTCCTGAAAGAGAGTCGTGAGATAAACTTGGAGTTTTTCAGTTTCGGGCTATCGGATATTTTCTAAGTGAGTATTATTGAAGGGCCTATTTACACAGCTATTTACAGGGAATGGCTTCTGGTGGCCAACAAGAGCTCAAACGCCTTATTCTTCTCAAACTTGGCAGACTCGAATTTAAGGGATGCTGTTGGGCTTGAACACTGTATCTGGGTATCCTGCGAATACACAGTGGAGGGCCGCAGTTTAGTTGCCGACGTCAATTCTGTCCTTCAAAGCTTTGGTGTCGGTCCTGTCACTTATCTGGCGTAGCTCTTCATCTATAAGAGTCTTATCTTCAAAAATGCCGTGATGCGTGATCTCGTCTTTCTTTTGTTCCTTGAACTCTTTATAAGTATTGGCGACCTTGAATCGATTCAAAATTGGTTTCCACGACTCGGTCAACTCATAATCCTTGAGGACTTGAGAGGTTTTATATCTGGGGTCATGAAAGTCATTCAAAAGCGACGTAAACTGTTCAGAGCTGAAAACTTCCGTAGCAGTTTCCAACTTTTTTCGGTTCTTTAATTGATTGATTGAAACAGAGTCTATCTTTTTAGCCTTTTCACTCTGTGACTCTATCGCTTTTCCCAAGTTGGTGATAGCCGTAATGAAATCCTTGTTCTCTTGTTGTGTCATTTGAGGATCAAACCCATCTCTCCCTTCTGGAGTTAGACTTGAGGGAGCCGCATTGCTTTGAGGAGACAGCTGGTTGATGAATTTCTGCTTCAACTCGTTGGAAGGAAGTTGATTGACCTTTGACCTCACCAATGATTCTCCTTTCAGGCTAACTTCCTGTTGGAGCTTTCTAGCTGTCGACGCTTTGTTGCCCATACCTGGTGATAAAGTTTCAATGGGGGATGAGATGATGATTTACTTCGCGGTGAATCAGCATTTGATAAAGAAAGCAGGTTCGTGATGGAAAACGCTGAAATGTTACTAAAAGCTCACGTTCTTCCCCTTATTCTACGAGAGCTGTTCAAAAACCGTTATCATGCTATTAAGATTTATGTTGTAAATGTTGTAAGGTTCTTATATACTTTTATCTGTCTTCTCTTTCTTTTCTTTCTTCTCCTTTTTGTCCTTTTTGTCCTTTTTGTCCTTTTTTTCTTTCTTTTCTTTCTTGGTCTTCTTGTCCTTCTTCTCACTCTTTTCACTGGCACTGATGGTCACTGATGGTGGCATCAATTCCTCTTGCTGAAAATCAGAGGCTTCAAATCCAGTAGGAAAGTGTCTCATTTTTAAGTTTTGAACCTGAGGAACATCAGTTCTAGGCTTTTTGACAGCCTCCCAGTCTATCTCAGGAATATCTACCGACTCATTGATGCTGTAAAACTTTGTGATTTTCAACCCTGATGCAGAAAACTTACCGTTCTTGTTACTCACGAAGATTTGGTATTTGCTGTATTCATCTTCGCCATCTATGTTATCACTGGATTGTTCCAAGATATTGTAGGTCTTCTTCTCTTGACTCAATTTGCTTTTAGAAGTTTTGAAATTGATTGGCAATTTGGAAACTTTGAATTTGAAATCCTTAGGATGCTTGAATATCCATACTTGTTTGTCACCGAAGTCTCTCGAACTCACCTCGTTTGGTTGATGTGACTTGAAATGCCTTGAAGGCTCATACACGTATTCTTCTTCGGAATCCAGCGATTCGTCATTCACATACTTATCGGATTTGTAGGACATCTTAACAAATACTCTTCTTTTGATGTAGCACTCAGATGCTCAGATGCTCATCTAAAAAATCTGAAAATTTTGAGAACACCAAAGCTATATGCAGAACAGTTTCTAGCTATTGTCGGCACCTCTAAAGTCAAATATAATCAATTACACTTTATCTTTCGAATGCTTACCAAATCATCTGTTGCGAGTCACATATCCGTGTTTTCCATTTCACAGATACAACCGATTTGCATGCTCGTATGCTCATGAGTCCATTACGTAGAGCATGGTAGCCTCAACCCAGATTTGGGGCTATAATTGTTGTCTCTCAAGTAGTTCCTGAAATAGTGGAAAGAAGAACTAGGAACTTCTGTCTCGATAGAATATGTGCATATACATTTATAGACAATACCCTGAGAAATTTCGAAACTTCAGTAGTAGCCTCATTTCTGAAAGGCTGAAACTTTTCAATTTTTGCAACTTTTACCAAGATGAAAACATCGGCCCTTGTAGCTGGCACATAATTTGCAATGATTGTCCCAGATTGATTTCACCCAGCTACTCACTGAAGCGTCTTTCTGGGTACTCACCCAAACGGAATTTGTCGAGGGGGATGCATGAAGTCAGATAACAAGTATAAAGCATAGAAATTTTTATGTCACTAGACACCAAAAAATTCTGGATGAGGTTTGTAATTCTGCACTAAATTCTGAAAGTATGAGCCAAACATAGCATTATAGACGATCAGGAAAAGAACAGCAGAACACACACCATCACCAACTCAAAGCGCATCAAACTACCATACTTCTATTATATCAGTTAAAAAGGGCAATCCTAGAATATATATAGATATATTTACACATCTTAAGCCGCTTACAAGGAAACAGCAGGAGGACAGTTCAAAGCAGCCTTAATCTTACCGTAGATGGCAAATTGCAAGGAAGTCAAAGTACCGACCATGACCAATCTTGTTGGCAAACCGGCGAAGGAACCTCTAACACCTAATTCACCAGCCAATTGGGCCAACAAACCGATGGTAGATTGACCTGGAGCCTTCTTGGTCTTGTTAACCTTAGACAACAAAGTGTCAGCAGGTTGAGAAACGAAAGCAGCAGCACATCCAGCAATGATACCACTGAGTAAGTCAATACCAGTCAAAGAGAGAGTGGATAATTCAGATTTTGGAGTTGGAACGAAACCGAAGATAGCTTGAGAGGCTCTTTCGAAAACCAAAAACTTGGCAATGTTATATGGAATTTGCTTGAACAAAATTGGGGTGAAACCGTTGTAGAAAGAACCAGCACCTTCTTCTTTCAAGATTCTAGAGAAACCACCAACTAAACCGTTAGCAAAGGTTGGTTGAGAAACCAATCTGATTCTGGTAGCTTCCAAAGGACACAAAGCAATGTCAGCAAAAAATTCAGCCAAAGCAGAAGATCCAATGTAAATAGCATCCTTGTATTGCTTGGAAGTTTCCAATCCCAAGTATTCAATGAAGGTCTTTTTGAACAATTCGTAACCACCGAATTTGAAAGCACCTTGCATGGAGTAACCCAAGATGGTTGGTCCCAAACCAGTCAATAAAGCACCAGCACCTTCGGAGCTGATAACCTTTCTGAAAGATCCAACCATACCAGTGTTGTAAACAGTTGGTTCCAATTGGATTCTGGTCTTAACGACATCGACAGGAGTCATGGAACCGTGGGTGACACCACATCCAATAGCACCAGCCAAAGCAAACTTGGCGTAATCAGTGGCAGTATAGTTTGGTAATCCAGTAGCAGAAGAAGCCATCTTTTATATATATAAACCTGTGAATAAATATTATCGGAAAAAATTCGATTAAGATTTCAGGAATCGGCACCTTTATATCGTCAACGACCAATGAAAGGAAAAGTTTTTTTTCTCACGGTACGCGCACGATATTGGTACTGGATCATAGCGGTTCCGTCCGGGGCTCATCAGTGGCTGCAACATTTGGAGGTTGGTCTGTTTTGGGGTAGGGAGGCTGGGGGTCGGATCCAGATGGATTGGAAGACACCAGGTATGGGCCATGGTTGGGGCGGTTCAGGTGGGCTGCTTAGTGGGATTTGGGACTCCGTTTCTATCCCCTGTCGTTGATAGCAACAGTTGCAGCCGGAGAGAGCGAGGGCTTACAGATCTAGCACTACAGGAGAAGTTGGCTACGGATCACATGAAGGGTGCTGTAGAATATGATGATGACTCTTTTGACAAAACCCCCGGGTATTTTAAACCCCTGGGCGTTTTGACATGCTTACTATTTGGTGTCTAGATATGGGAGAAGAAGGGGGAGTCAGAATGTGGCGTGCTGAGATGTCAATTTCAACGTCAATTGATAATAGAGGTGGTCTTGTTCAACAACACACTGAGGTTGTTATAGCTGGATTGCTGACTTTTCCTGATGGCCATGGTCTCGCTTTTGTCGATGCCTACGCCTAAAATCACTGCGTTCCATTTGATTGCACAATGATAAACGGGTCCAGCAGAGTTGGTTTCGTAGTTAACAGCAATACTGTTTTCCCGTAGAAGCTTGTCGAAATTTTCTGCGTCTTGGTCTAGTTTTCCGATTCTAACAGAATCAATGTACTCTTCGTGTAGCAATTTCAGCTTGTATTCTTGATTGTTCATAAACTCCTTAATGGCATTTAGCTGGGCCAACTCCATGCTTTGAGAGTTAGTTCCAATGCAGGAAAATTCTCCGACATGTAATTTCACCACATAAGGGTCCGATTCAAGATTCTGAAAATAGTAATCGAACTCAGCAAAAGTGAATTCAAACACCCTTCTGATGGCCATATCCACCGGCTTGAACTTGTGATAAGGTTCTTCAAGCTTGGGTATTATGACTCGGAACACTTTATATATCCAGACCTTGAGTTCTGACGTAGACCTCTCCTTGGAAAGGGCCCCCAAATAGCTTAAGAATAAGTCACTTACAATGAGGATCTTATTGTGAAAGGAGATCCGATCAGATAGCTTGAATTTGAAGTTGTCTACAAGCCTGTACACTAATGACAACCTGAAGAGAACGTTGGGGTCCATTAATTTCAGCACAAGAACTTCAATATCCGCATAGTAGACAGCTGGATATTTAAGGTCGACAATTTCCCACAACATCAACTTCAAATAATACATGCCTTGATGAATGAGCTTAGTGTTGAAGAATTGGCTATAAGTGTCGATGTTTTGGATTTCTATTATGGGATCTGCAAACGATGGGTCATGAAAGGCTCTTTGGTAAAGGAGCTCATCTTGTAACGGCAATAGCACCGGAAGCTGCATATCTCCATTTCCGTATTCTACCGAGTTACTAAGAGTAGCAGCACTGGACTCAAGCTCTTTGAGCGTCTTCAAGTCGTCTCCCAATTCATGGGCTTTGCAGTCATAATCAAGTAGATAGTTGAGAGTAGGGGCTTGAAGAAACTTCATACTGGCCATGGCTCCTATTGTCTTCAAGAATGGCAATTTGTCTTCATCTATAAGCAGTTTGACTTTGGCCCCTACTTTTACTGGGGCACAATTAACCAAGTATTTGAGCTTTTGAAGAATCGCCTTGTCATTGGCATTTAATTTCGATGCATCTAGAGTGTTCACAAGTTGAACGAGCTGTTCATAATCGTTGGGTTCCGGAAATCGTTTCATTATTTGTTGTACAGCTCCTTGGAGTTGCCCCACGCACCCCTTAACCTGCAGAAGGTCTTCGGTTAGCTGCTTCAACTCGTTGTTCATGTCGAAACTCGATATTGTGTAGTGCGAATTTTCACGCACCGTTGTATATTTTGTACATATTTAGAAGCCAATCAAGTGCTATTCATGTATTCACTCAACTCTCTGTCCAAGTCTTCTACTGATTTGGATACCTTTTTAGGTTTTGCTGGTTCTCTTTTTGCTCTCTGCTGTTGTCTAGGGTTCCTGGGGGCTTTGTGGCCTCTAGGATTTCCATTGTCTCGGAAGTCTCTAGTGCCTCTAAACCCACGGTCTCGGGAGCCAGGAAGAGGTCCCAATCTGTCTTTCAAGCTTTTCACAGGTTTGGGTTTCAGTGGGTCTTCTACTATCAAGATTTTGCCCATGGCTTTTCTGCCATCGAATTTCTTGATTGACTCGCTATTGTTCTCATGCCAGTCTTCCTGGAAGCAGCAATAAGCGACGGACTTTTTGTTGCTGTCGAACCTGACAAACTCGACCGGAGCTACTTGTCCAAACAAACTTTGTAAGTCCTCTTCGGTCAAGTCTGGATGGATATTTTTAATTCTTATGACAGGATTTGATGTCAACTCAGTTATCTCTGATGGAATCTATAGTTTGTTAGTTTCAAGTCAATCTGTAGGATTTCGAATCCTCTACAGCTGGAGCAAAGCTAGCTTGTAACACGGAGGATCAAGAGACAACCAGAAGGATAGAAGACGCCTCTGAACTTAACATACATTTCCTCCATTTTCTTGGACACTCATGTTGAACTACTTTGAAATTTCGCATTTTTCAGTTACAGTTTATCTACTAGATGAAAAAATAACAGTGTGTATTCATATAGACGTTCAATTGCTCTTCTTGCTTTGAACCTTAAAGTCTTTGGCGTTCTCATACTTGATTCCCAGGACCTTTCCAGTAGGATCGTTAACTTTGATTTTATTCAAAAAGTCCAAGTTCACTAAGCTGGGCCAATTAACGAATTGATACGAATTGTTCAAAATGAACTTGATCAGTCTGAATTGAAAGGCCAAACAAAGTGATAATGCCAACAAGTTCTTGTAGTTGGTCAAGGAGCCTTTAGGATAGAACACCATCGAGAACAAGATCAAGAAGGATGTTGTCAACAAGTATGGTAGCAATTGAATGTAATTTGGTCTGTAATCCTTGAATGGGTTCTCGAGCAGTTCAAAAGGTTTGAACTTTCCAAGGAACAAGTCAAAAGAATCTTGCCTTACTCCATCATGGTAATTGTTATTGTAGTATCTAACAATCGAGTTCTGCAAATCCAGTAAGGAACCTTTGATGGTTCTCTTTCCTAATCTAGTGAAATCTGTCTTTAGAGCAGCTGTAGAACTGTAACTTCTTGATACAGCATCAGCATTGTCCGCCCAAATATTTTGGAAAACAAAGTTGAACTTTGGGTCAGCTTGTTTCCATGGGATGGCATAATCTAAGTAACCCAATTGGCTGAAATTCCTCTGCAAAATATGTCTGGAGAAAATAGACTGTACCACATTGGTTCTATCTAAGCAGTCCATACAATTAGTTCTGACACACTTCTTTTGTAAGTTCACAACCTTTTGCGACTTCAAATCATAATGAAAGTAGTTGGACTCCTCAAATCCCATACCGTCCAAAATTGGGATCAACTTGTTAGCGTTTTCAAATCTCATGTTTTTACATTCGTGGTGAAAGTCAAAGTAAATGTAGTGTACAGACTTCTTGAGGTCCAATGGTAAACTGTTAACAATAGATTCATAACCTTCTTTCACTGGCAATTCGTATCCTTTATTGTTGACAAGGTTCACACAAAATATTTCTCCATAGTTGCTGACCAGTTTGGAAAAGTGCTTTATGGTAGCATCAATCGCATTTCTACTTGAGATCACCAAATTTGGTTTGTAACGCAAGTTGTTGATCTCGCTCCAGTAGAGAGGAACGGATCCCCTAATCTGCAAGAAGCTCAAAACTTGTTCGTCTTTGGTGATAACAATTTGCTCTGTTTCATTAAAATTAGCCACGTTACCTTCGTTATCGATTCCTCTTCTGAAGTATCTTGTTCCAACTCTGGAGGTCGACTTACGGGTGATCAAAGCATAGGTGAATTCGTTCGCATAGCTTTCTGCAAATCTGATTGTCTTACTCTTGACATACCCGTTGATGATTGGAGTGACGAATTCTTTAGTAGCTCCCGACTCGAGGAAGCTCTCACAGAGATACTTGTTCCACCAGAATTCGGAGTTAATCTTAGTTCCTGGATTGGTGTATTGTACCTGCAAGTTGTTGGTTAAGTCAAACACATTATTGTGAGTGAAATAGAAATCGTTCTTGTTCAAATGCTCTCTGACCAACTTTATGTATTCCGTTTCTTCCAGACCACTGGTGAGCCCCTTACTTTTATTGATAGGAAGAATCCGATAACTTGTGATCTTTCCTATGGAATCTCCCAAAATCTCCCCAACATCCTCATGTTTATCGGCAATAACCAAGTACGAATTGAGCTTGAGTCTGATGAGACCAATGATACAACTGATGGGAGTGAACCCAACCAGTTTGTAGACCGAAGGAATAGGCGATTGAACCTCAATTTTTCCATTGGAAACAACCAAACAGGCACCACTAGCCTTGTGCAAAAACACCACGGAGTCGGACACTTCTGCGTAAACTAAAGCCATTTCAAATGCGTTGTTTTCACGGAGACACTTGACAAAATTGATTTTTCATGTGAGGCTGATGCGAATCATTTTAGGATGTTGATTGGGTGCAAACGCAGTGATTTGAACCAACACCTAAAGAACCACATGCATCATGCGGCAACCGGAAGGCACGATCGTGGTATAGGAGTACTTTTCAACTCTATTCTGCAAAAACCGCCCTTCTCAGCTGCTACCAGGGGTACTTAAAGTAACTTGCCTAGTTTTCTTCGGGTGGTACCACTCCTCTTTAACAACAGACCGTGCCCAGCTAGAAGCCCGAATACAGAACCATCCTGGAGGTACTACTTTTCACAATTCATATACTTCTACATCTTGTAAACAAGCATCTCTACTACAGGCATCGCTTTTGCAATTTGTCGCGATTTGAAAAACGCTGCCACAGTTTGAGTCATTATCGGCTCGTAACGAACACACAGTTATCTAGGGTGAGAAATGGAGCCGTCTGACATTGTTAGGAATTCCACGATCAAGCTGACGGTCGAGGCCAGCGACGTATACTCTCCCAGTCCTTTGCCCCTGTCTATTGATATTGTAAGTGGATCACCAGGTCCCTCAAGCATTCAAGAGTCATCGAGCCTACGACTCAATAATTCCAAAATGGAGATACCTCATTTGACACACTTCTGGAACAGTGAGGATAGAATAATCTCCAGCATAGTGGCCCGAAACAAAAAGCTACTTATCTGTGGGACCCAAAATGGAAAGATCCTTATCTTCTCTTTGGAAAACTATACCCACTTGTACACGCTCAGTGAACCTGAGATGACAGGCTCTGACTTATGTCTTGATTTGACCAGTGACGAAAAGTATTTGTTTGCAGCCGGAAGCGATTCGTTGGTTAAAATCTACGACTTGAATAGTACTAAAATTCAATGCATTAAGATCATTT
Source organism: Yamadazyma laniorum (assembly GCA_002109505.1). Taxonomy (NCBI): domain Eukaryota; kingdom Fungi; phylum Ascomycota; class Pichiomycetes; order Serinales; family Debaryomycetaceae; genus Yamadazyma; species Yamadazyma laniorum. The sequence continues at coordinate 1,518,014 of MVNT01000001.1, read as the reverse complement.
ACTCGTCAATTGATATTGGTGACATATTTTCCATCTTTTACTGTGAACATTTGAAGCATTTATTCATTGGCTGTCAAAACGCTTCTATCGTGTGGTGTAAAGTAGACTTTTCATATGTCGATTACTCTCTTTCAATTGACAGGAAAAACCTACCCCATTTGAGATACAACAAGTTTTTCGATTCTACTGGTCCTGGAGGCAGAATTGGCACTGAGAGAAAGGAGATTAACTTTTTGAACGAAATTAGTTTGTGTGAAGTCCAAAACGTTGACAGTCTACTGTTCGCTCATTACGGGTATATTTACAGTCTCCGGATATTCACCAACGAGTTTCTCCTGTCAAAGTTTCCACAATACGAGAGATTTTTGATAAGCGGAGGAGGTGATGGTTTAATCAACGTATGGGGAATCAAGAAGGATTCCACCACAGGTAATTTATCTCTTTCAAAGTTGAATTCTTTAGAAAACCAAGAGTCGATTCTTTCATTGGACATCAATCAAACGTACTTATACGTGGGACTATCCAGTGGAGAAGTCAATGTGTGGGACTTGTTGACGTTCCAGTTGATTAAATCTTTCAGCACTCCAAACAATGAACAGGTCAATGCTTTGGTGGTAGCCAATGATCTGATCATTTACGGCAACAAGCTTGGATTGAACTTGATTCATAATAGAAGGGTCTACAAGTTAAGCAGTGACCCGATTCTTACTTTGTGTACTTCATTCCGTGCCAAGGATAACCAGCTACAATTGGTGGCTGGTGGAATGAATCTGGTCACTCTTTACCGGATGCCAACCCCCACTATAACTGAAGCTGTGAATGCTCCCAAAGAGTATTCCACGAATGATTTGTTACTCAGGAATTTAAAGAAGTTCATTAGCTACAAAACTATCTCAAAATATCCTGAATTGTGCATGGATGATTCAAGAAATTGTACTAAGTTCTTGATCAAGTTGTTTGACAGTTTTGGGGCTCAATCTACACACTTACTTCCCATTGAGAATGGAAACCCTATCATCATTTCCACTTTCAGAAGCAGTTCTGGAAAAAAAAACAACAAGCGTCTTTTGTACTATGGACATTATGATGTAGTGGAAGCGGATGAAAGAGATAATTGGTCTGTTAACCCCTTCGAGCTAACCAATAAAAACGGCTACTTATACGGAAGAGGCACGAGTGATAACAAAGGCCCCACGTTGGCCATCATTCATGCTATTGGTGAGCTTTTCCAAGAAAATGAGTTGGATGTAGACTTTACATTTGTTATTGAAGGTGAGGAAGAAAATGGATCGAAACATTTCAAGGAAACAGTTTTGCAAAACCTAGATTTGATAGGCCCCATAGATTGGATTTTATTGTCAAATTCCTATTGGTTAGATGAAGAAAGGCCATGTCTCAACTATGGCTTGAGGGGCGTTGTGAATTGCTGTGTCAGAGTTGAAAGTGAAAGCCCCGATAGACACTCCGGTGTCCATGGTGGTGTTCTCAAAGAACCAACGATGGATTTAATCCAAGTATTGAACTCATTGATGAATCCCAGTACAAACAGAATATTAATCCCTAACTTTTATGATAATATTAAGGAATCAAGTGCTTCTGAGCTTGAGATATTTGATCGAATTGTTTCGTACAATTCCCAATTCAAACTTGATGAGTTGATTTCCAAGTGGACCAAGCCTTCGTTGACCATTCACAAAATAGAGGTAAGTGGCCCGAATAATGACACGATTATTCCAAAAGTAGCTACTGCTTCTGTGTCAATGAGAATCGTCCCCAACCAAGAAATAAATCAAATTAAAGAGGGTTTAATCTCGTATTTGAATGAGAGCTTCAAGAAGCTAAACTCAATAAATAAAATCAGTATAACCATCAGCCATGAAGTCGAACCGTGGCTAGCGGATGTTGAAAATTCACTTTACAAGATTTTGTACTCCAACTTACACAAGAAATGGGGTGTTGAGCCTTTATTGATTCGGGAAGGTGGGTCTATCCCAAGTATTAGATTCTTAGAGAAAACTTTGAATGCCCCAGCCTGCCAAGTTCCTTGCGGCCAATCAAGCGACAACGCCCATTTGCAAGACGAAAAATTGAGGTTTCTTAACTTGATTATGTTGAAGGATGTGGTGAAGGATAGCGTTCACGACCTTAGTAAGTAGTTGCATCTTATCTATCGCATGTGTTTCAAACACACCAAACATATGCATAAATATCTATATACATCATCACTATCATACACTATATTACACTTTCATGAGGTTTACAAGATCAAAGCATTAACTTTTGACTTGATTGGTCTATTATTGTAGCAGATTTTTATACTCTTATTCTGAATTATAAGCTTGTTGATTTGTCTAGTAGAATGGGAGTTGTCTGTCTTTTGGAACTCATTAGTCAAATCTATATCTTTTTCGTAATGGAGCCAATGTACCTTAGAAGGAAGGGACAATAGCTCATTGATTTCGTCTTGTTTGACACGTTTGTCTTCCTCGTTCTCTTCATCTTTAAATCTCACTCGAGAAAAGGATTCGTTAGTTGACATCAGAACCATGGATGTATTGGAGAATATACTCTTGGATGGGCTCTTCGATGAATCAAAAGAGCTGAAGCTTTTCCGAGAGCTGTTGTTATTTAAAAAGGATAAATAGGAATACAATTCAATGAGATCAAATTTATTGAACCAATTCAATTTGAATTCGGTGATAATTTTGTCTGTCAAATCGAAAATTTGGCTATACTGAGCCAAGTTAACAGGGGTATGTTGATTGAATAGAACGAAACGAAATCTTGATTTTGTTGACTCCAATCCTGTTGAAACAATGCTTCTCAAACAGAATTTCAAAACTTGAGGAGTGAAGTTGAATGTTAGAATCACATTAAAGCAAGACTCAAATGCGCTTTGTTCGCTTGGCAGCATGGCCTCAATCTTCTTGGGATCCAAGAGGGCTATGTTTTTGTCGGCCAAGTTGAGTAGCTTGAACACAATTAGCACATCGTTGAGCTCTTTCTCAGAGTCATTCAATACCAACAAAATTCTGTCTGTAACATTATACTTGCCACTGTTCTGGAGGGATTTGAAATACGAATAAAATGGTAGCGTTATATCCAAGCAGAATGCAGCATCATGGGTACTGACATTGTCTGGAATTTTCACCAAAATTTCCAGACTATTTTTCAACTTGATGAAGTCCTGAAGTCCTCCGTCAATAGTATAACCCAACTCGAAATTGGCCAAACAAGGGGCCCCCTTGTCGTTGGACCTCTTCGAGGATAAATAAGCCCTGCAATTCTTACACAATATGTCACAGCCTTGTTGGAAGCAAGTGGTGTGTGGATATACAAGAAATTTGGAGTTGTCCAATTCGAAGTCTAGATTAGCATCGTTACTGGCATAAATTTTACCGACAAACTTATTGCAGGGGACGACATTGGGTGGCAGGACATCAGATCTGGACAAGCCACCACTGGGTTTGTATTGTTTTAGAAGGTCGAAGTCTCGGCCAAAGTTCACGGCTACGAGTTTGATCTTGAACAAAATCTCGTTGTCGTCTAAATCAAAGTCTTTGGGTAATTTCATAGATTCCTTGAGTTTTCCCGTCTGAAAATGGAGCGTACGCTTGACAGGAAGCAGATTTATCGGCTCCGGTATGAGGTAGTCACCAACTCCTCCCGAATGCACCAGTTCCAATCGTTCCATTGCAAACTTGGTGTGATGGATTTGCAAGTAATTATTTTTCTCGCTTAACGGTTGTATTACGATTTATGCGGCGACGCATCGGCTCTTATATGGTGAATGTCACATAGAGAAGGAAATTAGAGTTTCATAGAAGCTTAAATAAAGTTTGTAAATCAGAACCAGTTGTCAATTAAGCAGAGCGGTTGCAGAGCGGTTGCAGTCGTTGCAGCAGAGGATTTGAGCAACTAGACAGGACATTCTCACATGAAGCCATCAAACGTTGACGTCACATCTGTTCACGTGACCGAGGTACATTTGAAGCTCATAATATTGGTATATATCATGTTTATATAGGTAGGCCAAGAGCCTAGAGATGATTTCTAGCTGGGCCGATCTTTGCGCTTGTTGTCTGATTCCTTACGCTTTCTTTCCTCCTCATCTATAATTGATAGCCGCAATGCTTCTTCAATCATTCGATCTTCCATAGTTTGCATCCGTTGAGATTGTGAACTCTCAGTATCTCTTCGTCTACGAGTGTCGTACTCAGCCATCTCTGTTTCAGGGTTGATGATCAAGTTCGAAGCATGTATGGCAGAAGCAGCAGCCGCCTTACGAGCCAATTTGTTTCTAGCTGAAATGAGCTTTGATTCCCAATCAGGGCGAATTTGGTCGATTGTGGTGACGCGAGGAGAGTTGGCGGGAACAGACTCTCTTCTCTTACGAAGCTTGGTAGGGATTATAGGTACATGAGGTTCGACTTCACTAGAGGGTGACGACGACATTACCGCTTGTTCATCACTTTCATTATCATTATTATGGTTGAGATCGTTGTTAGATGTCTCTTGATTGGTTCCGTCTTTAGTAGATCCCAGTTTGTATTCACTGGGGGGGACGCCCTCTATCCCGGTGGAAAAGTCAAGACTCTTATCAAAGATAACTCCGAAATCTGTCATGGCACAGTACGGACAAGTTGCAGGTTCACTTATCAATGTGTGCGGCAACTCTTCACTAGCCCCATTAGTATTGGCATTTGTAGGATCATCATGTGGGGGATGTGGGTCCAAACGCTTGATTTGTACGAAGCATTCAGAGCAGATCGGTTGCAAGCAACATCGAGAAAGGTTTAGGTTATCGGGGTAGTACACAAAACAAATTGGACACTCTACTGCACCTCTGTACAAGCGCAACAAGAGGTCGTCCGACGGTAAATCCTTCACCACCGACATAGACGCTTTCGCTTCGAGAAATCGGTCTTCTTCGTCTTTCTGCAACTGTTTCATCTGCTCAAAAAGCAACCTCAACTTGTTCTTCTGCTCTTGTCTTTTGTAGAAGTTAGCCGACTTGTGAATCTTATGATTGTCGACGTCATCCTCTTCCTCCTCACCACTGTATGCCCCTTCAATCAGGTGCAAAGTGAGTTGCTTGAGTATTATTAGCAACTCTTCATCACTCCAAGAGTCATCAAAGTCTTGTAAAGGAGTGTAGAATGGAGCCAAACGACGCTTAATAATCAAATCCTTAACTACCTCCACATTGAAGTCCAAATTGGACTTGTAAGTTCCATAAGGTGCCAAGTATCCTCCATCCACTGTCTCGTTGAATTTAACAATCAAGCTCATAAAATGCTCCTCCCGCAGCCGATCCTTTTCTTCTTGTTTCTTGCTCTTTCGAGCGCTTCCCATCTGTCCAAATGCCGACGAAGTGGTGTTCCTTCTGGTGCGAGCTTCATTCAAATAGCTATTAAATGGAGACCCAGGGCTCCTTCCGTAGCCATAGTAACCATGGCCGAAGTTGGTGGACGTATCACCTCCAGGGTAGCCACCAGAGTTGGAACTGCCATATGATGATGATCGTGGCCTCGACTCCTTCGCTGGCGTGTTCCCCATAGTGAATTTTGCTGTTGGCGTGGGTTGTACGGATGGATTGAGATTCGAATTTCCCCGGTTGCGCATATGTGATCAACATTCCGCAGTTTCTCCTAATCGTGAAGTTGCAAAAACTGTTAAGCAATTACGTGACAAGCAAGGGCCAGGGGATAGAGACTTGAATGATTCTACCAGAGTCCTAAGAAACAAGGTTCTACCAGAGCTGTTAGAGACATAGGAAAAAATTATTGGAGTGAAAAACCCCATACCCCAGGTATGGAGCTGTGGCTTTATATTCTAAATACTATTGAGTGAGACCGAACCCAACCCCGATCATACTAAGGATTACCATAAACCAGAATACCCCAATGATAAGGCTTAGGAGCTTTTGGCGAGGACTAAACATGATGATCTTACTGCGGTTTACCAGATACTTTTGTCGGTAATAAATGCCTGTGTAGTAGCTTTTAGAGCTCCTGAGTTTATCGAAGAACCCAAAGCTGAGTAAGAAATATATTGGAGGAAGTAGCAATCCAACCACCATTAGTACAAAGAAGTACAGCCATGCGTACATCCGGGTGCTGGAGGATTCATAAGAGCTCTTGTCATTTGAGCCTCCGAAGTAGCTGTCTTCGTAGTCGGTGTAGTCAGGCGATGTCACGTGACTTGTAAGTGGTGAGTCGAATCCGGGGAGCCCATCGACGATGGTTTTATTCACCGGGCTAAACATTTTTTCGTGTTGGTGATTTTTCTCCAACATGTCGTGTAATGGTGCATTAGGTGGAGGTCTTCTGGTCGGAGGCTCGGGGCTAGACGATTGTGCTTTAGAGGTGTACCCTCGGGTTGAAGGCATGACTATGGACCCAATGGAGCTCTCCGAGCTGATATCAGAATCATGGTAGTGGGCTGGCTGAGGCTTGGGGATTTGGATTAGGTTTGGTGCCGTAGTACTGTTGACTTTAAATTTAACCATAATTTTATTTGGAGTATCAACTGAATGATCACTCAAATTGCTTAAACTTCTATTAAGGGTATTCAATAACTCTCCTGAATTTAACGAATGCATCGAATGCTTAGACACTCTCTGTTGGTATAGAGGTCTTTCTGAAGTCTCATTGATGTTGTCAAATGTGGTCGTATCATAGTAGTTTTTTGTCCTACTACTCGAAGATGAAGTGTTGGGATCAATACTGGATAATGCAGTCATATGCTTATTCGAGGTATGGTTCGTGGGAATGCTGTTGCTGCTGTTTCCAGAGTTGTTGAAGTCTTCAGTTGCGTCCTTGAAAATTTCAATGTCTTTTGAGGATCGGCTGACCAGGCTGAAACTTGATACGGGCCTCATTCCAGAGCTTTCATTCAAGGTTCTGCTTATCACAGATTTGGTACTCTCATTACGCTTGACTGAGATGATAGACTTTTCGTCAAAATGTTCTTTGAAAAGAAACTTTTTTTTGGGACTGTCATCTGTGTACTCTTGTAGTATGCTTTCAACACTTTCGCTATAATGTGCACTGTGGCTATCTCCATCTTCTTCCGAAGTGTCTGCAAAATCGTTAATAGTAGTGGGCTCATTGGGGATTATTTGAGCTAAGGGATTACTCGAGAAAGTGTCCTGAGTGTTCACTGATGCTCTAGATCCTGAAAACATGGGTACTAGATTCCTCAATCTTCCAGCAGTGATACTGAGTCTTCTTGGGCTTGTAGCATTGTATAAAGAATTAGACAACGATTTTCTTATGGGGGAAAGTGATCGGCTGTTGTTGTCCCTAGATCCAAAGCTAAACGAGCTATCAGCAGAATCCAAGGAATCTCGCCTTCTGAAGAGATTTTGTAAGGATTTGGTTGGAGACTGAAACTCTGGGGAGCCAGACTTCGCTGCTCTTACATGTGCAGCGGTGTCGGAGTTCATATCACCTTTGGGGTATAAAAGCGAGAAATAATGTGGTAGAACTGCCCTGTCAGGAACTGGTAGTAACGTCTACTAATCTTGTGGGGGCTTGATCAAGATATAAAAGGTATTGAGAATGAAATAAGTTGAATCTATGTATTTACAAATGATCCCAAAATGGAAACATAATTTTTCGCAGTCATCGCATTAACCTATTTAGGTATATATATAACTTACGTCCCAATAGTAACGAAAGCTAAGCGACAGAAAGTTCAAAACTGTAGACGTAGACATTTATATTTTGGGATTATACATAATAGTTGTAATTAAGTGGTATGATTTTTGTATTGGTTTCCAATCAAGAAAAGACCAGTTGTTCTTGATTGTCGCAATTTCTTCAATAGTTGTAGGTAGTTCTTCTTCTTCTTCTTCTTCTCTTCTTGCAAGGGTCCACAGCAGCTGAAGAGCCAGAGGAACCCGAGGAACCCGAGGAACCCGAAGAACCGGAAGAACCAGAAGAACCAGAGGAGCCAGAGGAGCCAGAAGAACCGGAAGCTCCAGAGCACTGTCCAGAGAAAGCAGCAAATGAATTAGTAATAACGGTATCGAAAGTTTGAGCGTTCAAGACTGACTTTAACAAATTAGAAGCCAAACTAGTGTTTCTCAAGGCATCCACTAACTCTCCAACATCCAAGGCATTGCTAGCCAATACTTGTTCAATCAACTGTTCGGCGAATGGAATATAACTTGGGTCAGTAATAATAGATTTAATCACAGAACTAGCCAAACCAGAATTAGCCAAGGATTGTAATAAGTTGACAACAACTTCATCCAAATCTAATCTGGCTTCCAAATCAGCACGCTTTTCTTGGACTTGTATTTCAGACAAATCCCTCTTCGCATTGTTGATAGCATCTTGAACCTTTGAAACCAAGCCGGAAATAGCATTTTCGGCAGTTCTGAACAATGAAACGTATAAAGAACAGTCACTGATTAAGTCCTGTACCACAGTTGTGACTAAGCCAGATTGATCCAAAGCATTGAACAAAGTAGTCATGTCCAACAAACCACTCTTCAAGACGGTCACGAGAGTTTTGATCACGATTGGTTGCAAAGTTTGGTTAGTTGCCAAATAATGGATAATCTTTGGCGCCAATTGAGTATCATTTAAAGCACTCAAGACATCTGTAACAATTTGATATTCTCTTTTACTCAACAGATCTAAAGACTCATCCCTTTTAGCCTTGAAGTTCTCCAAGTCTTGCAAAATACTCTCCAACTCGTTATTACTCTTTTTAACTAATACCTTAGAGTCGGAAACAGTTGGAGCAGAGTTGACCACCGTAGTCGTCAACGCAATGGCAAACAAGGCAGTAGTGCTTAATCTCATTGTAACGAGTGAAGGTGCAAGCAATAAAATATAAAAATGGGGCTTTGGGACTTTTCTGCCCTTTTATGTGTAAGGAAATCTGGAACATAAAGATTCCAATGAAGCCATAAGGACGGGGTTCATTTTCTTAGTAAACAAATAACTTTTCCTAATATAGTAATTATGAAAGTAGTTTGCAAAATATGCATTCCAAATTAGGAAATGTAATTAAATAGATGAATTAGAAATTTCCTGATGCGGAAGTTTTTGTTCAATGCAAGAGTATATGGTGAGGGTGAAAATTTCCGTTATAAGATGTATGAAACATATAGCCGTGAAGCTACGAGAGGACTATTGCGGGATTGTGTTACTTTTTCTTGCCGAAAAAGCTCATAAGAGAAGTTTGTTTTTTGTTTGCCGCTTTTGGTATAGTTTTATCTTCTTTAGTTGTTAAGCCTCCACTTTTAGGGTCTGTGCACAAATCCTTATTGGGTTGGGGTTCGGGAGCAACCTGCTTAGAAATGTTGGAAGCCTTTGCTTTGTTGGCGGGCTTCTTTGGTTTCTTTGGCCTATGCGTTATAAGGTACCCATCTTCATCGTATTCGGGTTCCGCAGGCTCATCGGGCTCCACGGGCTCCGGAGACGCGGGGGCCAGTTCTTCAACGTCGACCTCCATTTCCGAGTTTGATTGTCCGGCCTTCATGTCGAAAAGCTCAACCTCCTCTTCATTGTCTTCGGCAACAATAGGTTCTTCTTGCTCATTATCTTCGGCATTATCATCGCTGAAATCATCTTCGAACATGGTCGAGAGCTTGTTTTTATCGTCCTCCGTCATTCTCTTAGTTCTGCTGATTCCATAGTCCACTTCCATATCATCATCGTTGACGTTTGACATGACCACTTTGTCAGCATTCTTTGCCTGGAGTTTTCTGGACTTGTACTCATATTTGGGAGGATCTGTACTCCTTTTGGTGCTCGCCATTTTAGTTATATCTCCTCCTATATTTGCGGGCTTCTGCTGCTTTCTGGAGACGTAATTTGAAGTTAGACTGGCATTGAATTTCTTGGGCTCTTTTTTCACAGCAGTCGATGGCACTGAGCTGCTCTTGGCAGGGACAACTTGAGCCTTGACAGGCTGTAAAACTTGGGCCGACGAGGCCCTCAACTCAGGCCCTTTAATCATCCCGAGGTCGTAGTAGTAATTCAAGTCTTTGGCTTGCACATGGATTTTCAACTGGTTCAATACAAGGTCCTTGATGGAATAGTTGAACTCGTTCAAACTAACGGAGTAAATGTGGACATTTGCTATTTCGTCATATTCTTTCAACCTGCTATTCACCTGATCTTCGAATTCCACAAACGTGATCTCTTTCGAGCCCTTTATGGTGCCCACTATGATAAATGAAGCATTTAGTTTTGCCTTATTCGACTTGTAATAGTTATACAATAAACTTTTTGAGCGGCTTAAGGAAACCCCCAAATCTTTCGATAGCTGAGAATATGATACAATGGAGCTTTCCTTGAAGAGCCTGGCAGAGATGTATTCGATCTCCCTTTGCGATTCTCCCATAGTCATTACAGGTGCTGTTGTTGTTCAACGCGACGCGATGTTCTACGAAGATTGCGAAACAGATAAATATCTTCTACTATACAGGGCATAAATATGGTTTAGTTAATGAATTATAGTTCATCCTTGAGAGGGTCATCTGGCAGGTGCTCAGCCGCTTTCTTGGCCAAGTACTCCTTCTCGGCTTTCTTTCTAACTTCCAAAGATCCGTTCAAGTCATTTTGGATCATGTCGTCTGTGACACCTCCGCTGATCAAAGTTTTCCAGGTTTTCAAATTTTCAAATCCGTTTCTGGCATTCTGGTAATCAGAGAACGCTTGTCTGATTCTTTCTTGGTTCTTGGCAACGAAGGGACCGTAATGCACGGTGTGCTGGTCCAATATTTCTCCACCAACCAACAAGAACTCAATGTCATTGTCGGAGTCCAAAGGATTGGCACCTTTGACAATTGCTCCATCGACTTTGAAGAAAGCAGCATTGTATTGATCCACAGTACTTCCATCGGTCAACTTCAAGCCTTTCCCGTTGGTGACGTAAAGAAAGACGTTGAAATTGTCTGGGAACTCCTGTTGAAAGATTGACCCTGGCTTTAAGGTGTAATGATAGTAATGTACGGGAGTATAAGCCAAATCCTTCAATGACTCAACTCCGTACGATTTTCCACTAATAACTTTGACCTTGACCTTTCCGTCCTGATCCTCAGCTTCTGGGATTTCGTAAGCTCTCAAGTCTCTGTATCTGGGTGGTATTTCCTTCAACTCATGAGGTAAATCGACCCACATTTGAAGTCCAGCTGGGGTTACACCATCAGCCAAACGCACAGGCATCTCTGAATGTACAATACCTTTACCGGCCGTCATGAATTGCAAGTCTCCGGCGTACAAGATACCTTTGGATCCAGTGAAATCTTCATGAGCAAATGCTCCTTTGGTGATGTAGGTGATGGTCTCTTGGCCCAAATGAGGGTGCTCAGGAAATCCTCCTTCACCACCACTGAAATGGTCTGCCATTAGGAAGGGAGAGAATTTCCTCATTCCTTCCACACCGACAAATCTTCTGACAATAGCCCCCACACCTTCTGGTCTTTCCATAGCATATACTATTTTATTAACTGTTCTAGCACTCATGTTTTCTCTTGGTATTTCTGTACTCAAAGCTCTTTTGAATATACTTAACAAAAAAAATGATATTATGAACAAAGTAGTTTTCATGTATCGTATATATAGTTTCTTGGAAAGTCAGTCTTCGACAATGATCGAAGAATTTTGGTCAGCTTATATTTTCATTAATAATTCCAGTTTGTAAAATATTACTAAATAATTGGAACCGGTCGCGAAGAGCTTAGTAAATCGTAGGAAATTGCTGCCAACTTCTAGAAGGTACCTATGGTATTAAAGATCTCCACAAAAGTGGTGACCACTGGGGGTTACATTGGCACTTGAAGCTCAGTCAGATATATGCGGCTGAATTTTTCGAAAACGGTTTTCGGTATGATTCTACTTTTTGTCACTTTGATCATCAGCTGTAGCTCGAAAAAAGCGACCCAGAGTTGTCTCTAAATGTGCGCTGTACTGCAAGGGCCCAGGAGGAGTGACTTAAGTGACGAAATAACTCCTACTTGCTCAATAAAATACTTATGATGCCTCCAGCATGCGGATATGGCTCTATTTTTGGTATTCATGGAAGGAGGTCGACTCTCATATACAACCGGTTGATCTTAGGTCAAATGGCGAGGTTTTTGGAATTGGCTGATGTCTTTTTCCGGCTACTCTTTGAACTCAGATGCATGCTGATCCGCTAATTAGTATTCTGGCTTAACATTAGGCAACACCATGTGATGAATAAGTACAAAAACTTTTCAGAAGTATTGGGGGGCACTTCTAGGAGCCCCAGTACGATTTCAGCTGCCTTAGATACTCGATTTGACTTTTACTGATAAGAACGAAAGGAAGTGTTAGTGATCAAACCACAACTATGGTGCTTCGAAAGGTGTCTGTAATTTACCAAAATGGGCGAAATTGTGAGATTATGCAATCACAATAGATTCAACGGCGATTTCGTTTGACAATAGTTTTGGCTACAAATATCCAACGCTTCTTCTGCAAATCTTCCAAATAGTACTAGATGCAGCACCCATGTTTCATTGGCTAATGTGGATGGTATAAAGGCAGCTTTAGCTTATCATAAGTGAAGATTATAGAAGTTGATTCCTCGGTGATTGACATATATGCACAAATGATCCGAGAACTGTATATAATCGAGGAGTACCTGGGTACGAACACTTACTTACATGCACCCAAATTCATTCAATAACTGAAATGGAATCATATCTTGCAGGATGGAATCATACCTTGCAAGCTGTCACTTCCTCGGCAGGAAAAGGTGTATGACTATCCTTTGGTATGGGTGAGATTGGATCCCCCCTTGTTTCAGCAACGCAAAGAAATACACAAGTACTCGTCTGCAGTTTCCTGCAAGTTAATGTGGTTCGTATAAAAGGAAAAAGAACAAGGATAAATTATTTACCAAATCTTACTCTACATAGGTCGGCCCTGGCAGTTGATAATTTATTTATATTCGAAACCCAAACTAAACTAAAGCATGTTCAAGAAAAAGTAGAACAGCGAACCTGAACGAAACCACCTAGGGGATGTAGTGAAACAGAGGAAAAGATAGCATCTAGTAGCTAATTTGAGATTTTTTCAATTCACTTTCCATGTTGGCAAATCTCTTTTTGATAACGGCATAGGTGGAATTACCTCTTTTGTCGACTGTGATGTCAGTTTGGCCAAGAATGCCGTCTTCCCGCTTCTCGGCTGTAGAGTTACTTCTCTGGTGGAGTACGGTCAAGTCCCTCTTGTAGGTTGTAGAGTTTCCTTGCTGATTGGGCATGGTGTAGTTTGCCTTAGTAGTTTGGTTTGAAAGTGGGTATCCCCTAGAAACTAAAGGCTTCAATACTGGGCCATCATAATCACCCCTGGCGTATATAGCAGCAGATTGAACGAAAAAGACAACCGATAATAAAGTTAACAAGTATGAGAATTGCATTGGGTATGATATTTATGGTCTATTCTATATTATAAGAAACACTTATTAGTTTCGATATAAAACTGAATCACAGGGAGAATGAAGGCACATTTATATCTAAAGTGTGGAACAATACTCTTCATATGGCGAATGCTAATCCTCCTTTACACTTAGCAATATGCAATATTCTAGTACCGAAGAATCTAGACGATGCTCGTTACGTTATCAATTGTTATGTAGAAGTTAATTGAGTGCATATACTTCATGCAACTCATCGAATTTGCACCCATTGTGAGAACATCACGAGGGGCACGACTGAACCTCTTTTTGAAACGAGCAGCCAGCATCTTCATTCGTTGAATTACAATAGAGGAACCTCATATGTACCTCAATATCTTGAGTGACAAAGCGAAACATTGAAGCGAACAATCATGGTAAACATAAAGAATAGCGCCAAACATGGCAAATAAGATTGTTTGACTTGAAATTTGCTCTTATCAACAATAACGAGCGTTTGAACCCCGAAAAAGACCTGGTGCAGGATAAGAGACCACTTACTTTTTGAAAAGCAGAGGTACGATTATTACACAGTTCTTTTGCTACTTTCTTTCTTGAGATTTATATGAAGGTGTTGGAAGCGATAACACATCAAGTATACCTAATGATTGTAGCATACAACAATAAGGACACATTAGATTTCTTTGACGCAATTGGTTAACTCACGCCTAAATTGGCTTTATTGTTGCGTTTGCATACACTTGGTCAAGTAGTCTACAAAGCTAGCAACCAATAGATCCTGCTCCGTTTGAAAGTCCGAAAGGTTCTCCTTTTTGTAATATGTATACTCTTATCGGGTTGACTCAGCCCGCCTAGGCTCAAGAAAAGGACGATTATGCATCAAAGTTTGCAGCCCTTCGACATGCTTTAAGAGAACTGAGCGGCAAATGCACATTATAGGGGCGATAGTTTCGGCACTAATGGTAACTGCTTTTCCACAGCCAAAACCCTCGTACGGAATATTTCACTCTACGGATCCCTTCCATGCCTGCGCTAATAGTATTCCTTAGTATAGTTTCGTCTAACGCACGTCGAAGACCCGAGACTCAGCCGCATCCGAGGCTTGCATAGACCACAATGTTTTATACTTAATAGATTTGAAAAGTACATTGTCACTAGGTGATGCTTTTTACAATAAGGCACCGCTTAAGGTTGTTTTATTCTCAAATCTTGCTCTCTAAACCAGGGAAACATACACAACATTATGTGTCTCGATCTGTACTCGCTAGCCAGCCTGTGTATCTTGAATAGCCCAGCTCGCTTCGCGAACGATTGCGAAGCAATCAAGACCATAGCTACACTTGACAATGAAAGCTATTGTATATCACGGGAAAAATGATTTGAGATTCCATGGGGACTACCCGGAACCTCAGATACAGCACGAGGAGGATGTAAAGATCAAGGTCTATTATTGCGGAATTTGTGGGTCTGACTTGAAAGAGTATACTAGTGGCCCGTTCTTTTTCAACCAACCTGGTTCCACTAACCCCATCTCCAATTTGCAGTTCCCAATGGTCATGGGTCATGAGATGAGTGGGGAAGTGGTGGGCGTAGGCAAAGGTGTGCATCTGTTAAAAATTGGCGATAAAGTTGTGGTTGAAGTTACTGGAACCTGTAAAGATAAGTACCGATTCGCCGAATCCCCTAACAAGGACAAGCCAAATTGTGGAGCTTGTGAGGATGGTCATTATAATGCCTGTGATCATTTGGCTTTGACTGGTTTAGGATTCGGTGATGGTGGGTGCGCTGAGTATGTGGTCACCACTCAATCTAAATTGATTAAATTCGACGAGAACAAGATCCCAATGGATGTTGCCGCTTTGGTCCAGCCTTTAGCAGTGTCATGGCACGCCGTAAAGGTTTCACGTTTGGTTGAGGGCCAATCTGCTTTGATTTTGGGAGGGGGTCCTATCGGTTTAACTACGATTTTTGCATTGAAAGGCCATAGAGTTAGCAATATTGTGGTCAGTGAGCCTGCATCTAGCAGACGATTGTTAGCAGAGAAGTTGGGTGTTAAGACATTTGATCCTACTGGCAAGTCAGTAGAAGAATGCGTTAAAGAATTAAAGGCAATGACGTCCGATAACCACGGCTTCCATCATACTTTCGATTGTAGTGGAGTAAGTGCCACATTTGAGACCAGTATTAAGTGCCTTAGAATTCGTGGAACTGCAACAAATGTGGCGGTTTGGGCCAAAAAATATATTCAGTATTCTCCAATGGATACCACTTTGAGAGAAAAAATCGTCACTGGTTCGATTTGTTTTGTAAAATCCGATTTCGAAGATGTAGTGAAGAGTATTGAGGCGGGAGACATTGACACAAATGAGCTCAAAATGATGATTACCGACAAAATATTGCTTGATGAAGGTGTCAGTCAAGGATTCGACGAATTGTTACACAACAAAGAGAACCACATAAAGATGCTTTTCACTGCACATAAAGAATTTATTTAGATGAACGAACACTATTCACTCACAGCCAAGGAGACTCAGATTTCTTTTTGGCGAAGGTATACACTGTAGCCCACACAATTGTAAACTCGAAGTCGTCATTCCAGCCGAGAGTTGCTTTCAATTTATCGATAAAT
Organism: Yamadazyma laniorum; assembly: GCA_002109505.1. Classification (NCBI taxonomy): domain Eukaryota; kingdom Fungi; phylum Ascomycota; class Pichiomycetes; order Serinales; family Debaryomycetaceae; genus Yamadazyma; species Yamadazyma laniorum. The sequence continues at coordinate 1,501,975 of MVNT01000001.1, read as the reverse complement.
TGATCAGCAACATCTGGTTTATCTGGGTATGCCCTCTTCCAATTGTGATAAGCACTCCAGCTAGTCACATACTCCTTGAGTTTGAGAAGGTTAGTCTTCCTAGCTATGTACAAAGTACTCGGTGTCTTGTCTCTTAATGGTTCATATTCAACTCGAGTGATATTGCTATAGAAGGCTTCTGGCACTTCAACTTCTTTCATTAAGGAACGAAGCAATGAACGCCCGGGTTGTTGCCATTGTGGACCCATGTATTCTGGAGAATTGTAACAAAATTCATCATAAATATCGTTTGCTTCGGGGAAGTCCACAAAAATTGGATCCTTGTAGAACCAGTAAGCCAAAGTGCCACCTGGTTTAAGGATTCTCCAAGATTCTTTGAAGAAAGCACGATGCTCCACCCAATGGCAGCATTCGGCACCAGTTATCAAGTCCACTGAGTTTTCTTTGATCTCATGAGGTGATTTTTCTGCTGGTGCTACATAAAATTCAAGTTTAGAGGTACCTTTAGTCTTCCCATTTTTACGACACTCGTCAATCATGACAGCACTAATATCTGTACCAATAACTTTGTCGAAGTAGTCGGTTAATTGGAACGTAACAAACCCTGACCCACAACCAATATCCACTGCTAAATCACGACTTGCTCCATGATATTCCATCAAGGTGTCATAAAAGGCAAGTGGATAAGAGGGACGAGCATCATCGTAATGCTTAGTGTTGAAGTCATATTCCGAATAGGTTGCCATTGTTAAGTAAGTCCAATAGAAGGAGGAAGTAATAAGCAGTATGAGTTTGAATAAATATATAGATCTGTACCGGGCCGTTACCGGCAAAGGTGCGATTTTGCAGCCCATAAAGATAAGAGTGTTTCTACGTTGGGTGATCTTTAGTTTGCATATTAACTTCATTACACATGTCAGACAATGAATTAAGTATTAAAGGCAGCGAGAACAGTGTGTCCATATCACTGATCGGCGCCGGAAGAATTGTCATATTTTTTTTTCGATTTTTTGTTTAGTCTTTTTTATCCTTTTTGAGGTGGTAATTGTACTTCCCCTTGGTCTTTTCGTTCAAGAACTCTTTGTACTTTTCCAAAGTCACTTTATTTTGGAGCTCTTTGTACTCTTCAATAAACTCATACTTGGTACCAAACAACCTGTCCCAAAATGTGAAGAACGGTTGCGAGAAGTTGTGCTTGAAACCCCAACTTTGGTGATGGATGTCGTGGTATACAGAGTTGTTGGGAAAAATTATCTGAAATGGATCGAATGGTAGTCTGTAACCACAATGATCATCGATTGTTTTCATGGTACTGAAAGTGTACAAAAACAACGCTTCTCTTGCAGTCAAACCAGTCACCATACCAGCAATACCCGTACCACAAGTATCTAATAAAAAGCCCTCGACCGGATCATTGTACAATGCACCGTATGCGTAGGGCACTTGCAAACGATGGTGTCTGGAATGGAACCTCAGATATAGCCATCTGTTCAAATGCATATACCGATGCAATGTGAACTGCCAGGTATCGATGATGATAAACGCTACAAGCACCTTGACAAATGAAAACCCATAGGTGTATAAGAACCAGATGACCACATTTGGTACCCAAGCGAACTTCTGCTTCAAGTACCACATCTGGTTCAATTCGTAGCCTGTGGTTGGAATTTTATCGAGTTTATAAAACACAGTTCCTGCAATAGTCTGGATGACATGCTGAAGAAGCACGTCCTTGATGACATCGGAAAGACTTGCCTTGTTCTTAGCTAGCTCCTCTTCACTTGGGTGGATTCTATAAGCTTCAGCAAGTTTGTAAACGTCTATTATATGGAAGAATGTAGAATAGGTCCAGTAGGCCACTATGGGGACAATCAACGCCAAAACTCCATCGGGAATCCCTTCAATCAAGTCGGGTTTTTTCTCAACGAATACTGGAGGTGCATAGAACGGGTTCGAGATGGCCGTCAAGTTTTTAGGAGGTAGAAATGATGTCTCCATCGTATTGTTTTGAAGAGCTTCACGAAGATAAATAAAAAATCTCAACTGGTGATTTATATGCGAAGATGGAAACTCACGAAAAAAAGAAACTGTGTCACGTTAGCGAGATGGGCAGACTTTTAGAGATGGACAAAGGGGAACTATTGAAATTCGGGGCAGGGATCTTGTTTACGAGTCGGATGGCAGTGGACAGTACTTGACCGGTACTGAAAGAGTCGAGAAGTCACGGTTTTGTTCTGCCAGGGTTCTTCCACTGGATTTTATGTGGGGTCGTGTGACACCAACCTTGCGACAGTATCCGGCTCGTTCCATGTAGCATGCTCTTCCCACGTAGTAGGGTCACAGTGCACGTAGCACCCGTGTCGCAACCGGACTTCCACCTGAGGTGCTCGGGAGTGAATTAAGGCAAATTGGTTGTATTGGGGTAGAGTCGTGCACGTGATGTATTGCATGGCCCCTATGTTAGGCGAAAATGGTGCTATGTAGTTGTTTTTACTCTCTGTAAAAAGGGACACGGCTAGGCCATTGATGGAAAGAGATGCATGTACCCATGGATAGCAGCACTCTGGCAGCACCCGTTGGTATTTTGCGGCACTCGTTGGCATTTGGTGGCACCAATTGATGCTGAGCAGTGTCTTGGTGAGATACGCTCTCGCACAAGCGAAAGTTTCCAAATAGTTCAAAAGCTTTATAGAGAAAAGATTCAGAAGCATGTCTAAAACCACCAAGTACTCAGCCGACGATATATGGAAAAACAGCATCGACAAGGTAAATTCAGAGTTGTTTATATTGACGTACGGATCACTCGTGGCCCAATTGTGCAAAGACTACGATCAGGATTACGCCCACGTCAACAAGGAACTCGAGAAAATGGGCTACAACATTGGCATCAGGCTCATCGAAGAGTTTTTGGCCAAAACCGGTATCCAGAGATGTCAGACCTTCAAAGAAACCGCCGATGTGGTGTCAAAAATGGGGTTCAAGATCTTTCTCAATATCCAGCCCATCATTGCCAATTGGTCTCCCGATGGGAAGGCCTTCAGCTTAATACTCATGGAAAACCCCTTGACAGAGTTTGTCCAAGTGCCGTTGAATGCAGGCATGGCTAAAGAGTTGTGGTACAGCAATGTTTTATGTGGGATCCTCAAGGGAGCTCTTCAAATGGTGCAGATGGACTGTGAGTGTTCATTTGTTAAGGACGTTTTACGTGGGGATGAGCACACAGAGCTACGGTTGAAGTTGAACAAGATCTTGAAGGATGAGGTTCCTGCTGGAGAGGACTAGGTTAGCTGAGCACCGTAGGCCCATATAGAGTTTGGAGCATGAGGCTTCTGCTAGTTATAAGTAGAGATCAGGAAGCCATTATGTGCTTCTTTTATGAATTTTGACAGCATAGACAAATAAAAAATACAAAACTGAACAGCCGGCTGAATTGCTCACATCACAACTAACCACTAGTCCGAGCTAGCCACTGGTACGCTTTCCTTGTTCTCTCTCGCTTCCTGTCTCCACATTGCATCCCGCGATTTCTGATAAAATTGATCTCACGGTAGCAAGCACAGAACCATGTCTGTTTCGACTCAATTGTACTTTGTGATGCAAGCAATTGTGTACGACTTGGTGGTATTGTTCTGCCAGTCGATCATCCATACTTTCTTCAAGGACATTCGTGTTCGGGGCTCGTTCAATATCCCCAAAAAGGGCCCCATCATCTTCGTGATTGCTCCACACCATAATCAGTTTTTAGATGGCTGCGTGGTGGTGGGCAAAATCAAGGAGTTTGGTGACCGGAGAGTGTCATTTCTTGTGGCTGGAAAGTCCTACAGACGGCCTTTCATTGGGCTCATGTCGAGGCTCACGTCGGCAATTCCTGTTGAGAGAGCTCAGGATTTGTTGAAATCAGCAAAAGGAAAGATATATCTTGGATCCTCCGACGATGTGATAATCGGTGAAGGTACGAAGTTCACTAAGGACTGCGAGGTCAAAGGATTGATCGGGTTGCCCGATTCAAAGGGTAATTTCCAGATAGTTGAAATCGTCAGTGACACCGAGTTGAAGATTAAAGGAGACTACAAAGATAAGAGTGAGCTGCTTACGAAAACTCGTTACGAAATGTTGAAGAGTGGATGCTCTTTCAAGACTGCCCATCATGTGGACAACCACAAGTTGTTCCAGACGGTTTTTGACTTCTTAAATAGTGGGAAGGCAATGGGCTTGTTTCCTGAAGGTGGCTCGCACGATCGTGCAGACCTTTTACCATTAAAACCTGGTGTTGCTCTCATGGGATTGGGTGCCATTTCTCAATGCGAGGACCCAGACGGGATCATCAATATCATTCCAGTGGGGATGAACTACTTTCATGCTGACCGGTTTCGATCACGAGCTGTGATAGAATTCGGTAAACCCATAGAGCTCACTAAAGAGGACGGTAGGAAGTACGAGGAAAACAGTAGGAAAGCTGTCAATGAATTGGTTAATTTAATTACTTTGAAATTGAAAGAGGTGACTGTGACGTGTGATGATTACGAAACTCTCTTGGCCTTGCAAGCAGCAAGGCGTCTATTCACCGCAGGACAGCGGGAGCAAATCCCATTGCCAATGGTGGTGGAGATGAACAGGCGTCTTATTCGTGGATACGAGTTGAATAAAGACAAGCCTGATGTGATTGAGATGAAGAAGTTGGTTATGGACTATAATAAGCAGTTGATGTTGCTAGGACTACACGATCATCAAGTGGACTCGCTCTCAGCCTCAAATAAGATGCAGACCTTCTTTCGGTTTGCTGATAGATTGTTCAAGGTGTTCTTGTTTTTTGGCTTGAGTATGCCAGGCGTGTTTCTATTTTCTCCGGTTTTCATCACTGCCATTAGAATCAGCAAACAAAAGCAAAAGGAAGCCTTGGCCGGGTCTGTGGTAAAGATCAAGGCCAGAGATGTATTGGGCACATGGAAGGTTTTGGTGGCCTTGGTTTTAGCGCCTTGCTTGTATGTATTTTATTCAGTTTGCGGAACGATTTTGATATTTAAACTTCAGGTTGTTCCTTGGCTAGACAGCAGTTGGAGGTGCCGAGGGTTGGTGTTTGCAGTGTGCTACTTTTGGTCGGTGCTTACAACATACGCCTCCTTAAGAATTGGTGAGATTGGAGTGGTGTACTACAAGTCATTGAAACCCTTGTTCTACTCTCTCGTTAGTGAGAACAAGGACTTGATCCAGATAGACAAATTGAAGTCTCAGAGGGAATACTTAACGAGAAAAGTTACCGATTTCTGTGACCGGTACGGGCCATCCATTTTCGAGGACTATCAGGAATTCTATGACAAGTACAACGACACCGATGTCAACATTGAAAATGTCCAGATCTTCAGTGATCAAACAAGCTCCAACGGAGAAACAAGCGAAGAAGAAGACAACAGAAACCAGGAAATCTCCAGCAAGTTGGATTTGAGCAATAAAATTTCCCAAAGAATGAGGGAAAGAGCTAAGCTAGAGTAATCAACGACATATCCAGATTCTCAATGCTGGATTGTGTAGAAAATACATGTAAAACTACGAAAAAAAACGGTATAATTCTCTGAATTGGAATGAACCCATAGAATATATTGCAGCCCTTCCAAGTCACCACTCCCATATCAATGGTAGTGAAGTTATCTCCCATTGTATGAACTGTTCTGCCGAGGAAGCTTCGGTATGCGCACCTCAGTTTCTTTTTGAGCACAGAATGACCGCATTAGTGGTTTGTCATCGACACCCGCACGACCTCGCCCAAACAAGCCAATTTCATGATCGTCTTATCAGTGGCAATATCGCTTTCGGTATTTAGTCATTAAAACCACTTGAGTTGTTTTCAACATTTTATTACTACCACCACATTTACGATTTATTTGCCATGAAGTTGAACATTAGATTATCCACCGAAACCGCCTTCAGTGTTTCTACCAGTTGCGCTGTTTATTTGGAGTTGGTGGACCAAGTCAAGCAGACTTCCACGTTACCCTTACCGCAAACATTCAAGCTCATTTACAAGGGAGAAAAATTAACGGACTTGCGTCTCCAGCAGTTGCAGTCCGAAGATGCTGATGAGTATAGCGTCATATTGATGGAGGAAAGCAAGCCCATCAAGAAGAAGAAGAGTAAGAAGTGCTCGTTCCAGAGTTGTAACTCTGCTCCATTGAGAATGGTGGGAGACTGCCATCATTGCAGCGGGAAGTTCTGTGCCAAGCATCGTTTGTTAGAGGATCACATGTGTCAAGGTTTACAGTACTGTAAGGAGATTGCTCACGAGCAAAATGCATTGAAATTGGAGAACGAACGGACCATTTCCAGTAAGGTATAGGTACAGTTTCAGGTTAGGGTTCCGGGTTCCGGGTTTTCGGTATGTTCTTCAGTTCTGTTGTGTTAGTGCATTCTTTGCACGATTTAGAGATAGAGTTTCTTATGATTGGGAGAGAAAGACACTTAATCATTGATTGGGTATCATAGAGTAACACTTTTATTATTTAGTAATGTATACCCAAAGGATAGTTGTCTACTTATCGTGAAGGAGGTTGTTTGGGATGCCTTTAGACTGCCGTTGTATTCTGCCGTTGTATATATCCTCTGGATGGTTTCTAATCGTAATCGAGGAGATTATCTAAAATGTCTTTGTACTTGCCGTTGGTGACATTGTTGGCCTTCACAAGAATCTGTTCGGCTTCAGCGTAGTATTCGGCCTGCTGGGTTGACTCGAGTTCGTGGACATTTCCCAACGAGATCAACAGCTCGCTCAAGTTGACCCATGACTGTACGTCTTCATCATCCCAACTTTGGCGTAAGTACTTGATGGCTGTGTTGAAAAGGCTAATAGCAATTTCCTGGGCTGTGGTTTCGTCCAAACCGTCGAGTGTTTTACCAGTGAAGGTGTCATCATATCTCAAGGTAGTAAATATATTGGCAGGGCCTTCGGCTTCTTTCAAGTAGGATTGTCCAAGATTCAAACACACAGTCCGATACAATTTTTCAGGCTTCTCTTGTTGCTTGCTTAAAACCTCATAGAAGTGGACGACATGGTCTCTCCACCACTGATTGAACTCGTCACTGTCTCTTATTTTCTTGATAGCCTCTGGAATCTTCAGGTCATCTTCGTGTTTCTCATCTTCTTCGTCGTCGCTTTCATTATCGTTGTCCAAATCATCCCTTCCAAAGTTATCAACCACTTCAAGAATTTCGTCCAAAAGTTTGATAACAGCAAAAGTGGCTTCATTGAAAAAACTGTAATCTTTCTGTTTATCACTCAACTTCTCTGCTTCCTCAAAGACGCTCAAGCCTTTAGCCAAGTCACCTTCCAAATCGAAGAACTTTTCTGGATCTTCCTTCAATTCACCCAATTGGTGCATCACCTTAGTCAACACTACCTTAGATTTTTGGAACAATAATTCGATATTTTTGGGGAATAAGTCGATGCCTAAGCCAACTTTCTCCAAACTAAGCTCTATCAAGTCACTGACTTCGGATGGATCTCTGAAGTTTATGAGTTCTAACAAGCTATTTGCGTAAAGAGAATAGAAGAAAGCAGGAATCAGCTCTGGTTTTTCATTTCTAATAATTCGGTCACACTCATGGATGACTCCGTTCAAAAGAAGTTCATTCTCTTCTGCTTTATATTTCAGGTAAAGAGACTGCAACTGAACAAACTCGTCGTCGCTCACGCTGGCAGGCAACTCAATTGTAACTTTTTCAGCTGATGAAGCTTCATTTGGTGATTGGGTGGTTTCGACGTCACCACTACTCGTCTTTTGTCTTTTCTTGACTTTGCTGAGTCCTAACTGCCTCTTTCCCATGGTTGTATGGTGTGAGCTTTCGCAATCAGCTCATCTCCAAACTCATCGCATAACCATGTGCGATCGTCCTGCATATGGTCAAGTCACATGATATAGCATTATCGTTGATGTGATTAAATTCCTAATCTCTGGTGAAAAAAATACCAATAAGCATACACCATGTTAGTCAACTGGAAGTGTGAAGGTGAAATACACTTGGTTGTAGGCAACGTAAACGGCATCATCAACCATCGTCTCAAAACTATCGTGGATTCTGGTGCCACACCCATTCTCATCACTCAGACACCGAATAAACTCGAGTATGAGCAGTACAACAAAGAGTTCGAACTTGAGGACTTGTACAGAGGCAGGCCTGAGGTAATGAACATTGTGGATAAGGTCATGGTTAATGTGGATTCGGAACAACTCAGGCGAAAGATCTACAATGAATGTAGAAGACTAAGGATTCCCATCAGTACTATAGACAGTCCCGAATGCTGTAGTTTCTCAGTGGTCACCTCGTGCAAAAAAGGCGGTTTCGAAGTGGGAGTTACCACCAATGGAAATGGCTGTAAGCTAGGCAGTCGTATAAAAAGGGAAATCATTAGCAGGCTCCCAGCAGATATCGACCAAATTTGTCAGAATGTCGGTGACTTGCGTCGGGTTATTTTGCAACAAGATGGGGTTTTTGACAGTGACGACGACGACACCAATCTCAAGTTGAATACCCTTGTCAACGAATTCAATAAGAACGAACATGAATGGAAAATGAAGAGAATCAGTTGGTTGAATCAGATTGTTGAATACTATCCGTTAGAAAAACTAAAAGACTTGAAACTTGCAGACTTGGAGGAAGATGCAGGTGCCATTAATGGATTGAGGGGATCATCTCCGTCTGTGACGGCCAGTGAATGCACCAAGAATAAGAGAACTCCTTCGAAAGGAACTATTTCTCTTGTTGGAGCAGGTCCGGGTAGCGTTTCGTTATTGACCAAGGGAGCTGTAGATGAAATAATTCTGGCAGACTTGGTTCTTGCTGATAAGCTCGTTCCACAGGCAGTGCTCGACATGATCCCAAAGAAGACCGAATTATTCATTGCTAGAAAATTTCCTGGTAATGCCGAAAGAGCCCAACAGGAATTACTTGAGTTAGGACTTGAATCTTTGCAAAAGGGCCTCAAGGTAGTTAGGCTCAAGCAGGGAGATCCTTATATTTTTGGCCGTGGGGGCGAAGAGTATCTCTTTTTCAAGGGTCATGGCTATATACCTCTAGTTCTTCCTGGAATCACCTCAGCATTATCTGCCCCATTACTTGCTAATATACCTATGACACATAGAGATGTAAGTGACCAAGTCCTCATTTGTACCGGTACAGGGAAGAAGGGTAGCTTGCCTGATATTCCCGAATTTGTTAAAACCAGAACTACGGTCTTCCTCATGGCCTTACACAGAATTGACGAGTTCGTAAATGCATTGGTCTCAAAAGGCTGGGATACAGACTTGCCCTGCGCCATAGTGGAAAGGGCCAGTTGTCCCGATCAGAGAATCATCAAAACAAAGTTGATCAAGCTTCCAGATGTCGTACAAGAATATGGATCAAGGCCCCCCGGGTTACTTGTCGCAGGGTACGCCACGAATCTCTTGAACGACGACTTTTTAGTTGAAGGCATTACAGACTCATTCAAGACTCCTTCCTCAAGCATAACTATGTAAATATATGAGTTATTTATTCTAATACTACGACCAACACTAGCCACACTATTGCCAGAACTCGCGACTAACAAAATTTCATCAACTCTTTTTTGATAATGTTTAGGAACGCAGTTCGGTACGTAAGCAGGACCTCCAAAAGTGTGGTGTTTGACATTGATGGTGTGCTCATAAAGGGGCAGAAGGCAATTCCCCAAGCACGTCTGGCATTGGAGCTTTTGGACAAAAATAGAATCCCTTTCGTGTTGCTCACCAATGGTGGGGGAGTTAAAGAGGCCGACAGAATCGCCTATCTTTCTGATTTGATCGAGTACGAATTTCGCCTAGACCAGTTGGTGCAAAGCCATACCCCCATGAAGGAGCTTGCTTCCCAGCACAAACACGTGATGGTAGTCGGGGGTGAAGGTAATAAAGCACGTGAATGTGCACACAGTTATGGCTTCGAGCAGGTAACCACACCAATAGATTTGGTTAATTATAGTCCACATGTGGCACCGTTTCATCGGTACTCGGAGGATGACTTGAAGGGGCTTGCCAAGCCTTTTGATGGGAGGCCTGTAGATGCCATCATGGTTTTCAATGATCCCCGAGATATGTCCACAGATTTGCAAATCGTGATGGACTTTTTGAATAGTGACAAGGGTACTTTTGGGACAAAGCGGCCGACCACAGGTCCTAAACCTTCCATGCCTCTCTATTTTTCCAATAATGACTTCTACTGGTCGAACGAGTTTGATTTACCACGTTTTGGCCAAGGTGTCTTTAGAATCATAGTAGAAAGAATCTACAAGGAAATCAACAATGCTGATTTGATATACACCATGTACGGCAAACCCTTCAAAATACAGTACGATTACTGTGCTAAACTCCTAAACAGTGACCAGATTTTTATGGTGGGGGATAACCCCTTGAGTGATATTCAAGGAGCCAACAATTTTGGGTGGGAATCATGCCTTGTGAAGACAGGTGTTTACAAAGAGGGAGATGTAACCAAAGACCCAACTATGGGGGTTTCGGAAAATGTTTATGATGCCGTTCTCTCCGTTGTCGGTAGATAATATGGAGATGCCGAGAAGATGGGCTTAGCAACCCGTAAAACTGTTTCATATCCTACATGCTTTCAAAGTTTATTTTTTTTATCCGATCCAATTTTGCAAAGGCGGCAAGAAACCACCCAAGTACAAAAAAACACTCTCCCATATGAAATAAATCGAATCACACAATCAGATTTAAAACTTGGAGAATCTTGAGCTCAAGCAGTATTTAGATCATGCGAACCTTAAACCTACCTCAAGCTTATATAACCACATAGAGTAGTAAAATCAAGATATCAAGCATATATTAAAATTATTATTAATTGCAGTTTCATAAGTAAACGAAAAAAAAGTCATTACGGCGTCTAGAAATCTAAGTGGTGGATGATCTACATCAATTTTCTATTGAACATAGTTTTCTTGATTGAGACTCTTCTCCCATTCTTACCTTTACACACCTTGTTGTTTAAAACTTCCTGAGCCGCAACAACAGCACCTTTTCTTTTCACCAACTTAGCATGATATAATCCACAAGCATTACATAAAGTCCTCACCCCATTTGGGCCCCTTCTCCATTCTGGAGTCTCTGTGGTCCCGCATCTATGACAAGTATTCATAGGTTTCTCAATAACCTCTGGCATCGGAAACAGCAGTTGTGGTGATGCTGTAGGTTGATGGCCGTAATAAACAGAGTAATAAGGTACATAATAATTGTAGGCATGAGGTGGTACCATTGGGAACTGATTTGGTGACTGGCCTATTTGAGGTTGTGGTGGAGATTGAAGCTGGAATTGTTCCCGAGATTGAGGTTGTGGTGAAACCATCTGTGATTCAGGTTGTTCGTAATGGTAATCCGTTTCGGTATTTGGCTTATAGTTCGGACTCTTATAGCCCGAGGTGTATTTAGTTAATTGAGATAAAGAAGGTAATTTGACTGGTATGGCAGTAGGCGGTTGTTTTGAAGCTGAGAAGCTACTCAAGTCTGGTAGTTTGACATCATGGAATTTGGTTAACTCCCTGATTGAAGGTAATGTTGTTCTTGATTCCATCATGAGCGTATCTCGAATGTCGTACTTTATTGCTTTAGCAGTAGATAAAGTTGTTCTTTGATAGTTTAAATTTGTTATTTTGATGCAAATCGTCCCATCCCGAAGTATTTATAATCCTCCGATCTTCAGCTGATGAATTCATGAGTAGCACGAGTAGCGTATTCTAATAAAAGATTGCTTACTTTACCATTTGCGTCTTCCATGCAGTTTGACTTAATAAAACAGAAATTAAAAATAAAAAAACAAATTGCGTTCTCATGCAAGAACTTGTTTTATACGGAGTCTCACTTAACTAACCGACGACTGCGAGCCGAACTTTCGGGCGAGAGATTTGATCTTAGCTATGAGACTTCTCGTGGACCAAGAATATAGCTCTGGAAGAAGGCACTCGACAGTTTTAGAACCCAGCTCTTCAAGAGTTCCTTGAATAATTTTGGCCATGTAGTCGATAACTTCTTCAGTCTCCTAGCTTATAGCTTTCTGCTTAAAGAGGCCATTCCCCTGATTCTATCAGACCATACATAGTGAACAAATGAACAGCTAATGCACAGATCATGCATGTTATGCAGAGGCAATTTTTTTGTTTTTTACTTCATTAAAATTAAAATAAGCTTGCGCTTTTAACCAAATTTCAAGATGCAATGGATGATGCAGTGGAAGAGTCCCAAATATGCAGACGAACTTCGAGGCTCTCAAAAGGGGAAAGATGCATTTTTTTTTTACGAGGCGTACAATACTTAGGAGGAGTGTGACCTTTTAGGAGGAGTTTAGTCGTTTAGCGAGGTCTGATTAGACTCTTTATTAAACTGGATTTCTTGTGAGCCCAATAGAAGATATAAAGAAATACCTAAATTTGCTAGCTACCTGTCACTCCTAGGAATTGAACTTTCGATACCATATGCAGTTGACTCTGACCTGTCTTTCTGTTCAATGCGATGGTAGTTATGATCCCTATAAATTCTTGGAGAGTCATGGTCCACGCAAACAATATCCCGATAGGGATTAGAATTTGAACTTTAATGGTGGCCCGATAATTGCGCATCGCTCGTCCGAAACATGCAGCTTCACTTTACAAATTCCCATCTGAGGTCATAAGAGATGGATGACACTGGATCATTGCTTGAACTTCTGTCATGTAACATGTGGCCCGTGAATACTCATGGTTAGCAATGGTTTCTTTTTATTTGTTCCGGAGAGAGCCTCGAAGCAACTATTATGACAGGGATTTGTACAGAAGGAGACCCCTCCTTATGTAACTACAAATCTTATACAGGAGATTCTTCTGTATACGTAGGAGTAGGAAGTAGCCGTTTAGTAGTTAGATTCCGAAAAACCCTCTTTAAATAACTAGGACTGGGCCCCCACGCATTTTGCGGCTTTTTCTAATTGTGGACATCTGCCTCAAATTAGGTTCTCAACTTTCAATTGGGTTTTTGGGTAGGACTCGAATAGCATGACACAGAAAAAGATCTAGTGGCTCTGCCAAGCTTTTCACTACGATAGTAACTCTAGCATAAATTTACTTGAACTAAGATCCTTTACATGGGAAAATTTGGACTGGAAGGCGCCTTCACTGAAAACCAGACAAGTGTTTTAGTGATTCTACAAGCCACATGCAAATCCTCTACAAGCGAGAAAAACGCTCGATTGCCCTTGTTAATGCAAGGGATTAAAAATACCAAACGTGCTTAAAATCGACCCAATCAATAACAAATGGTTAAGTGTTTGGCAAGAAATACGGGGCATCAAATCTTTTGGAACATCGAAGCTGGATATAGCCTCTGCCGCTGCTACAACATTCTGAGGAAAAACTAGAAAAGGCATAGTCACTGCAGGATTACCTAAATTTAAGAGGCCGACCTCTTCCTTCTTCACATGCATTGATTTTTCCACTAGTCTTCTCTTGCTGAGAACTCAGGCGCAAACAAATTCTGGGTGTGCATGTTGGAGACTCAGTGCAGAGGTCCTTGTTTTTCTGTCGCAGATGTACTTATTGATTGAAAACAGACAGTTGCGTCTCTTGCGGATCACGCAAGCCTCAGCATCATTGAACTTCCAACTTGCGTTTCGATGATAAAAAAGGATTGCGTCTTTATCTGTATAAATTTGCGTTGTGGTTAATCAAAGTTATTGTTCTCCACATTTCGATTTTGCGTTCCTGTTGTAGGTTTCGGAACGAAACAAGATCTATAGTTATTGACCGGTCTGCAATATACCCAAATCTTTGCTTCGTTAATGTAGATGTGAAATGCGCTCGTTCGCATAAACCTTTGTAAGTTTTGCTCCTTAGGGTAACAAAAATACCTCACTTTCAAGATACAGCACGTCTTCAAGTACTCTTTTGCGTTGATAAGCATTTCTAAGGTTTGGCATTTGGCTCCTATTGGACGTTTGTAGCGGTCACCATTTCTTATAGACTTAAACGTGTGAATGCCGCTTTGCTCCAAACCCCCGAAGAGAATTGAATTATTTTAAAAACTTAATAGTTGCTGGGTACAAATATTGACGATGTATTTGATCTCTATAGACTGGCCACCTTAATTTTTTAAAGAAAACAAAGATAATTATTTATCTAAGTTAATGCCATATTATGTAACTGTGCAAACTCAATCGTTTTTGCCCAAATCCTTGAGAGGAATATCTCTCAGACTTTGGGGCAATTGACCGTAGCCTCCTTTTTTTCTCTTGAAAGGGATCCTTTTGTGGTTATGGTCCTTACCCCTGGCCTTCTTAGGCTTTATGTGACTCAAATCAACCTTATTTACCGCCACGAACAAGTACATGCCCACTGCCAAAAAAATGACGAAGGCTGGAATACCCATGATGGCAAAATACTTCTCATAGTCCAACCCATCGTCAACTTCAAGGCCCATCAGCCTTAATTTCTGCTTCTCATCCAATAAATCAATATCCTCATTGTGCCCCTTATAAACTTTGCCAGGCTTGCTGAGGGTCAACACCAAAGAGTTTTTCAATAAATCAAACTTGTCGTCGGAAACGTTGTCAGGTTGGATCGAAAGCAACACTTTACGTTCCATCTGTTCGTCATCAGTAAAGAAATCTTCCACTACTTCAAGCGGAAACATTCCGTCATCATTGTCAAGCCAATCAGAGGTGAAAAATGAAGCAGAGGTGATTTTTCCACCATTTTCCATGATGGCTGAACGTTTCCTGAGGCCTTTGTCTTTAACACTAGGCTTTATTGCCAGTAAATGCAATCTCACTTTGTCGGCGCCTTCAAAATATCTCAGGAACCATGTCACGAAGTAAAAACGACCCATGAGCCAGTTCAGGTTGTCACGAGGAAAGCAAAATGGGGCAGAACTAATGTCCTTATTTAATCCTTTTTTGAAGTACAGATCGGGAGTACACCTGATTATGGGATTCAATTCATGGTACGTTTTGTCTTCCTCAATCCACTCCACCTCTTCATGGATCTCGTCGTCGGCCATATTATGAGCTTTCAACTCTTCCTTTGTATACCGAACGGTTGTGGGAGTGGAGAACCATGTGGAATAAGTGGGCAGGGCATTCTTGGTGTGTCCGTTTTTCAACTGGGGCTTAATTGTCTTTGGGCTCCCATCCTTCTTCAAGGAAATCCATGGCTCTAATCCGTTAGTAGTACGAGGAGGTTTAGCACTTATAGTAACTCCTTGAATCACAGTGGGATGAACAATCTCCTTGACGGTGCCGTAAATAGTACGAACCCACGGCTTGGGTGCCTGTTCCTTCTCCTCTTCCTCGCCTCCGAACCTCAGCTTGTAAAGTTCCTTGTGCTTTTTCCTGTTGGCTTCAATGTAATCGGGGTTGATTCTCTTTTGCAATACCACCTCTGGCTCTTCGGCTGGTGCTGTGGCGGTGGCATCGGGAGCCTGGGTGATGGTTGGTATTTGGTCCACGTGATCCACGTAGGCTGGAAACACGGTCCCCGTGAGCCCTAATAATAGCAAGACACTTGTGAGCTTCATATCTATTATGATTTTTCATTCGAATGTGATTCGATAAGTGAGCGCGGTCTCATCGGAGAGACAGCGCGGTGCAAGCGGGTACAGTGCGGTGCGACGGTGGTGCCAATGGTGCAGGCGGGTACAATTGTGGACCAATTGGTACCAGAAGCATAGCTCGTTCAGGCAAATCGCCGGTTTACAGGCTCTAGGTGAGGAGAGATCATGGAACGAAAAGAGGTCTGTTTAGTGTATGTAAGTCCACAAAGGTGAATAGTAAAGTTCGAAAGCTACGTTGGCAGCAGTCGATATTCGGCCCGAGGACTTTTTTCATTCTTTGGCAAGGAAAGATATCTCCATCATGTCACACATAGAATTGTGTGCATGAAACTATGCGATTGCCATGGCTGTTTTCTCTGGATATACCGGCCACGAAAGCTGCTGCCTTCTTTGACTTGTATTTCCAGAGGAAACGTTGGGTGAATAATTTTTCACTCGATGGACTTTTTTGGATGCTACCATTTATTCAGGTCGTGTACTTGGTCGACTTAGCTATATACTACTGAAGCCTAATTGGTACTTGATTTCATTATAGAGACTTGGAACCTCTTCGCCTACGGGTGGGAGAATTTCTGTGGTCTCTGCCCAGCTATCAAGAGAGGCTGTCCATTTCTGGACCCACTCGAATAACTTCTCGTGTCTTTTGACTGTGTTGGCAAGATTCAAATCTGGCAATTCTTCGTGACACAAGCTGTGGACGTACGACAAAAAGAGAACATCCGATGCGGTTATTCTAGAATCTTTATCATTGCGGGACTGCACCTCTTCCCACTCCTTTAAGTAGTCGTCTAGAAGGGCCATAGATTTGAGGGTGTTCTTGGTTTCTCTAAACGACATTCGCTCTTTATTTTTCATCAATAGCTGTTTTTCGTGAAGCTTTGAGAGTGGAACCGTGGTGTCGTCTTCCAACTCATCCTCTAGGCTTTTGTTATCGGGGCCGAAGGAAAAGAACCTGGCTTTGTTCTCCCCAATTCCTATGATCTTCACCTCTTCCTTAGCGGAATTGAAGTACTTCAACGGTTGATTGTACATCATCGGAAACGGCAAGTAGAACTTGAATAGCTTTCTGACGTATCTCTCGTAGTTTTTGGTGTTGATGAATAAGTTGTATTGGTTAATATAGTACAATTTAGTGGAGACAAAGTGTATCAACGACTTCTGCCTGATCTTCTCGGAAGAGCTGAGTTCTTCTGGCACAACACATTCACTCCTTAGCGTAAAGTGACCACTAATGTATTGGAAAATCTCCTCAAATCCCTCGATTGTCCCACCATCTACCCTAAGTATGGGCAATTTACCCGATCTCGCCAAGTTGGTGTTGCAAGAAGACACAATTCTAATGCAATTTTGTTGGTCTTGAACAAGCCCAATCATCCAGCAGCAAGCCAAACACTCAGGTGAGATTATAGACGCTACTCCATCTGCTCCCCATATGTGTAATTCAATCATCGACACCTTCACTACTTTTTCACTCTTTCATAGCATCGCGGAATTCTGAGCAAAAAATCGCTGGCTCGCTCACAAGTGATTTAGTATGAACGGAGATACCAAGAAGAAGAGGCTAGCTCTCGACGTGATTGGGCAGCTTGAGGACGACCTCGAGAACAATCCGTTGGACTATCTAAAGTGGAACAAGTTGATTAAGCAGGTTTTAGTCAAGGACAAGGAGGACCAAATTCGTAAGACTTTTGACAAGTACTTGAGTATTTTCAAGCTTGACGGTAAGCAGTGGTGCAACTACATCAACTTCGAAATGGGAAGACAAGAGTTCCTCAAAGTGCAAGATCTCTTCTCCAAATGCATCACTGTTATTGACCACGTTGAGCTATTCAGGTTGTACGTAGCGTACGTGAGAAGAGTCAACGATGTTATCACTGGAGGAGAGAAGGCCAGAGGAATCGTAATCCAAGCTTTTGAGTTTGCTGTCAATCGTGTTGGTATTGACTTGAAGAGTGGCGATTTATGGACCGACTACTTAGACTTTTTGAAGTCATGGACTCCTAGTGCTTCGTGGGAACAGCAGCAGAAACTTGACTTGATAAGAAAGGTTTATAAGAGATTATTGGTCATCCCCACAGAGAAGATTGAAGCCTTGTGGTCTACCTATACCAAGTGGGAAAATGAAGTGAATTCTTCGACGGCCAGTAGGTTTATCGCTGATAAATCATCCGAATTTATGGAGGCTAGATCCTGGAATGTTGAATGGCATAGTGTTACCAAGAACCAGCTCAGAAGGGATTTGATTCCCAATGATATCTCAAGCGATATCGTGAAGATCCAATTGCCCTTATGGTATAAATGGGTTGAGTTCGAAAAGAAGAACGGACTCAACATAAAAGATGAAAAGTTGCTTCAACAAAGAGTAGAGTACGTCTATAAACAATCTGTGATGATTTTGCCATTTGTTCCTGAAGTATGGTATAAGTATAATAATTACATCAAGGCTAATGGAAGTTCGACAAGTTCTATTGATTTATTGACGCAGGGATTGATTTTGAATCCCAAGAGTTACTTGTTATCTTTTGAACTATCAGAACTCTACGAGAAGGAAAGCGACCTCTCCAAAGCCAATGAGACTCTTGAGTCACTAATAAGCTCTTTGACAGCCGACTATGAGGTAGTTTTAAAGCATATAGATACTATCAACGAACGCTCTAGGGCCCACGCCAGTAATGGGACAAAAAGCAAAGCTTCAAATGACGTCTTAGATGAAGACGAAGACGAGCAAACTAGTTCCAAGATTGGGTATCAATTATCAGATTTTGACATTAGGACGCTCAAGACTTTAAAAATTCAACAGAAGGAGTTGTCGAGTGCAATCACTATAGTGTACACGAAACTCATGATGACCAACAGACGAGCTAGTGGTATCAAGGAGTCCAGACAAATTTTCAAACAGGCGAAGAAGTTTACTGGTATCGGCCAAGAATTGTATGTTGAAAATGCATTGATGGAATATTATTCTGACAATAAGAATATTGCCAGAAAAGTCTTTGAATTGGGTATGAAAGCGTATGGCACTAATGGTGACTATTTGCTTTCATACTTGGACTTTTTGATGATGGTCAATGAAACAGAAAACATCAAGGTGTTGTTTGAAGTTGCCATTAATGGGTTGACAATGGCAATTGATGATGAAACTCAACAAGTGGAGGGTGTTGATACTCCAGTCTGGATAAAAGATGAGTTGAAAGACAACATAGAGATAAACAAACTCCACGTCAAACGTTTGATCAAAAAGTATAGTAAGTTTGCAACCAAGTTTTTGGATTTGGGTATAGTATCGAGTCTTGAGTCCAGGTATAGGGAATTATTTCCTGATGATGACCCAATCGCTTTACTAGCCTCGAGATACGCCTATGACGAAGTGGACTTGATAAGATCTGATTTGGGTAAAAGTGTCAAATATAAAGAAGAAACCGTTCGTGAAGAAGCATCAGATTCGACAGTCGAACCTGACTCTAAAAAGAGAAAGGTTCAGTTACCTTCAAAGCCAATGACGAGATATGATGAGCCAGAGCCCGAATCCAACATAAACTACGACCAGATGAGCCAGCAACAGGCACATGGATTCATTGGTGATTTTGTTTACAATTTGCTCCGAGTGTTACCAAACTCTTCTTACTTCGGAAAACCTGAAGATTACGTTTTTAACAGCAAGAAATTGGTAGAACTATTGAATTCTATAGATTTACCAAAATGACGTATACTTGTATTTTAATTATATATTACATGAAGATTATTGTTCTTTTTTTTGCGTGGTATAAAAGATTAGAAGTGGAATTCAGACTCGTTGTCGCCTTTTTCACGTTCTTTCTTGAATTGTTCTTCGTAACTCGGCAATTTGTAGTTGCTGAAAGATAATTCACTCATATCGGTACTCCTCACCTCTTCATCGAAATCCATGTCACTCAAGTCTTCTTCTTCTTCACTGTGTTGGACTGACTGCTCGGCTGTAATGATAGCTCTCACTTTTCCTGGTAATCTGTCTGGTCTGTAGAATCTCAAATCCACTCTACCAATAGCATACATAAGAACCACTAAAGCTTCACCAGCACCCCAAACTATGTACATACCAATAGGAGAGCAGAGGGCAGAACTGTCTTGCTGGTATCTTCTTTGGAAGACAATGATACAACGGCATAACGAACCAACAAATAATACAAAAGTAGAAATGGACACTATAAGCAAAGACATATTATGGGTCAAGTCACCTCTTTGATTAGTCAAACCTTCAACCATATTGAAATGATGATGAGTGGCTGCAATAACCCTTACAGCATGTCTATGATTATGATTTCTCTTCATAAAACTTTCTTCTGCTTCTCTGGCTGCATTCTTCTTGACGAAATAGAATGGGTGGAAGGATTCAATCCACCACGCTTGGTAAGTATACAAACTCTCATCCTTTCTGGTAGGCTTGAAAAAGTATGATAATCCGATCAACGAAACAGCTGTGAGTGTGTACAAAACAACCAAAACAGCGGAAGCTTGTTGTACCTTGATATATCTGTCATAGTTGGCTTGCGAAAGCAAGTGAATGTAAGGAACAAAACTTGCCATAATGGTCATAGCAACAATTCCAAGCACGATAGCGTAGAAACTCAACATGATACCCCAGAAAAGCTTTCTGGAACCACCAACTGGATGTCTCCAGGTGAAGATTCTCTGGGCTAGGATCAAGTTGAAAGAAACCAAAATAATTGTTGGGATAATCAAGAAAACTTCACTTGTCAACCCAATTCCAGTTTGACTCAAGTCCCTTTGCCACACGAGTCTGCAAGAAAAGCCCACTATTTTACAAGCACAGTAGAAAATGTAAGTCAAAGTGATCCAGAAATAATGGCCTCTGGACATATTGATTATGAAGATGAATAAGTGAATGAGAATTAACACACCGAACACCCCCGCAAAAATAGCACTTGGAACAATATCTTTCTTGAAAGGATAGTCTCCAAATAGATTGAATTGGTAGATCGTTTGATATTTAACGAAGACCTCGGGAATAGTCCCCAATAAGTTTCGAGCTTCTGTCGCTAAAACCAATTGACCAGTACCCAAGGCAGGATAATTTTGTTGGTAACGGAGTAACTCCATGACCCCATCCACCGCATGGTATGTTTTGGCTGGGTATCCAGGTAAGGGATAATCAGACATCTGCCAGAGTAGTCAATAAGGTGTGATGATTTTTGGGGAGCTTAAATGGGGATTTGGTGGTTTTAAATGACAGTCAATGAGTCTCGAAAAGGAAGTTATAACTTTTCCCGATTAGGCAGTAAATGAGGTGCATATTCAAAAACATTGATGAATTGCCTAATTAGGCAGTCATCAAAATGAGAGCCCTATAAATAAGAGTGAGGGACAACATCAACATATCACCGATAATGATCACTTACTGTCCCCTCAAAGAGTTGCGTAATGTTTACTTACGGCCCCTATATGTCGGACGCTTGTAAACTTGGGAACCTTACCAGAATTGTCAAAAACTTTGACCTCTGATGCAAAGCCAAAGAATACAGATTTGCCCATCGACCCCACTTCGTAGTCACCACATCAGAAGATGCTGTTTGTATATAGCTGATGTAAAAAGAGACGTTGAATTTTGAAGTTCACAATCTGCTTTGGCGCTGCAGTTGCACATTTTGGTTGTACCAGCGTAAGTAAAAGATTTTTCATGGAATCGACAATGTTCAGCAAAAGTCACAAAATTCACTCTTATCCGAAACCAAAAATTGAACTTACAAATCTTGACCTACATTGCAGAGCATTCTCAAAGTCAGTCTCAAAGTGCGTACTTTACCTTGAGACAGTTGCCCGACCTCTATAATCAAATGCGTAAATAAACATCTAACACCTTTTTTCAGCATGCACGAGCTTCCTAACAGAACTAACCCTGCCTATTATGCCGTTTATTGTATTGGCAACATTTCGAATGTGATCAATCAACAACTTTACGACCGATACACGTATGCCACTCACGCCTGCCACCCACGCCTGCCACCCACGCCTGCCACCCACGCCTGCCTCCATCAGTTACCAACCACCAAGGTTTTATAACTGGCCGCGACATTTGCAATCATTAAAAAAATACTAAATTACGAGCAGATTAGTTTTCTCACGTCACTTGTGTCGATACGCCGTACCCTGAATATGATGTCTTTGATGTTCCATATCAGTCAAGGCTGGCTCCTAGCATGTCTATCAGCTTTGGTTTCTCTTGTGGGATGTCTCATTATTTACACCGATGATTTGTACCATCTCGTGTTCCCACGCCGATTCACCAAGAAGTACCCATTTGAGTTAAAAGAGAACTACAAATTTTTGGTCACGTCGTTGAGTTTCAGTTCAGGATGCTTGTTGTTCACGGGGTTGGCTGCTTTGTTGCCACATGCCAAAGAAAATCTAGAGAACTCGGACTTGGCGTCTGACAAGGTTAAAGTCCACTGGATGTGCTCTTACTGGGTTGGAATGCTCATCAGTTTGGGGTTGAATTCCTTGTTACACTTGTTGACAAGCAAGTCGGTGGTGCACTGTAACCACGAAGGCGACCACGGTCATGAAGCTCACGAGACCCATGGGGCTTCTGGCCACGATCATTCCCACGGCCACGATCATTCCCACGGCCACGATCATTCCCACGGCCACGATCATTCCCACGGCCACGATCATTCCCACGGCCACGGCCATGGCCACCACCATCAGGCAAACACCACTCACGACGAGCACACGCACCAGCATTCAATTCACGCCACGGCCTCTGTGGGGTCGTTCGACTCGCAGGTGTCATCTTCTTCCCTTTCTGAAGACTCTCCGCTCCTCACAAATAAGGACTCCAAGAAGTTCTCCCTCCTCCACATTTTTTCTAAAGACAATATCGTCGGTGAATGTAAAGGATACTCATCGGCCGAGGTATGTGTTAACGAAAACCGGAAACTCCACTACTGTGAGCTTCCAACTCTCCCAGACAACCTGAGTGCCAATCACGAGATCCACCTGTTCGGGTCTGTACAACCCGAAAATATCGACGACGAGAATGCCGTCGATGGTCTCTATGCCGAGCGAATGAGTAGTGACCACCTCTACAAGTCTACCACCCGACCCGTTTCAATTCACACTGTGGCTTCAGATCACCACCACCATGTGACCACACCACTTTCAAGGCTTTTGATGATTGCCATCCAGACTGCCTTGGCACTTACCTTGCACAAGATCCCCGAGGGGTTCATGACATATATTACTTCCGCTGCTAATCCTGAGCTTGGGGTCCAGATTTTCATAAGTCTTGTTGTTCACAACTTTATCGAAGGGTTCACTATGTGCTTACCACTCTTCTACCTGTTCAGTACTCCAACCACGGGACGTCAAATGGCCAAGCTCAAAGCCATTGGTATTGCGGGGGTCATGGCTGGTCTTTCTCAGCCATTGGGCTCGTTGATGGGCTACATGTTTTTACAGCACAACCCATTTGTGGGCAATGATCCGGAGAATAACGAGAATCTCAACTACCTGTTCGGGGTGACCATGAGTGTCACCAGTGGGTTCGTGACGGTCATAGCCCTCCAAATGTTTGGGCTGGCTGTTGCTTTTAACAACCGCTCAGTAAACGCAGTTGTGTTTTGGGCAGTGGTGGGGATGTCAATTATCGGCCTGACTTCTTTAATAACCGTCGGTGATTAAATAGAATACGTATATACCCTTGTATCAGGCCGTGTATCAAGCGTTTACATCAGCACCAGGCCGTATACACAAATGCATACACTACTTCATAAGATACCTTATCGTCAAGAAGACACTACTCCATGATGAACCTTCATCTAGCATACACTACTTCATAAGGTACCTTATCGTCAAGAAGACACTACTCCATAATGAACCTTCATCTAGCATACACTACTTCACAATGCACCTTATCGTCAAGGAGACACTACTTCATAATGAACCTTATCATCATACTCTTGTGCACACACTACCGTGCACACACTACACTCATCACCCATGTACTCATCACAGTATATACCTCATATACACTGAATCTTCACAACACACCACACTACCACAACCCAGCAAACCACCACAAACCACCACTACCCCAATACATCACACGTCACACCCACACACTACAGTCTGCCTAGCCACCAGAACACTTCCATTTCCCATATGCTACCCCATCACGTGATTCTTGTGCGCGCACCCCTTGTAACCCGTCATCGAATGTGCAACAAAATATCAAAAGTAGTTCTTTCAACATGATGACGCATGAAGCCCCGGTACCGCTACATGGCGGTGCACCGAACAAGGCGGTTCCACAAACGCTGAAGAAACCACAGACATCGAAACCTGGAACGAAATCAGGTTCTCGAAAGAGGAATAACCCTAATAAGAAATCGGCTCTGCCAGAGTCCATCGAAGAGTCAAGTGATAAACCTGCCCAAAAGGACCGCAGTTTCTCCAAAGATTCTAGACCCCCTAAGAAGGGCGTCCAGTTGAGGAAAAAGGATGAACCAGTTTTTGCTGGAAGTTCATTTCACTCTTCTCCTGAAGCCTTGAACTTGCCCAAACCTACCTTCAAATCATCGCCAAAACCACAGTTGGTCAACCCTGTTACTAGCTACCCTTCTGTATATTACCCCCCTCCCATGGCCCCAGGTGCACCAGGTGCACCTGGCTCTTTTGGAGTCATGCCCATGGGAGTGGCTCCAATGCCAATGGGTTATGCTCCAACTCCTTTGATGCATCCTCAACCTCAAATGGGATCCCACTATGGTGCCCCAGCAATGATGGCATATCCTGGACAGGCTCCAGGGTCACATTACGGGTACCCACAGTCGTCTCATATGGGCTCGCATGCTGCCGTAGCTCCTTCTCAGGGCCAAAAAATCTCGTTCAACGACTTGATTGGCTCTAAGAAGTAGCTGCAGTATTTAATAATGACTTGTACGAATATACAAAGCCAAAATTAGCGCCTTATTGTAGATTGTAGAAGAAATGAAGTGGTTTAGTAGAAATCACCTTTAGGTAAGTGTGTGGGTTCAATCAACGCGGCTGTTCACCAACACCGTTGCTTTTTATAGACATCGTCTTTCACCGATTTCAGTCAGTTTCTGAACCTCTGTCAGTTGTTTAAGCTAGCTTTCATCAAAGGGAGTCCCTTCAGGCTGGTAGCGTTCACATCCTCAAGGAAGACGACACGAACAGTAGAAAGTTGTACATTCTGTTCCAATCGAATGAAGTGTATTCTATATATCAATGCCAAGTCTATTCTATGCCTTTGCAGCTTTTGCAAAACTTTCCAATTCAGTCCCTTGATCTGTGACTTTTTTAAATTTGTTGTCGAACCAAATAATGTTAATCATGATGAACCCACTAATGAATTCCATAGAGGTGCCCAAAACATATTCGTAGATTACCAACTTCTTGTGAGCCGAGACGTTGAAATAGTTGGAGATGATCAAGTAGCTCATACTGTCCATGTGTATAGTTAACAAACCAAAGACACCTCTCACCGTCATGAAGGGAATAATGAACATTAAGCAGAACATGGTGGAGGTTCTCAACCGTTTGCTGAAGAAGTTATATAAAGTCAATGCTGAAACACTAAGGGTTTGAAACAAAAACACTGCCTGACCAATTGTCATCAACGCTTTGGATGTAGCAACTTTACCAGCACTTTCAGCCAATTCTTCAGAAGTTTTACCAGAGAGAAGAACTCCACCTAAAACCACGAATGAATTGGCTGGAATTAGCACCAAGTGGAAGATTTGCTTGTAAGACTGTCTCCATATAATAATCCGATAGCGAGGTGTTTCCAATGGAGAGACACCCCAGATTCTTCTCTGTTCTCTTACTAAAAAATAAATTGAAGACATCATCAATACAAAGTAACCCTCCACTGTCAATATAATGTAGGCAATAAGCCATTCATGATGCTCATACCCAGCTAAAGAAAACCCCAATCCAGAAACCTGTCCCGCTGTACGAATGATACCGTACGCCAAGAGCCACAGGTACGAGCTTTTAATACCTTCTTTGTAGACTGCGTAAATGACAAGGCCTAAGTAGACGACATAAAGTCCTAAAAAAACACTGGAAGCAATACCTAAATCTTCAATTTTAAAAGCCATGGTGAATTGTGAATGAAGAGTAAATAGAAATAGCTCGGGTAGTCTACGAGTAAATACATGGCTCTGTATTTATATTCAGAAATCATAAACACGCTTGGCCCAATCTCCAGAATTAGATGGCTAGCTTGTGCCAAGCCGTTGACAGAGCGTTGGGTTTACAAGATGCCCTTCTAGTGATTCGCTTTCTTTGAATTCACGAGGCTGAGACTTTCTCGTATCTGTTGCAGTGCGCCACTCTCCTGCACATATGTCGACTTTATGTAAGGTGCATGCAGCATTGATCAGATCTTGTTTAACGGGCATCTGTGACAGTGGAAACCCAGTTCGTGGATGGACACCGTACGAGCACCAGAAGCATTGTCTTACACTTCAGCGTTCTTTTTCGTGGTATCTAAAGCCTGCCAAGGGTTGAAGCCAAAAAGTGGGCTTGGAGACACAACTTCGATAAGGCCATTTTGACTGCCAAGTCCTAAGCCTGTTTTATGATGCATTCCCTAAAATGAGATACGAACAAACCGCCATAGCCGACTTGCATACTACAAGAGCAAGTGAATCTTTATTGACTCTTTTGAAACAATTACCCTTAACTACATCGTCCAACTATATTTCGTCTCAGCATATAGTTCTTTTAAACAGTCAGATGTCACTACATCAACGTGAACTCTTTTAGAGCAACATTTTCATGGATTAATACTTAGGTAGGTGTAATCGGATGAGAGAAATCGTAGTCAAGGGCTTCAAGCATCGGATATAAGCCTCCTCAAATTGGAGGCTTTTTCCATGATAGTGTTTCTCGCTAACAAACTACCCAATTTTTCCGAGTCCCTCAGTGACTGTTGGTCTTCGATGCTTGTAAAAACCTTCGCCTGCTAATGAACTACTACTCAGTTGCGAGCCCAGCGATTAAAAGTTCGATGCATGCTTGTAATAGCGCACATAGCCCTATTTAAATAGTGTACAGGTGTAAGTTATTGGGTATTGCTCGTATATGGGAGTCACCCACAAAGAGACAGTTATATCCCAGCCTCCAGGCTTCTTTACCTACTATGAATCTCTTGGTGTGAATAGAT
This sequence comes from Yamadazyma laniorum, assembly GCA_002109505.1. Taxonomy (NCBI): domain Eukaryota; kingdom Fungi; phylum Ascomycota; class Pichiomycetes; order Serinales; family Debaryomycetaceae; genus Yamadazyma; species Yamadazyma laniorum. The sequence goes on along the minus strand of MVNT01000001.1, from coordinate 1,475,194 downwards.
GTTATTCTGTACCAGGCGGGATTAGTAACTCAGTTTCTTTTGTTGAAATAGTTGAGTTGTTAAGCATGACACGCTGGTGAATATGGTTGGGGTGAGAAAGCCAACGAACGTACAATCCCTACGACGCACACAAGGCTCACTCATTGTCGAAGTATTCAATTGACCACTCTTATAACTAAAAATGCATCAACGGTACGAATTCGTTGAATGATTCCCTAGGTCCTGGATTAGGTGGAGCAAGAAACATCACGTGAACTTGTCCTCCGCGTAGCCACCGACAGCCCCAAGCTCTGTTCATCTCGAGTTGTCTGTCAGTTGAAAGAAGAAATTTATAAACAAACGACTATCTAATACTAAAAGAGTCCTGTAGATATCGTAAATATACTTTTCGGCTTCTTTTGGTGTAAAACCTTCCACAAAGTGATTCAAACAATAAACAAATGCCACTGTAAAAGTCCCTTTACAATAGTCGTCCGAAAATTAAACATCACAGTATTTTTCTCGACCTAAAACACCCTATTGGTTACATGTCTTAAAAATACAGATAAGGGCACGGAACAAAACCCTTTATAGATATAGACAAGCGGAACAAGATCTTGACACCTACATGAATTTCACGTGACACAATTACACCTATATATCCCATCTGCAACAGTCACAGTTCGACTTCCGGCTGTCCAATAGTTGCATATTTAAGTAAAGTTGTCTATTGCGATCAGTGCCAAAAAACAACAAAAGCTCACGGATTAGTCTAAAATTTTTCTTTTTAGTCTTCACTTGAAAGATTTCATTTCGGTCTTTTTCTAGTCTACTTTCATAACAAGCAGAAGCCTCAAATCAGCACACTGTATTATAAAATATACCTGTGTAAACATACCGGTTTCTAAACTCGAGAATGAACTGGAAGGAAATAAGAATCATATCCTTGCTTATCCTTGACACCCTTTTCTTCCTCTTGGAAGCGATCGTGGGTTACAGTGTGCACTCTCTTGCACTCGTGGCCGACTCCTTTCACATGCTTAACGACATCATCTCGCTTTTCATTGCATTGTGGGCTGTTCGTGTGAAGAGCACCAAGCCAGCTGATGGGAAATACACTTTTGGTTGGCAAAGAGCCGAAATCTTGGGTGCTTTGATCAATGCGGTGTTTTTACTCGCCTTGTGTTTCACCATCGTCATAGAAGCTATCCAAAGATTGATTTCGCCTCCTGAGATCCTGAACCCAGTTTTGGTGTTGGTGGTAGGATGCCTTGGTTTAGCAAGCAACTTTTTAGGATTGGTTTTGTTCCATGAGCACGGACACTCTCATGGAGGAGGCAGTACTGCTTACAGTAGTGGCCACTCTCATACTCACGGATCTGACCATCTCGACGAGGAAGCCGGTCACCATGGCTCTGAAACTGACCCATTATTGAAGTCTCGGGGGAGCTCAGGGGACATTTGGCAATACATGCCAGAGAATTTCATTCAGCGGTTCGAAGATGGCAACAACACTGATACCAGTAGCTCTGCTTCCTCAGCTAACCGAAGTAAGGGTAACAAGAAGAAGTCCATGAACATGGAAGCAGTGTTTTTACATGTTCTAGGCGATGCCTTGGGTAACATAGGTGTAATTGCTTCAGCCCTTATCATTTGGAGAACCAATTGGGCAGGAAAATATTATAGTGATCCAATCATTTCATTACTTTTGACAGTGATTATTTTCCTGTCTGCGTTGCCTTTGTGCAAAAAGAGTTCTAAGATTTTACTTCAAGCTACTCCCACCCAAATTGACGCTCACCAAGTGATTAGCAGCATTACCAAGCTCGGTGCTGTGAAGTCTGTACACGACTTCCATGTATGGAATTTGAACGAAGACATTTTGATTGCGTCTCTTCACCTTCAACTTGATGAGACTCTTGATTCTCGTGATTTCGAAAAGGCCAAATTTGTCGATATAGTTAGGCAAGTACGGGAGGTGTTACACAAGTTCAACATCCACAGCGTAACGATTCAACCAGAATTCAATGATGATGTCAATTCGCAAACTCAAAGTAATATAGATAGTGGTTTCTACGGCGATTCCTCTGTAGCTCATTGTTCAATCGATAAGGCTACAGGATGCTACAATGGCAACTGTTTAGAGCACCATTAACTCTACCAACATGTTAAGGCTCGTTTTTAGTTGATAATAATGTCTATTGTACATATTAATACATCTTTAAATAAGAACTAAACAGAAAAGAGCAGCTAGTTAGGTCTGAACCAGCAAACGCAGAAGCTTCATTACATAATAGTACACTCTTGTTTGGATGAACTGTTAGTCTGGATGGTTGATAAACTGTTTCTTCGTGACCCTTTGGATAAGTTAATGGAGGATAAGCGTCTTCTCAGCTTTTTCAGCATCAGCATCAACGACAGTGACTTCTTAGTTTCAAGTTTTGTGGTAGTCGAGGAGAACGAGTTGAGTAAATCAAATGCATCATCATCATCGTCAGAAGTGCTTTGAGATGCCTGGGGAACAATTGGGAAGTCTTCAACTGTAGAATCGTGTCCGTCAAGAATATCGAAATTTTCCACTTGATCGATGTGAAGTGAGTAGCCATTGTCCGTGGATGTTTTGATGGTGGTGATGGAATGTGAGTCATTGATGTGATCCATTTGGTCGTCATCATAGTTAGACAAGGATAAGGTCAGCGAGAGATTGGAGTCGCTGTAACTCAAACGAGGGTCGCCCAACTCAACTATAGGATCACTGCTACATTCGTTTATGTAGCCTAGAAGTTGATTCAAAAATTTTAATAGGACAAGCTCTTCTTGGACCAGGAATGGTACAATACGATGAATGCTGAGTATGAGAGCTTCACAAAAACTCACCAAGTTTAATTCGTACATTCTTGCATTGATTTTGGCAAATTTCGAAACCAAGTCGAAATCTTGTGGTTTAGGAGTGTTCAAATTGTTGATCACCACTGTAAGAATGTGGATTAAATGAGTGAAGTGATAATCCACTAGGCCCAACTCGAAGCTCCGTGAATCGTAGCTTTCTAGAACCTGAAGACGAAGATTTACAACTTGATCATAATTGAACGTAACTGGGAGGTGTGGACTCTTCTGAGGCACATGGAGATTTAATGAACGCCATACTCGTTGGATGATCGAAATTTCGTCCGGTGTTAGCACCAAATAAGTCATTTTAGGTTTCCACGGTGCCGATGGAACTAACTATTTAAGACCCTGGAAGGTGCACGTTATATATACTGGTAGATTGTCAACCCAAAAATCTTAATGAAAAAAAATATTATTCAATTTTTCCCTTTTTGGAAGCATTATATCGATCGAAATTCTCGTGGTGGGCAAAAAGAGCCTCTTTGAAGATGAAAAATTTTCGCTTGCCTAGGCTTATATAAACGCGGAAGGGGGAAGTCGTTGCACGGCAGCCGTTTAGTCGCTTAAATGAAAGAGCATGTAGGCTCGGAATGTTGGTTTTATATAAAGGGAAAAGGAGATTTAGACCTCAATTACGAAGTATGTGCTAGCTTGAATTGTAGATCGAAGAGCATCCAAGCAAAAGAGCCATGGTGTGGGGAACGGTTATTTTTCGTAGAGATTCACTAAAATAGATGCACAATTTCCAATTCCTACATGACAATCAACAGTGAATAGATCGCCAAACAACCAATAAAATGCAATTCAAGATTGCTGATGACACTAATAATCATTGCGGGTGTTCAATTGATCATTTCGTAAATCACCGGCGTGGCAATGGGATTTGTTTATGATAATACATCCAATTAGTGACTTTAGAGGAGCACTCCTGAATTTCATCCTTCGGGGCTTTTTCAAGCTGACGCAACAAAACTATAGTTTCATAATTGCATTGTTGATTCCTCGGTTCGAATTGCAACCGACAATCATGTCATCGAGTGGTGCCCTGGTTGACAGTTGAATCTTGTAGTGCAGCTTTCCAGCTGTATACCGGGATCGTTGCTATCCTTATTGATGACTGATCGAATCTGACCGCAATACTGGCTGGGTCGGAGGAGAAGAGCAAAGATTGTACCATTGGTATACCATCGGTGTGATATTTTCTTGCTATTGAACTTGAATGCAATACAAAGAATTGTTGTGAATGATGACGCTGGGAGTAGGTATTGTTCCCATTACGAGTCTTTTTACTACAAGAAGTAAGTTTTAAAATATTGAACTGCAAAGAATTTACCTCAATCGGGAAAAAATGTTGATCTTGAATGCATGCAGTTCCATGCAGCACCTTTTGACGGAAAAATGAATCGTAGGTTCGATCTAAAAGTAGAAGAGGCTTACAAAGGCCATTTTAGATCTACGCTTATTGTTTGTTCGCAGATAAGAAGGGCTGCTCAGACCTCTTCATACGACTAACAAAAGTTGATATTTACAGACAACAGCCAGATTTCCATCTCTTCAGATCAGTGATTTTTTTCCCGTTACTCAATGTAGAGTTTCTCTCTGGGACTCTATCAATATATACAATATTGTTCATTAAGAATATGGAATGTAAACATAAGAGTTACAGTTCACTACATCATTTTATATTCGTGTGCATCTTCTATAATCTCTTCCTCATCCAACAGCTCATCGTTATCAAATATCTGCCGTAAGTACAAAACCACAAATGTTACAATATTGCTGAGAAGGAAAATCAAATCAAATATTGTGTCGATAAACTTTATTTCACGGTTTAAAGTGGACTCTGATTCCACATTAGAGCCAGATAAGGACAAAATCTTGGATATTTGAAATGAGAGATTCGATGGCAAGTTTGTCCGAATCAAAAGACAGGTAGAGATCACATAAATGCCAAATAGCTGACAGACGATTAAACTCACCAGCCAACTCTTGATCTGCTTGGGCAAACTCGTGATAATAGGGAAAAACCTCGAAAATGATCTTAAGGTCATGAGAACGTTGGAGAAAGTCAAGAGAAACAAACTTCCAGATAACGAAAAACTGATCAACGTCACCAACTGCTTTTCTGTGACTGATGAGGTATTGGAGGAGGCCAACAAGATGATTTTCGAGATGGTAATGGCCAAAGCATCACCTGACTCGTCCACTTCGTTGGCCCAGTAGTAGAACGGCAACCGAAAACAAAAAATAATAAGTAGACGATACAAGCAGTACACGGCAAACGCACAATTGAATAATTCAATAGCAGTTGCAGTAATATGTTTGGGACGGTTACTTTCTTCAAATGAGTAGAGAAGCTTCGTAAGGCGATTGTAAGAGTCGTTCTTCAAATTATTCAAGGAACGAATCTCTTTGTTCAACTCGCTTATCTCATATTGATCCGAATCTTGCTCAGATATCCCACGCAAGCTAGCAAAGGATTGTACTTTGTGTATTATTCCTCCAAGTTTGTTACCCTTCTTCGTCAACAGCGTGTCCAGGGGGTTTGGATTATTATATATAGTTCCCCCAGTCTTCACCAAATAACTGTTAAGTTCCTGATTTCTCTTGTTGAGTAGGACACCCACGTTGTTGTAATTGGAAATTGCAGTGTTCAAATCGGCCTCTATGATCACCAGACTTTTCTTTGAGCGCCAGGCTGAAATAACCTTGTAGATCACAGTCGAAGAACCAACTCCTGATAAAAGCGAGTTTGTAATGATTCCCATTAAACCAACCTCAGTGATTTTAGAATCTAGTACATCTCTAACCAGCACTTCTGAAGGGGATGACCTGAAGCTACTTGCAACTTTTCCAAGCCGCAGAAGCACCACAAACCATGCAATATAACAGGCAAATATCGCCAGTTTACCAGCGTATGAAGCGGCAAGAGGAGTCAACCGATGCACAAAAACGAGGCTAAGAACCATCAAGGGAGCCACGAACGTCACAAACACCACCAAAACGTCCACAAGGGCCTGGAACAACGACGGGTTCACAGTTGATCCGGCCAATTCGCATAGAATTAAAATCATCAATTCAACACTAAATGCAATGGTAGCAGCAAAAAAGCTAGCCACAGCCCGGTCGGTGAGTCTCTGGCGACGTTGCGGAAATGTCTCCCATGAAGCCGTAGTCCACTTCGCCGGCTTTACGTCGGGGCCGTCGTCTTCAGCAGCTTCCACCGAGCCTAGTCGCAAGAAGTGCTTAGAGTTGAGAGTGCCAATAAAGTCGTTGATTTCCGATTTGGGAATCTTCTTTTGGAGCCTGTAATTGCGTAGGAGCAGGCTGTCGTAAACAAAGAACAACACCACGTAGAACACGCCTGCCAATGGAACCACAAATGCCACTACTCCGAATATCCCACTCATGCGTTGGTGTTTAGCTGCTTAGTTAACACCGCGAAAAACCTGAAAAACCTGAAAAACTGCTTGTAAAAATTTTCATTAACCAGAGCTCAATCAACGATGTCAGGAATGAAGTTGAGATCGGAGAAGAAGATGAGAAAGCATCTCATCGAGCAGCTCAAGGCCAGGAAGGTGTTGGGTGCTCGGATTGCAAAAGGGGAGAAGACAGCCGAGGAACTCGCGCGGATGAACCTTGCACCGCAGGTATACCTTTTCCACAACCGATTCTCTGGCCAAGTGTTATACTCGCAGGTGCCTGGGTTCCACCAGGACCAGATCGATTCGCAGTTCACACGGCCCAACTGGCAGAACCGGAAGCCCAGTAGAAGAGGCGACTTGTGGAAGCTCATGGCCGTGGTGAATTTCGCCAACTACGACTATGCGGTGGCAGCGTACCAGGGACTAAAGGACTTGAGAGCATGTCGAGACGTGGTACAGCAGGACGTGGCCAAGACCATGAGAAAGAAGAACGATGACGGGAACGTCTGGAGCTCGGGCCAGTACCGTCCCACCCACGCCCAGGAAGCAGTGGCAGATTTGAGCCATGTCATCGATGAGTTTGAGTTGGAAAGCACCACAGTGATGTGGGAAAATGCCTGGCGGAAAGGAGACGACTCTCGCTGGCGTAACGACTTGGTGGACCACGAGACGTTGCCGGCTTTCACCACCAAGTACCAAACAGCATTGATGGCAGAGTTGCAGCTGCGGGCCCTCGAAGCGTTTGCTGGTGCTCGTGCCGAGGAGGCGGCCCTGGCCCCCGACGTGCTGGCAGCTGTCTAACCGTCTCGCTACTCGTGCCGGCTGCAGTACCCTTCACAGCACCACAGCACTCTCTGTAGCACCACAACTCGTGCCGCTGCACCACAGCTCGTGCCTACTCCGTAGCACCATTAGTTAAGGCCACCTCACGTGACACTTGTACATAGCCAATACACGCCGGGCGGGGGCGGCCACATCGCGCAATCGTCCGCTCGCATCAAATCCGCTCAGTTTCCCACATATCATAGCGAACATGGAGGCCACAGATCAACAGCCGCCGTCACCTAGACAAGACGAGGTAGACCCGTCGCCTGCCGCAATGGCTGCCGAAGTCCAGCGTCAACTAGCTGCCGGAAAATCGGCCTCGGATATCGTCAAGCTGTTTCGCTCATCTCGAACTGCTCGGGAAGACTATACCGCCGAAGTGCTTGTGAGTGAACCGCTCACCAGCGACGGCAAATGCTCGGTCAACTGCCACAGATGCTACAGGCTCAAGAAGAAGTGTCTGAGAGACTTCCCGCTGTGTGAATACTGCTTGAAGACAAACCACGACTGCTTCTACGTGGACCGCAAGAGAGCCAGACACAACTGGAACTCCCAGTACCTCCGGAGCGACACTGTTCAAGACAACACGACGCTGGACGTGGGCCAGGAGTCTGGCGACCCGAACGACGCTGTGCCGTCGGAAGATACGTCGGTGTATCCCACCAGTTGCACACGATGCTCACGGCTCAAGCGTCGGTGCCTGAGAACGTTGCCCAAGTGCCGACACTGCATCCGTACGAAAAATGACTGTGTTTACGATAAGAACAAGAAATACCGGTCGTTGAAGTTCGACCAACTTGTGCAAGCGGCAGCTGCTGCCACCACTCCCGGTGGGGAATCGAGCCTGGGCGACCAGGCTGAAGACAGTCAGAAGACTGACGAGTTCACCCAAATTGATCCTCTTATGACTACGGCTGCGGCCGGCACTTCCAGAACCAACCATTCTGATTCTCACCATGGGCCCAGTACGTCGCAAAGAGGACGTCCTGGAGCGGCCGAGGAAGAGCTTATAAACATCAAGTCTTTTGGAGCCCAGTGTCTGCTTCCTTTGGAGTTTGTAGACAACTTCTTCTACAACTACGAACACATATACCCGGTGGTACACAAGGCCGATATTCAAGCAGAGCTCCAGCACATAGACTTTGGGGCTGAGGCTCTTGTGAATTTGAAGATGTATGTGGTGCTAAGCATTGGATGCTTGATATACGACTCCATTAACAGGAGCCACCGATTCGATGAGTACTTCAACGAGCATCTCCTCGAGTCGGTCACCGATTCAGTGGGCCTGGGCACCCCCGACGTCGCCAGTATCGCGTTGGCGGCACTCGTGGCGGTGTACTACGTGAACCGAAACAAGTTCAACCAATCGTGGGAAATGGTGGGGATTTTGACCCGATTGATGGTCAAGTTTGACATCTACAGGCGTGACGGAGTGTACGCAGACATCTTTTGGACCGTCTACAACTTGGACAAGGACTTGAGTTTGGTGTTGGACAAGCCAAGCCAGCTTCCGTTGGATGCGGTTATCGAAGCACCAAAGCCTCTGGAAGAACTCGCCCAGAAGTTCAACGAGCTCTACCGTCTCGAAAACAAGCTAAACGACTACAAGCTTCTATTGAGAAGTTCTAAAGTTGACGATAACACTGTGAAGGCGATTTCCAACCACATCGAAAACTGGAGAGTCAGCATCAGCAGCCTCCTCCATGTGCACTTTTTCAACTCTGCCAACCTCCAGGAGTTTACGACGTTGGTGAACTTGAACTACTTCTACTTATGCATTGAACTCGACGAGTTGTCGGAAGTCAAGTCGCTGCAGTTCATGCTCCAGTTCCTCTCTCAGTTCTTCGCCTTGACGTTGAACGAGAAGCAGAAGTCGCTGGTGGGGCTCTCGATCAACAATCTATTATACCACCAAAAGCTACTCAAAGTCATCCGCTACAATGCTGCCAACGTGATGTCCGACACAAGGTTCCAGGGGTATGTGGAGAATTTGCAGATAGTCTTGAACTTGTTGAAGTACATGGCGGGCTATTCCGACGTGCATGCTCTATTAAGTCTCTGTCAGCGACTCAGCGAAGTGCGAGGGACCGCCGAGGCCCCCGCCGTGTACCGGTCGATCGTGGCCCACACCACCGCTATTGCGCCTCTCTAGACCGTCCTATGTAGGCCGTCTCAATGAACAGGCCCTTGGCCAGATCTTTAGTAAACCGTAGCCCATGCAACACGACATCGCCAGTCCCCGACATCCGACATCTCAACTCGCACAGTTGTAGTCTCACGACATCGCCAGTCCCCGACATCCGACATCTCAACTCGCACAACAACTTTGTTGCCACTCAACACTATGCCACCAAAAGCCGACTGGGATAAGTACGTGCACAACGAGGACGACGAGGCCAATCAGGACAAGATTGTGCCCTTGAGCGAGGGCGACATCCAGGTGCTTAAAACCTACGGAGCCGCTCCCTACGCCTCGTCCTTGAAGCAAATCGAAAAGGACTTGAAAGATATCGAAGACAGAATCAAAGAGAACATCGGAGTCAAGGAAAGCGACACCGGTTTGGCCGTTCCCCACTTGTGGGACATTATGGGCGACAGACAACGGATGAACGAAGAACAGCCGCTTCAAGTGGCCCGCTGCACCAAAATCATCGAGGCCTCCAATCCGATTCCGCTTCCTGGATTGTTACAGAACGCCGATAACAAGCTGAAATATGTCATAAACATCAAACAGATCGCCAAGTTTGTGGTTGGTTTGGGAGAACGCGTAAGTCCCACCGATATCGAAGAAGGCATGAGAGTGGGTGTGGATAGACAGAAGTACGAGATCCAGTTGCCGTTGCCTCCACGGATTGATCCGTCGGTGACGATGATGACGGTGGAAGAGAAGCCCGACGTGACGTATAGTGACATTGGTGGATGCAAGGAGCAGATCGAGAAGTTGAGAGAGGTGGTGGAGTTGCCGTTGTTATCGCCCGAGCGGTTTGTAAAGCTTGGAATTGATCCTCCTAAAGGGATCTTGTTATACGGGCCTCCCGGCACTGGGAAAACGTTGTGTGCTAGAGCTGTTGCCAATAGAACCGACGCCACATTCATCCGTGTGATTGGGTCTGAATTGGTGCAGAAGTATGTGGGTGAAGGTGCTAGAATGGTCAGAGAGTTGTTCGAAATGGCAAGAACCAAGAAGGCGTGCATTATATTTTTCGACGAAGTCGATGCAATTGGAGGTGCCAGATTTGATGATGGTGCTGGTGGAGATAATGAGGTGCAAAGAACCATGTTGGAGTTGATCACCCAATTGGATGGGTTCGACCCAAGAGGTAATATCAAGGTGATGTTTGCTACCAATAGACCCAACACATTAGATCCTGCCTTGTTGAGGCCAGGAAGAATCGACAGAAAAGTCGAGTTTTCGTTACCAGACCTTGAGGGTAGAGCCAATATTTTCAGAATCCACTCCAAGACCATGAGTTGTGAAAAGGGCATCAGATGGGAGTTGATTTCCAGATTATGTCCCAACGCTACAGGAGCTGAATTGAGGTCCGTGTGTACAGAAGCAGGTATGTTTGCCATCAGAGCAAGAAGAAAAGTCGCCAATGAGAAGGACTTTTTGAAGGCTGTTGAAAAGGTCATAAAGGGTAACTTGAAGTTTAGCTCTACCAGCCAGTACATGCAATACAATTGATTTCTTCTAGGAAGTAAGCAGAGTAAATACACAATCATAATATATTAGATTACAAACTATATTAGACGGTGCTCAGTCCCACCATGAAACGCATCCAGTTCCATCGGTTTGACACGAAGCTAAGATGGCATAAGGTGGGGTTCTGTCGACGTTGGCTGCCACCTCATCGATGTTGCTGTCTGGTTTATAGTTAGGATTAAGAGCCATGCTGTTGTCGGTTCTGGGCTTGATGTTGAAAAATGCTTCCTGTTCCACTCTGAAACGAATCTTTTCGTTTATATCTATGAACAACTCGTTCTCTTCGTCGGGTTTCCAGCACCATGCTTTTTCCACTCCTTTAAATTCACAGTTTTCAAAGAGCATATTCTTCGGTATGAAGATCTCATCGAAGAAATCAAGCTTAACTTTGATTCCTTCAACGTTACAGTCGGACACCACCCCTTCCAACACCTCTCCAATGAAAGGCTTCCACACTATCATACGGAAGGTGATCTCAATATGCGACCCTCCGTCTCCCGGTCTGAGTAGCCCTTCTTTGATATCCTCGATGTCCCATATGCTGATTGCAAGGCCAACGTTGTTGATGACTTTATTGCAGTATTTTTTGTGGATTTCGTTGGTGAGTGCTTGGTGGGTGGGAACGTTGAATGTGTGGGGCGGAAGACGTATAAGATCCGAAAGCTTTGTGAGTATGAACATATGTGGGCACTTGAGTGTGTTGGTTAAAGGTGGTTTGAAAGTTCGCGATGAGATTTTGATCTCGAAACACCACCAGGATTTAACCAATGAAGTTTGCAGGGATTTGTCGAGGCGGTAGTATCACCAGGATCGTACGAACACCAGCCATGCTTTCCACGAGGTTCATACGAACACCAGCCGTCAGCTGGACGGTGTGTTCTCGATCGACAGTTTTCGTGCCCATTTCGTTCGCCAGGTTCAAGTCCAATGTTCCATCGAAGAAGCAGCAGCAGCCTCTCGAACCTAGCGACTGGAAGCAGATTAACCAGTTCGTACCGGGCGAAAAGATTCAAACCGACAGTGTCAAGGACCGGATGCCCAAATTCCCCCTTGGAAAGGAAAACGTGCCCACGCTACTCCCACGTCCTGGGGTGCCCAAAGTGTCTAAGAACTTGACATTTAGACAGGTGATAAATATCTTGAAAAATAAGACTGAGCCCGAGTTGATCTACGAAAGTGAACCCCACAGGCTCTACTTTTTGATGTGTTTCTGCTTTGGGCTCACGCTTCTAGTGTACTCGATTGTGTTGGGCGAATGGGCAGTTTTCCAGGCCACCAAGGATTATAACGAGAACACCGAAGAGAATAACGACGTCATCAGAAAAAGAGAATGGGTTCTTTCTTTGTTGAAGAATCTGGTATACAGTGTGATAGCTTTGGGTTCGGCCTACTTTATCATCACCTTCCCATCCAGATTGGTTAGGAGAATGTGGTACTTGCCGGGGCCCGTCGAGCACATCAGATTCACCACCTATCCGCTTATTCCGGGCCGGTCCACTCCTGTTGTCACTTTGCCGTTGGAGGCGTTGGAAAGGAAACACAAGGCCAGAGTCTGGACTGGTAAAGGGTTCTATGGAACCAGTGATGCATCGTTATTTTTCTTTGTTCTTCAGGAGATGAAAAATGGCAAAACGGTCAAAAACTGGGTCATCGACAGAAAGGGATTTTTCTGGAGTGATGGAAGAGTATTTGATTACATCTTCGGTAAAGAATCGCTTGCGGAAGCTGAGGCAGGTGTTCCGTATGATGAGCAGGTAGGAATCATCAATCGAGAGGTGAAGAAGAGGAAACAGCAATTAAGAAAGGAGCATGGAATCTTCTACAACTTCAAGCTACAGAGGGATGAGGCGAAAAAAGACCTACGTAAACTCATGGGCAAAGACGATCTTAAGCGGTTGAAGTAGCCAGAAACACTCGTGTAAATAGTAAGCAAACCCACACATGCAAGAGAACCTCAGACGCATATTTAGATGCTGTAGAGTGTACATAGAGCAATAGGACAAATGTCGTGAGCAGAGACCCCTGACCGTCAAGTTTCGGGGCCTGCGGTCTACTCGGTCAATTTTCGAGGCCTGACCGCCCACTTCCGGGGCCTGACCTTCTACCTATGTCTACGCTCTATAGAAACAACCGCCTAGTGGCACTTGCCCTACAAGCCTCTGGCTCCCAAGCCACCAGATGCCGAATTGTACTCGGCAGAACCTAGACGACTCCCTACACGTGTCCTCACATAGCCGAAACACCGCCCTCTACACGACACCCTATGTTGGCCTTCTCGCGGTACCAGTTGGCACCCCAACCGCAGCCCCACCACGCCGCCGTTGCGAGGGTCGTGTGGCATCCAGATATACACCCCTTTTAGCCAAATGTCGTCACCCTCCGTCGCAATTTCATCCCTTGAATGAAAAACTTAAACCAGTTTTTCAACATTATCAGGAATTAAACAAGCCCTGGAACCTTTTGAATAAATTAACCTGCAAAAGATACTGGTTATCTTATAGTTAATTACATCCACTCAAACACCATTCCACTAGAACCAACCAGTCTGGTATCGCCATTTGCCACCCAATAGAACCTCGAAAAATATCACTAACAAAACATTAGGAACACCTTTCGTTTTGTTCGGTGGCGGCTACGATTCTATATATTTGCAAATAGGGGCCATTTTCAATCACTACTTCGCTTGTTCATAATGGCTATTTCCGAGATGAAGATGAGAAAAACTGAGTTGGGAGACATAACAAATACGAATAAGAGCAAGTTGTCGTTTGGCAAGCTTGAGAGAAAGGAAAAACAGAAGGTGACTTTTGAGAACTACTTACTCACTCCCAAAGACGAGGATTACGGCGACGACGGCCTCCACGATCACCAGGACGAAGTGGAGCCCGAGTGCTACGATTCCAAGCTAGCCATGACTCCGGTAGAGGAGCCCGAACTTGATGAGTGTCAAGACCTCGATAAGAACCCCGATTACATAGCATTGACATCGTCGTTGCGGTTACTCAAGTCCAACAAAGACAAGATCTCCAACGACATCGTCGAGTTGTCACAACTCCTAGAGTTTTTCAAAGAGTGTCAGGATGAGAAGGAGGTGTTAAAGTTCTTGAACAAGCTACTCACAAACAAGTTGAACTTGCCAAAGCAACACAAGATTTTGAAGTGTCCAATCATCAAGATCTCCAAATATGAACCACAGCCTTTGAAGTTGAACCTCAACGAGAAGCCGTTGTTCAAGACATTGAACTTGTTCAACAACAGTTAGTACAGGAACTTGGTTTTTGCTTTACAAATGATGGAGTTATGATTTAGTTTAGTTTGGTTTCCAGCCGTTAATCCAATGTAAATAGTGTAATTTAGATTTAGGTCATTTTATATACCAAAAAGAAGAAAAATCCTTAAACTATACAGCCATCTACGGTTTGGTGTCTTTCTTATCTTCATCCTCTGAATCCGTAACCATGAAAGCATCTGAGTTGACGGGAACTTCGGTGGGTGTCTCATTCCACTCGTTCAGTTTACGCTTGGGCAATTGCGGGGCCTTATCGTCGTTATCGTCTAAGCTGATCTTTTGGTGGAAGTCATTGGCGATGATCTTTGGGTCTTCGTCGAACTTGCGGGGGTTACGTTGGGCACTGGATCCCCCCAACGCTCCAAAAAGCTTGGGTGGAGGAACGGGTCTTTTGGAGCTTTCTCGGTATTCACTGTCGTTGTCGTTGCCGTCAAACTTCTTGGCGAGGCCACTTACCCATCCGTTCAAGGTGGAACGGGCTTCTTCGAGACCCTGGGTGAACGTCTCCTTTATCTGGCCGAATTCATCGGGAGACTCGTCGTCGTCCTGCTGCAATTGCTTCCGTTGGCTGTCTCTGTGGCGTCTTCTTCTACGTCTTTCTTCCATCTCAAATTCCTTCTGCAATCTTCTCGCCAACGCCTCGTCGTCTTCGGGAGCTGCGGCCAGCAAGCTGGCCCTGGCGGCGTTAGACTTGGCGGGCTGGGCTGCAGCTGCAACCGGAATCTCAGGCTCCTCCACAGACTCGTCAGAGATGTACAACAACGCATTGAACGAAGCATCCAAGTTTCCTTGACTGGCAATTAAAACCCCTGTTATGATCCGGTCGTCAATTGTAGGGAACGCTTCCTTCAAGTTTGCCTTCATGGCACTCACGGGGGAAACCGGTCTTGGAGGTGCTGGAGGTGGTGCTTCTTCGAGTTTGGGGGCTTCGTCAGTGGGTTTTTCGGTGGGGGGTTCGGGCTTTGGTTCGGGCTCTTTGGCACCGGTAGTGCTGGCATCTACTCTGGGGTCGTCCAACTCAATTGGATCGTTAGGGACCACGTTCAACTCTTTTTTACTCATGTTCAGGTGTTAGGATGTGATGACAATGTATTGCTCCTTGAAATTTCGCGCCTCCGCATAAACTCAGCGAGGCCCATGTACAACTCTAACCACGATAGAGATGCGTTTTCTCGGCTTGGAAAGCAGCTCAGTGACATGCATCTGAGCCAGCTATCCACTCAGCTCTCGGTGTTCCAATCTGCGCTCATAAACTTTGCAAATGAGCATGGGAATGATATCAAACAGAACAGCGACTTCCGTTCCAAATTCACAGAGTTGTGCCTGCTGGTAGGCATAGATCCGCTTGAACTCAGCATATACACCAATTCCAAGGATGGCAAACGCTCAAACAACTTCTACATATGTTTGTCGGTGCGTATAGTGGAGGTGTGCCAGGAAACACGGGACTTGAACGGAGGGCTTATCTCCTTTAAAGAACTACTACCTCGCTTGCAAGATAACGTCAACTTGCACTCTTCTATCACAGACTCGGACGTCACAAAGGCATTGGAGGTGCTTCTGGCGTTGGGAAATGGGTACGAAGTGTTGAAGATCCATGGGAAGAACTGGTTGAAGTTCTCTTTGGCTTCCACCTCCAGTAACAACTTCACTACAGACCAACGTAAAGTATATGAGGTGTGTTCATTTATGGGGGGCTACGTAACGTACCGGTTGTTGCGAGACAACTACGAATGGGATAAGATCCGGTGTAAAACGGTGTTGGACGACATGATAATGAACGGATTTTTGTGGGTAGACAGCCAAGGACTCAACGGAGAATGGCAGTTCTGGGAACCATCGTGGATAAGTAATTAATAGATGACTACGATTGTTGTAATTTCCTCTTCTTTCTCTTTTCCAAGTGACGCAGGTTCACTGCTTCGAATGACTCTCCGAATTCACGCTCAAGTACTGGGACATACGTTTTGAAGCTTCTGCCCTTCCCGTCTCCAACATTGATGGTTCCTGAGCCAGGTGAGTGTTTCAATTTGTCTTTATCCCTGATGACTGTATCCATCATGATCTTGCTTACGTGGGCCTTGAGGCGGTAATCCAACACATGGGCTTCCAATTTGGCAAACTCTTTCAAGTTCTTATTGAACGACCTCTCAAACTCCACCGGGTATATCCACTCCATGTCGGGGAACACACAGTCATACAAAATCAAAGGCACATCGTTGGCCATTTCATAGTGGGGCTTGCTTGGGTATTTTTCCACATCAAACAACCCGTCTATTAATGAAAGGTCTTCATGCTTTTGTCCGATTGATAGAAGTACGGCAACCATACACCTGACTTGATGCCATAAGAAAGCTGACCCTTTTAGGTCAAATATCACGAAGTCATCATCTAGTGGTATGATCTGTGATTCGTAGATCTCCCTATTGTAGTTCTTGATCTGTTTGGAGCCATCGATCTTGCAGAAGTTGCGAAAGTCATGGACTCCTTTATATTTGGCAGCTGCTGCTTGCATTAAGTCGAGGTCCAACCCTTCCTTATTGATGATGTATCTGTAATGCCTGTATTTGCAGCTGAAACGAGCATCAAACTTGGGTGGTGGCCGAAGACTTATGGCTGTGACTCGTATATCTGGGGGTAGAATGGAGTTCAAAATGAACATATAGGGAATCTCCTTATCGTCATTTGATTTGACGGCTTGATCCTCTGGAGAGAGATCAGACCGTACACGCAAGGATATCACCTGGTTCATGGCACTCACGCCTTTATCAGTTCTTCCACACCGGCTGAAATCGCAGGATCCCGGTTCAGCTTCCTTAATCAATCTGGCTCTAGCAAGAGCTTTAAGAATCTCCTCCTCCACAGTTGGAAGTGGAGTTTCGTCGTTCTGGAATGCTAAACCATTGTAATTCCATCCGAGATAGGCAAACCTTATGGCTACAAACCTCGTATTGTACTTGTCGAAATCAAACTTCCTCACCTTCTTGGTGTTGGCCTCCTCCACTTTGGTTTCTTCTTGATTATTTACCTCCAATTCTCGAATCTTGTCGATCAACTGCTGTTTGCTCCAGCCTTCGTACCCCTTTGGACCTCCCATTGATGCTGATACGGCTTCTTTACTCCACAAGCTGCGAAGTACTCTTCTGATCATAATGAAATGCGTTGATGCTCATCGCAAAAAGGTATGCGCACAGTTTTTTGATACTTATAGAGCGATGGAGAAGAAGAAAGGTTCATTATTGTGGGACAACTTGCAACGTCAGCTCCACCCTTGGCTTTATGATGCTGTGTTATCGTTAAGTTTTCAGTCGATGACTCCTGTCCAGGCTTCAACCATCCCATTGTTGTCTGGATCAAAAGATGTGGTGGTGGAATCAGTTACAGGTTCAGGAAAGACATTGGCATTTACTATTCCAGTGCTTCAAAAAGTCTCCAAATATCTTTACGATGACAAGGATAAAGTAAAAAAGGGTCACTTTCTTGGTGTCATACTATCCCCGACCAGAGAGCTAGCAAGTCAGATACAAACAGTTTTTGAGTCACTCATACAGTTTTTGCCAGAGGACAAGCCAGCTATTAAGACACAATTGTTGATTGGTTCTTTGGGTTCTGTCAGAGAAGACTTGCAGAAATTTGCAGAGAATGCTCCACAGATATTGATAGCAACCCCTGGGAGATTCTTGGACTTCATGTCGTCGAATACTGTGAAAACTAACTCTACTGAGATTGTGATCTTGGATGAAGCAGATAAGTTGTTGGATGTGTCCTTCAGTAAGGATGTAATCAACATTCTCCAAAGGCTTCCCAAACAAAGGCGAACTGGGCTCTTCTCTGCCACCCTATCATCAGCTGGTGATAGCATATTCAAAACTGGAATGACAAACCCAGTCAGAGTAACAGTCAAAGGCTCGACATCTTCAATGAACAACTCAGCTCCAAAATCTTTGAATTTGAGCTACATGCTCGTCAATCCAGAGAAGAAACTCACAACATTGTTGAAGTTGTTACATGATTACAAGTTTAAGAAGTGTATCGTTTATTTCCCTACATGCACCTCTGTTAAGTACTTCTATTTGATGTTCAAAACTTTACTTCCAGATGACTATAGTGTCAAGTTTCACTCTTTACATGGACAATTAACGAGCAAGTCAAGATTGAAAACTCTTGGAAGTTTCACAGATGCAGATATATTTGAGCATAAACATGTTCTAATGACTACCGACGTTGCTGCCCGTGGAATTGACATTCCAGATGTTGATCTCGTGGTTCAGGTTGACCCTCCCACTGACCCTGACATGTTTTTACACAGATGTGGTAGAACGGGAAGAGCTAACAAGGTGGGACGTGCAATTACATTCTTCAATGACAACGAGGAAAGTCATGAAATTGAGTATGTTGACTTCATGGAAGTAAAGGGTATCACCCTTACCCAGTTGCCACCTATTTACGATAACAAACATCAAGAGTTCACATCCAGGATGAGAGAATTCATCTTGACGGATAGGGCAGTTCATGAGTTAGGAATAAAGGCTTACGTCGGGTTTATCAAGTACTACAGTAAACATTTAGCATCGTCGATTTTCAGGTTATCACTTCTTGATTATATTGGTATAGCTAAGATGTATGGCCTTCTTCGTCTCCCTAAAATGCCTGAAACCAAGTACATTTCCGCAGAGAATATGCCTGAAGATGCTTGGCTAGGAGAAAAGATTGACATGGATAAGTATGCATACGCAGATGACCAAAAAGAGAAGACACGTCTTGAAACCATGGAGTCTGAAAAGCTCCAGAGAGTTGAAGATTCCAAAAGACGCAAAGAGTTGAAGGTCAAAAATGAAGCTTGGTCTAAGAAAGTAGATCAAAAGGAAACCAAACAAGAAAGAAGAGAAAAGATGAAAAAGAAGAGAGACGCGATAGAGAAACAGCTCATGGAAGAGTCCTCAAGTGACGATGAAGAAGTAGAAACCGACTGGAAAGAAGTAGTAAGGGAGAACAAACGTCAGAAGAAGAACGCCCAACTTCAGGGCTCTTTTGAAGATTTGTAGTGATTTCAGCATAATAGATAACTAAGCGATTTTGTACCTAGTACTAGCAGATCGTATACCATCAAAGACCAACATATTATCTAGAGGAATGTATTGGCATGTAGATAATTTAAGCACCTCTTGAGATACTATGCCTCCCATAAGACTAGATAAGTTGATATAGTTGGTAACGTTATGACAAAGAATCTCTTTGAATGTATTCATGATCGATGTTGTTATCTGATCATCACCAATGTGAAACTTCTCTTTGAATAGTTGAGTGAAAACTTCAAGATCCTGAGGCCCTGGCAAACGATGGACCTCGTCCACAAAGTTGTTGAATGTGAGAAGACCGTAGTAAATGCCTAAAGTACTGAATTGAGAGTCGTCATTATCTGTAGAAGGTTCATAAAGCAACTGATCAACGAGCTCTTGGCTCGAAATCTCATCAGACCCCTCCGCTACATGAAGTGTTTGGGTGTTCTTGCAGAAGGTGCTGATCAGATCTAACTCTAATTGAGTAAGTTGTCTGTGAAGGATGGATGTCAATATCCTGATTAGTTCATTTCTGTCTTTTTCAGCTCGTTCATGATACAATCTCTGTAGCATCACATAGTTTCTAGTGTCGGAAGCCATGTCAGGAAGTGATCCAGATAATGGTATCTGCTGATAATGGTCTACGAATTCCCTCAAGGCTCGGATCAACACCCAAAAGAACGGTTGACCAGGTTCGACCACTTCTGATGGAACTTTAGGGTTTTTAAAGAGTTTTTGTAAACCTGGAGGGACTCTTGTTGGTCTGTATGCTCTCGATATGGTTTCAAGAGCTTCTATGAAGTTGGTTTCAAAGTTCATATTGCGAGCCATCGACTGGACTATCTGTTTGAACTCTTTTTTTTCAGCCATGTTTTTGGGCACTTCAGACTCGTGTGTCTGACGCCATTTCTCCAATGCACTGACAAAAATGACGATTGCTGGGACATGGGCATGTTCAGTATCACTCATGTTATCTAAATCAAAACTTCGAACGTACTCCTCGAGTTCCGGCCACGGCTTGTCAATCCTTAAATCGTAGAGATTATTGGCATGCGTTTCAATTACCGTTATCTCTTTGGCGATCAAGTGCACAGTCCCATAGTAACCCACAGTATTCACTAGAAGCAAAGGTATTCCAAGATCGAACAAGAGCTTCTTAAGATGGCTGAGGCGCTCGGTAGCAATGAAATCGCTGATAACCACCACACTGAACTTGGACCAAAAGGAATCTTCAATTGAATGAAGAGGTCGCGTGACGAAGTGGCCCTGGCTGTCCTCGTTCAACTCGCTCAAATGCATACACATGACCTCACTTCGAGGCTGGCCTGTCTCGTTGCGGTTCATGAAGAAATTGCTTGCAACATCGGCATCTGTAATGACAGAATCATCCACTATGGTAAAATGGCCAATTCCTGGGAGTATTAAGTTTTTAAGGACTTCGGCTCCTGTACTTGAAGCATTCACCAAACAGATGTGGCATTCCTCGAGACTGCTCTGGCCTGTGGATGCCCAAAGCCTCAATTGACGATCATACTTATTGGTTTTCTCGCTAGTCGTTGTCATCATATACTAAATCCTTCCAGGTTGTGCGAATGCCATCAAATTTGTGTGGAATTGAACATTCAACTATCTACACTATTATACACTTGGAGTCACCAAAGACTTCGTTATACCTTTCCCTATCCCTGTCTTTCAACTTTCTCTTAATCTCTCGGGGAAACATTTTTTGCATCATTTGCATCGTTTTATGGTCGAGATTGCTGCTGTCTGCCAATTTTACAGCCTTCTCATATCTACAAATAGGACAGTCAAACCTGTCTTCGTGCTTCATTTTGACCAAGCACCGGACGCAGAAAATATGCCCGCATTCAAGCTTGATAGGCTTGAAGGCAATTTCCAAGCAAATGGGACACGTATAGTCGTCAAGTTGCGGAACTATTTGCAACAACGACGATTGTATTATATAGCAAATAGACTGACTTAACGACTTACCGGTGAAAAACACATGGTCATCAGAGATAAGTTTGGGTAGTCTGGATTTGACATTAAGAGACGTTTGCTTGTCAAATTTCTTTAGAATCTTATTGAAAGCTGTCGAGTTTATCGATTGGAACTGAAGCACTTTCAAAAGGTATTCGTTGACTTGGAAGAATTTAGTGAACGCTTTCAAAGACTTTTTGCTCTTGAACTGGTCGAGTATTTTTGAATTTAACACGGTCCGGTTGTATTTTTGGAGGTTGTTTTTGACTTCGTCTAATGATCTCTCTGATGCCTTGTACGTAGAGTCGTTGTACTTGAAGTAAATTTCATTATCCAAGAACAATTTGAAAAGCTCTCTCCAGGCGTATATATCCGAGGTCTTGACGGAATCATTTTTAGTTAGCTTATCAAGGGTTTCAGATACGTCCTTGATCTCTTGGATCATTCTATCCTCCTCTTGCTTCTTGAACTTGTCCAAGTTGTTTAACTCTTCATTCAACATGGAGAAAAACTTGGTATCAGAATTTAGCCGTATCGAAATCTCATACTTCTTTCCTGTCATGTTGGGGAGCTCATGAACAGATGTTTTAGGAGATAGTATATTTTCCTCCTCGTTCTCGTCTTCATCGTTCTTCAATTCGCTGTCAGAAACCCCATTGACAATTTGTTCTAGGTTTCTACGCAACAGCTCGATACTGGTGTTGATGTAGTCGTCGGTCAACTCGGCACTGTAGTCCACTACGATCTTCAAGGATGGTATCACTTCCTGACTCTTTGTCTTCTTCAACACGTACTGAGCTACCACCGGATTGGACGCCGTTGTTTCGTCCTGGTTGACCTCTACGTGGCCAAGAAGCACTTTGAGAGTGTTTTTTTCAAGCCCTAGCGTATTCAACTCGTCCACCACTCGGGCTATACATTTCTTCAATGCCTTGTACTGAATGGCAGCTTCAATCCACTCGTCTGGGATCTCATCTTCAACTAGTGTCTGCTCGAATACCTTTGCAAACTTCATTGCAGCCTATATTATGATCTTCTTGTATTTAGGAAACTATTAGTTGCTATATGGTATTTGGCATATTATAAACAAGAAAATCCCTGTGTGTTTGTTGTCTATTGCAATAAATAGCTCTGGTTATTTTTTGGTGATGCGCTCTCTGCGGGTGCACGTTTTGCTGGCAGCCACAGGCAACTTAGACGAGAGACTGACTAGTTTGGAGCAGGGTCCGAGTTCTTTCCGAAAAGTGGTTCATGTGGCCACCAGAAGTTTGTTTAATTTTTGCAACTGATTCTGAATATTTGATTGAAGCAACAATGTAACGTACTACAATTGGTTGCAAAATGTGGATTTTGCAGAAAGCTGAGTAGACAATGAGCAGAAAATTAAGTGAGATGCTGAAATAGCAGAGATTAAGTGCGATGGTAAAACAGTAGGAAATCAAGTGCCTATACTCGAATGCATACAGGGACCCAGCCTTGACCGTTTGGACACAGTCTGAACCGTTTAGACGCAGCCTTGACCGTTTGGGCCCAGACAAGCACCCATATTCGTTGCACTTTACGGGCACTCTCCCGTCTGATACTGATATCACCGCTAATTAGCACCATCGCAGTGCCGGTGGTGCAAGCTTCGCGAGACAGCCAGCCGTTCGGGCGTCGCCCGCGAAAATTCTAGAAGTAAAACATATAAACTCAATCTCAGTTATCAGCTGAAAATTATTAGATTTCCAACCACCACAGCATAAAGAATGGACTTTGAATTGGAACCTACATTGCAGTCGATAATCGACCAAGAAACCCTCAAGTGGGTGTTTGTTGGTGGTAAAGGTGGTGTCGGGAAAACCACCACCTCATCTTCAGTCGCCGTCCAGTTGGCTCTCAAATACCCAGACGATCAGTTTTTGTTGATCTCGACCGACCCGGCCCATAACTTATCCGATGCTTTCTGTCAGAAGTTCAACAAGAATGCCACTCCTGTAGAAGGGTTGAGCAACTTGTCGTGTATGGAAATCGATCCAGAAGCTGCCATGTCTGACTTACAGCAACAAGCAGTGCAGTACAATAATGACCCCAACGATCCTTTGAAATCCATGATGAATGACTTGACGGGATCCATCCCTGGTATTGATGAAGCCTTGTCTTTTATGGAAGTCTTGAAGCATATCAAGAACCAAAAGAAGTCTTCGGAATCAAGCGATGCCAACACCATCAGTTACAAAACCATTATATTTGACACCGCTCCCACAGGTCACACGTTAAGGTTTCTCCAATTGCCAGCTACCTTGGAGAAGTTATTGGGCAAATTCCAAGAGTTGAGCGGCAAGTTGGGCCCAATGATGAGCATGTTGGGAGCCGGCCAGCAACAAGATGTGTTTAACAAGTTGAACGAGCTACAAAAAAACGTCAGTGAAGTGAACGAACAATTCACCAACGCAGACTTGACAACATTTGTATGTGTGTGTATTTCAGAGTTCTTGTCCTTGTATGAGACCGAGAGAATGATCCAGGAATTGATGAGCTACAATATGGATGTCAATTCGATTGTGGTGAACCAGTTGTTGTTCGCTGAAGACAGCGAAAACTGTAAACGTTGCCAGTCTAGATGGAAAATGCAAAAGAAGTACTTGGACCAAATGGCCGAGTTATACGAAGACTACCACTTGGTGAAGATGCCATTATTGGGTACTGAAATCAGAGGAGTAGAGAACTTGAAAAAATTTTCCAAGTACTTATTGACACCTTACGATCCTTCTACCGACGGCCATTTGGTTTATGACATCGAGGAGCAATAGTATAGTATTCATCCCATCATTATATATGTATATATGGTCCTAATAGCAATATGGAAACATACACGACATCCTCGCATAGTTTCAAATGCGACTGAAACAATTGGCCGAGTTTCTACAAGACCTTGAAGACATGGGACACAGTGAACACTATGAATTTCCGGCTATTCCAGCTGTGGCCGAGTTGGATGAACACAACGTGCCTCTTTTACATAGAGACTCTTGTGCCAGCCACTTGATCAACTACTACAAGTGTTTGGACAAAGGACTTACTTTCTGTTCTTCTACCAAAGATGAGTTCTATAAATGCCAATACAATTTGTTGAAGAAACGGTTGGATGGCCACTAACGGCGAACGTGTATTTTACAGAATGGAAAACTATACAAACAACGACTATAGATAGCATAATATACATCATATCAGAAAAGCCCATGGTTCAGCATTTTTTCACTCTGCTCTCTTTGATTTGACGGACTTCTTGAACTCAAGTAGGTTTCAGTCTGCATATCTCCACTCTCTCTGAGAGAGTTGCATTCGCCTCCCTGGGACATATCTCATATACCAATCCTTTGCCCAACATCAACGAACGCGGCCACTGCAGCCCAAGGCCAGGTCCACTCAGCTGGGCTCTCGCGGTGTTTTGGTGGTGCACTTTTAGCCCATTGCGCCAAAGTTCATTCGCACGTCAACCACTTCATTTTTTCTTATTTATCAAATCTTTCATTGGACAATGTCAGTAACCAAATTTCCTCCTCTCCGTATGTTCATTACCAACTCCCAGACACTTTGGCTGTCTTGGAATGTTATTCTCCGTCATATACTAATTGTGGTACTCTAGTTTCCGATGATGACATGCAAAAGTACAAGGTTCCATTGAAATGGAGAGACAGATGCGCTCTCTACTTTGCATTATACCAGACTTGTCTTATTAGGCAGAGTGCCAACTCTTCCGTGGACTGTGGTCACGACAAGCACGCATGGGAAGAATGTGAAAATTTGGATTTGATCAGAAGAAAGCAAGAATTGGCTCAAGTGAAGGCAGCAAGAAAAGAAGAAGCATAGATTTGTATAAAAGTAATATACGAGAAACGTATCAAGAGATGTGTGTTACTTTGCAGTACTTAATGTAGTCTTAGGCACATAGGAGAGCAAGAGTTGAGGTGTATATCAACGGGAAGCCTCAAAGAGGACACAGAAGGGTGAACTATTCAGCCATTTAGAAGAAGAGAGAGAAGGTTCGACTCGGAGTTGTTCGCTTCTCAAGGCATAACGTAAACTCGGACGATATCGCCTGTCTTTTTTTGCCCACAAAGGCTCTGCTTCCGAGAAGTGGTCTCAGTGTGGTCGATTGTGTAGCACTTCTCTTACGCCCCTACGAATGTTTGTGTGACAATAGCTTCAAGAGCTGGTGATGCCCTCAAATACATCGACAACACAGTGTTTCTGTTGCTCTGGTGTCCACACTCTATATCCATGGTTAGGTAATATAGAGCTCTATCTAATTTCAGAGTCGTTAAAATCTACGAAGAAACATTTTTTCAGTCTCTTGAAGAAGAGAAGATGCACGACAATGTCGCGAAGGAAGAGACATTATAGCCAATTATATGCTTGTTCTTCCACTAGTGCCGTAAATCGACTCCAAGACAACACAGGGACACTCCGGCTTTCTCTCCTTTGCTCCCCACACATATGCAGCCGTGAACCGAAAATTCAATTGGTGCATCACGTGCTAATCAGTGTTCCCTGCTGGAGATTCATAATTCCATATGATTTCGCAATTGAAGTGTAACGGAAGCCATCAAAGAATAGGTGATGACAAAGAAAGAACCGGAGTACATTAAGCCCGAAGAAGTTGATGTATACTTCGGCAAAGGAATATCTGGTACCATAGCAATCCCCCCAGCTGCCAGTTCGCTGGAATCAATTTTCACTAAAGGTGTCTCTCCTCCTACTCGGAAAGCTGCTTTGATTCTTCACGGTCAAGGAGGGCACAGAGATTACTGTTTTCAAAAAGAGCTTGCTCATCGTTTGGCCAATGTATTGGGGATATACTCCTTGAGGATCGATTTTCGTGGGTGTGGCCATTCGGCTGATAATGAAGATCAAGCCAAGGGAAGAGTGTTGAGACAGGACGTGGATGATATTCAACAGTGTGCAGAATTCCTCTTGGATGGTACTAAGAACCCAATTGGAATCAACTTTACATTGTCAGCTATTATAGGTCACTCGAGAGGTAGTGTTGCCATGTTTTTATGGGCATTAGAGCAGGACTCGCTTGCTAAGTCCGAATCCTCTTCGAAGGCTATTATTGTGCCGAATTTGATCAACACCTCCTCCAGATATCAATCCCACACTGTGCTTGATAGGTATTCTCTGGTGGATGATGACTTTGATGGCGTACCTCAAACCATGTCTCGTCGTGGGAAACTTCAAGCTGTAATGATCCCAAAAGCGGAGGTGATGAGCTTGTCTGAACCCGATTTGTCGGCCCTTAGGGATTTATCATTAGATTTTTCTGTTATGAGTATCTATGGGTTGGAAGATCATATTGTACCCATCCAAGACTTGGCGCACTTTGCTAATGTTTTAAATAGGGGCCACTTTTCACATAAACTTGAGTTGGTTCCTCTTGCTGATCACAATTTCTATGGTAATGTACCAATTGAGAACGGAGCTGATGCCGAAACATACAACCCAAATAACTTGCCGTTGAACAAACACAAACTTGTGAATTTCAACGGAGTAGTTGTGGATAAGATTATTGACTTTTTACAGCCTGAAAACGAGCTAGAAAGGTTTTTACATATTAGTAAGAACATCGGTCACTTATCTAGATGGAAACAAATTGATGGAGTGAGTAACTTCAGGGATATTGGAGGCTGGCGTATAACCAACCCCCGGTTTCCCTTGGAGCTGCCTTTGGCTGGGATGTACTATGTGAAGCATAACATCATGTTCAGATGTGCCCAAATGGGTAAGATCACAGAAGATGGACTTCAAGCATTACAAACTATGGGTGTTAAGGCTTTGTTCGATCTCCGTTCAGAGGGAGAAGCTGCTCGTGATGGGTACCCCGAAAATTCAGAGAAGTATGGGATCAAGAGAATTCACAATCCTGTTTTCCGCCAACAGGACTATTCACCTCAGTCCATTGCTATTCGCTACCGTAACTTGACTAGCAGCTGGCACACTTATGTTCAGGTTTACGATGATATGTTGGAAAATGGAGCTGCGGCTTTCAAAACGGTGTTTGAGTTCATCAGAGATCATAACAACAGTCCTTTTGTGTTTCACTGTACTGCTGGCAAGGATAGAACTGGCGTTTTGGCAATGTTGATATTATTATTGGTAGGCTTGGATAAACACACGGTTGCAAAAGAGTACGAGTTGACAACCGTCGGATTGAAGCCGGATCACGAGGAGATAAAAAAGAATTACCTCAAGATGATCGATAGGACTAGGAGTATGTTTGACGACCCCAATGAGCTTGAAAGACAGATCGGACGAGGAAGAGCCAATTGGACAGTAGAAAAGGATGGGTTCGAGAACTTGATCAGTTCACGCTACGAAGCCATGCTAGCCACAATAGACTTGTTCAACGAAAAGTACCACGGAATCGTTTCTTACATGAAAAATAATATGGAATTCACCGACGACGACATTTTGAAGATATACGAGAACCTAATGGTGGTGAACGATGTTGGATTCTTCACGGATGATACCGTCATTCAATGGAGCCACCGCAACAGTATGGGTCCCAATTTGTGAGGCACCAAATAATCAGAGTCTATATTTATACACTAATCAAGGCTGAAGTTAACGTCCAACCTATATCCAGAAGCACTAAGTAATCGTATATTCATTATTGACTATCTGCAGCAGTTGCATCCCTGTAGAATTACATGATGGGCAACGGACGCTGCTTGAATATAATCTTCTTGCGTATAATATCCACCATGTCTATGTGGCCATTAGAGCCTTCTTCGTTTCTTGGTATCTTGAGTAATCCCAACGGAGTCTCCAAGTCTATGATCGATCCCACAAGTCTCTGGGAATTTCCTATAATCAACGTCACTTTAGACTTATCTTTTTCGTCGAAAATCAACTTCCCGAACCTCACAGCTTCATAAATGTCTTCGACTGTGATGTAGTCGAACCCATCAACTTTTCCTTTGGGTACAATCAACGTACCTTGGATTTCGAGAAGGGAGCGGCCATAGGGCGTGAATATCACTTCCGGGTCCTTCTGTGCTGGCTTCGAAGCCTTCAAGCTGGGCAACACTTGAGTGTAATCTATTTTGGTGCTAGGCATTAAGAAACATCAAGAAAATAGACGCGGTTCGAATTTTTCAATATAATACGCACGAAGTTTGCAACCATTACGAAGGGAAGTGTTTGCGTCATATTAGACAAGTTCAAGGACTACACAGATGGTGCTGATCAACACCCAGTTGATGATCAATGCAATGCCCACTTTTTGGTTCATGTACCAATCGTATTTTCGGCTCAACAAGAATATTATCGCCATATTGTTGACCAAGCCGATGCCTAGAACCATTAGACTTCTGGAAGAGTTGATCATGTAGGCTCCGTTTTCCACGAAACTCTTGTTTTCGGAACGGTCTCTACTTAGTATGATGATTCCACTGACCCCCATCGAAGTTAGAGACAAGATAGGACTCCCGAAACAAGCTGCAAATGCCATGAGTGGCATTCCTAGTCTAGCAATGGTGAAATTTGAGATAAAGTCGCCGATGGAATTGCCAATTGCAAATGCAGTGAATCCTAGAATAACATCACTGATTTGGTAGATCACCGAAAAGGTCTTAAGGATGTTTATGATTTCTGTCGCAAACACCGATACCCATAGTACAGAAGATAAGAAGCCAAAGAGGGCGTAAATAATTTTGAGCTTTCCAAGTAGCAAAGCCGTAAGTAAAACAGACCCTGGCAAGCTGATGAGAAGCAAACTCTTAAACGAAGTTGGCCAGAAATTCAAGTTTATAAATACCAAGAGACAACCAAGCTTGAATTTATCGAGATCAGTCTTGTCGTTGTCGTCAGGTGTAGGGACCGGAGTGGTGAGTTTTATTGCCATTCTGAACGGAAGCACCATGTAGAATATCGCCTTGTCGAATAAATTGGATGGGATTTGGTCCAATTCTAGAAGTTTTACAAGATACAGGGGTTCAGGAGCGAATATGTCATCGTGGTTGGGCAATGGTCCTGCACTGCCCTCTAAATTATCGCTGTTGTCATTCATAGTGATACCCAAAGCACGGTCGTGGTGTAGTTGGATTGGTGCTACATTCTTTTTGTGGTGGAGCAACTCGTGTATCAACTGCTTCATATCGTATGATTCTGACAAGTCCATGTCGTCTGAGAGGTTAAAACGAACCTGTTCAATTTCGTTCGACAACTCATTCTGGTAATTTTCGTCATCCATGTTCGAGAAATTCAATTCTTCAATACCTGGCAAGTGCATCAACAAAGCTTCGTCACTGTTTTCTGTGTCTGCAAGAGGATCAGCTGTAGATATCTCAGGCAAGAACGCAGTCCGCATGCGGTAGTCTCTGATTCTTTCCAGGGTCTGTTTTCTTGATATCGAGTGGGTTACCACGACGTATCCTACATAGATCAAGTAACATACGATCAATTGGACGGAAGTGAAAACTGTGAGTGTTCCTGACAGCAAGGCAGATAAGATGACCACCGTCACCAATACTAAGAAGGACAGGTCTCGAACAAACAAAGATTTAGGAAGCCTAAAGGGCCGGACAATAGATATGGCTCCAATGACTACGGATGTAACAAAAAAACAAGCCCCCACGAGCTCAGACACAGCTAGGTCGGCATGACCTAAAGACATCGCTTTGTAGTTGCTCAAGATGTCGGGACTGCTATTTCCCATTGCCACAAGTGTCAATCCTGCCAAATTGTCCAGAAGATTGAGGAACCTGGAGATGAAGTGCAAGTTGGGAGTCAAGTAGTCGGAAGCCGTGAGTCCTAGTAAGAAAAAAGATACCCCAAGGAAGTATGCTGCAAACACGAGGCCAATGATGCCAAGGTGGGGATGACAATAGTAAATCAGGAGGAAATCAATTGTTCCCAATACTAGCTCTTCGTTGCACAGCTTTATTAGCTGGCACTGTTGCTGTGAATTGAGTGAGCCGATGGAGTCAATGAGGCTACAATTCTTCTGGGCAACACTCAGAAACGTATCCGACACAGCAGCACTGCTGATTCGGCCTACCAACATTGCCACAATTAAATATAAATGTGGTCTCATGCTAGATCCATCTGTATTGAATCGCGACAATTCTGCTGACAGATTAAGATGGAGAAGAGCTCGAACCTTTGAAGTACCTCGGGGGACGGCAACTCTCACAGGCTCGCGTATCGACAGTTACAGAGGCACTGAACGATTCGTCTACATTTTCCGATTTCGACATGCAAAGTTCGACATGCAAACCTCGACCAACATCCAGTATACCGACACAGTCGACAATTACAAGAGTCAAACTGGCAGAATTCTACAAAAGAGGCTCGCCCTCACACCAGTTTACAGAGCCACTGAAAGCGGAATGTCCAGCCAATCCTTGCACCACTCCCCAGACGAGACGCACGAAGGCAGTCTCTAGACTTAATAAAAAGCCAAGGAACGCTGCACCCAAGATCGACCGATTTTTTCTCCAGTTCGCCTTCAATAACCATCAGGGCAATGCAATATCTCAAGGTCATGGGTCCGACTCGCGTCTAACCTCAAAGAGAAACTTTCCTATCATTGCAAGCAGAACTGTGAATTTGCGTTAAACAGTTCGAAAATTTTTCGATGCCCTTTTAAATACTAAGACCATGGCCGGGTAAGGCTTCGCGAACTACAGTTGCAACTACACAGTCTTTGAGTGAATGCAATGGGCTGCAACTGATGATTGATAAGCTCAATCCTGGTGTTATCGAGAGACTCCGAGCCCCGGCTTTTTTGGGTTCTTTGGAGCTGGTGTTGAGTGAGTTGGTGCAAAACAGTGTGGATGCGACGGCCAATTCCATCGAGGTGAAAATCGACTGGAAAACTCTCAGTGTGGGAGTGTTCGATGACGGTCAAGGTATGTCTCGTGACGACCTATCTTCCATAGGATGTCACAG
Organism: Yamadazyma laniorum; assembly: GCA_002109505.1. NCBI lineage: Eukaryota > Fungi > Ascomycota > Pichiomycetes > Serinales > Debaryomycetaceae > Yamadazyma > Yamadazyma laniorum. The sequence goes on along the minus strand of MVNT01000001.1, from coordinate 1,444,108 downwards.
AACCCTGAAGGCTCGGGGATGGGATGATTTGGCCGAGTGTAAGACGTATGGATTTCGAGGTGAGGCTCTCGCGAGCCTCCGGCAGGTGTCGTCCAAAATGGTGGTGGTACTGCGGCGAGAAGAAGACCTGCTGCTATGGTGCAATGACGGGACATCTGTCTACGAGCTTGGGGCTGAAAACGACCTACGCAATCCCCAGAACCTCAACATGTTCTTCGTGCCGTCATTCAAGCATGGGTGTGTGGTATTGGCGTACGATGTGTTCAGTAAGGTGCCCGTCAGACAACGCCATGTGCATGAGGAAGGCCTCAGAAGGTTTCTAGCCGCTCTCAGGCACCGGCTAGCTGTTTTAAAACTACCCGAGCTTCACGTATCGGTGGATGGGGTCGAGTATATCGCAACCAAAGGTGGCTGGGGTGGGGTAAATGCCGTCTGGGCAACCAACTTCAACTTCGACTTCGTTAGGTGCCGTCTGGGACCATACAAAGTTACTGGAGTACTATCGCATCAATGTAGACGAGGTTACCAAAGAATCCTCCTCAATAATCGTGTCTATGACTTGAAATTGCATTACAAGAAGCTACCTGTGTTTATTTTAAAATTCTCTTGCACGGTTCCAGCGTCTGAGTTGGTTCAAGATCCGACTAAATCGATTCACAAGAGCTGCCATGAACAGAACGTGGTGAAAATACTACTGAGGCTTTTTACGGAATATTATGGTGATTTGTTGATTCGTGAGCCTTTCTCTCCAACGAAGCTCTCGCCTGTGAAGTCCCCAGTTAAACTGCCTTTCAAATATTATGGTGGCCTAGTAGCCCGGGAATCTCTCTCCACATCGCTTTCGCCCACGAAGTCTCCAGCAAAACTGCCCTTGAAAAACCGTGAAAGGAAGTTCCTAGCATTTCCTCAGAATCTAACTAAAGAGGATCTTCTCAAGATCAGTGTTATCTCGCAGGTCGAGAACAAGTTTATCCTAGTCAAATCCGGGTCAATTCTAGCATTGGTGGACCAACATGCCGCTGACGAGCGTGTAAAGCTTGAACGTTTACACCGTCAATTTCTAGAGAATCAAATACTAGTAGATGTTGATATCCAATTGCACGTTACTGCCCCACAACTACAGGAGCTTTTGGACCATGAACGGTACCTTCACCCTTTCATCAGGATCAATGCTGCTGGCAACATAACAAAAACCGTAGCTACAATTACTGGGGTGCCGAATTTGGAACAGCACCTTCTAGAATTTGTTGCCGACGTTAGTCAAGGTACAAAAGCAAATCCACACAGCGTATTAGAACCAGAGGATCTACGAAACATACCGCCGTTTGTACTCTCTAGTTTCAACTCAGCTGCATGTAAGCAGGCGATAAAATTTGGCTGCAAACTCTCGAAGACCGCAATGTCGCAGCTTGTTACCGAATTGGCCCAGTGCAAATCACCCTTCCAGTGCGCCCACGGCCGGCCCACTATTGTCCCAGTCGCCCGAATATGACCGCGAAGCACCATTCCATACCCTTCTTGACGCCAGTCGCTCGTACTAGTGGCTGGTGTATCAATATCCCGTAGCGACATTCGCCCTCCGATTTTAGCCGCGGGCCCATTCACAGTGTGTGCCAATCTGTTACCCCTCATATCTGCCGACAGTGAAACCTAAACCCACAGTCCAATGGTTGTGGTGTTTAAACGCCGAGCAGTAGTCGGCTCAGGTATCTACATAGTATGTAAGCACAGTCAACAGTGTACTTCAGTGGACGTGGTGGTCTCCTATATCCCCAAGAAATGCCGCCTGAGTCATCTGAGTCACATCGACGGCTGATTAGAGAGTCCTGTATAAAACAATAATTTACGCTGACTCTGAATAAATCGTAGAAACCAAAACCCAACGAGACCAAAGCAGCTGCTAGAGGAAACTAGGTTTCTACCTAGAAGGTGCCCTCCCTTCTAGAATATAATCCACCCGCAAGATCACGTGTCTCCGATGAACCTCTGCTTCGGCCCACCAATTATATCGGGTTATTCAAAAAGTTCCATTCTTCCTGATGGGAAGTTTTCACCGCGCATTTCCGTCAACGGCAGTTAAACCAATATAAGCCGCTAAAATCTCCACCATTCGATTTTTTTTCATTCGATTTTCAGGGTACAACAATTATAAAAAACATGTTGAGAAGTACAAGATTAACCACCGTCAAATCTGTCAGAGCATTCAGCTTGTCAGCCTCTGTCCAGAAATGGAACGACATTCCTTTGGCTCCCCCAGACAAAATTTTGGGGATCAGTGAAGCTTACGTGAAGGACTCCAACTCCAACAAAATCAACTTGGGTGTTGGTGCGTACAGAGACAACAGTGGTAAGCCAATCATCTTTCCTTCAGTTAAGAAGGCCGAGTTGTTGTTATTGGAAACCGAAACCGAAAAGGAATACACCGGAATCATTGGTAACAAGAACTACCAAACTCTTGTGAAAAATTTCATTTTCAACAACAGTGGAAAAGACGCTGCCGGTGAGGAATTGATTAATTCCGGCAGAATCGTTACCTCCCAAACCATCAGTGGTACCGGATCTTTGAGGGTCATTGCCGACTTTTTGAACAGATTCTACTCTTCTAAGAATGTCATTGTGCCAAAGCCAACTTGGGCTAACCACGTCGCTGTGTTGGCTGATGCTGGATTGAACCCAAGTTTCTACGCTTACTATAACACCGAAATCAACGGATTGGACTTCGACAACTTGTTGGACTCCATTTCCAAGGCCGAGGATGAATCCATCATCTTGTTACATGCTTGTTGTCACAACCCCACTGGTATGGACTTGACATCCGAACAATGGGACCAAGTTTTGGAGTTGGTGGTCAAGAAGAACTTGTTCCCAATGGTTGACATGGCTTACCAAGGTTTTGCGTCTGGTGACCCATACAAGGACATTGAATCGATCAGAAAGTTGAACAAATTGGTGGTCGATGGTAAGATCAAGTCGTACTCTTTGTGTCAATCTTTTGCCAAGAACATGGGATTGTACGGTGAAAGAACCGGTTCGATTTCTATTGTCACCGAATCTGCTGAGAGCTCTAAGTCTATTGAATCTCAATTGAAAAAGTTGATCAGACCAATGTACTCCTCTCCTCCAATCCACGGATCCAAGATCGTGGAAACCATCATGGAAAGCCCAGAATTGTTGCAAGACTGGTTGGGTGACTTGAACGACGTGGTTGGTAGATTAAACACCGTCAGAACTAAGTTGTACGAAAAATTGGACAAGCTGATCTACAACTGGGATCACTTGAACCAACAAAGAGGTATGTTTATCTACACTGGTTTAAGCAAAGAACAAGTCATCAGATTGAGAGAAGAATTCTCTGTTTATGCCACTGAAGACGGTAGATTTTCCATTTCTGGCGTCAACGACAATAACGTCGACTACTTGGCCGATGCCATGAACAAAGTTATTAAAGGTTAATCCAAGAAGGAAAGCTAGTTAAAGAAACTAAATATTCTAGATAAGACGTATGAATTCTTTCACCCAGAAGTAGAACAAGCTCATAACGATGCCTCTCAAGCTGCTTCACGTGATGTCACCCTACTGGAGATCGGCTTTATCCAACAGTGAAGTTGTGGGGTGATTTAGCAAACGGAGAAAATATGGCACACTGAACACTACTGTTAACGACCCGTCGTTGTTATGACCCGTGTCTCCGCTTTGTTCCCTCGTAGTTGCAGGACACCAGAGTCACCCCAGTTGGTACATTAGTGTATATTAGTAGAACAGCCTGAGCCCCCTGCATCCCGTACTCAAATTGTTGCCCCACCTTGATCTGCCCACCACCAGAAGTAGTACTGTGTACACAGCAACTCTATTCATGCCGGTTAACCACCCGTTTACAGCTTCTCTCTCTGGCCATTGGAGGTTCTTCTCCTCCAAGAACAATTTCCTCGCACACGCCCACTCTGATCAATAAACTCAAAAAAGTCCCTTCACTTCTTTTCTTTACTGTTACACAATTGAATATTGTTTGATACTACCACTTTGTCAATCGAAATGATTGTGCCAACTACACCATACCACGACCAGAAACCAGGTACCTCTGGTTTAAGAAAGAAAGTCACTGTTTTCAAGCAAAAACATTACAGTGAAAACTTTATTCAGTCGATCTTGGATTCGATTCCTCAAGGGGTCCAAGGTTCAACTTTGGTTATTGGTGGAGACGGCCGTTACTATAACGACCACATTATCCAATTGATAATCCGTATTGGTTCTGCCAATGGCGTCAAAAAGTTGATTGTCGGACAGAATGGGATTTTAAGTACTCCAGCAACTTCTCATGTCATCCGCATCAGAGAAGCAACTGGTGGTATCATCTTGACTGCTTCTCACAATCCAGGTGGCCCACAAAACGACTTGGGAATCAAGTACAACTTGGAGAACGGGGGTCCTGCTCCTGAGCTGGTCACCAATAAGATCTTTGAAGTGTCTAAGAACATCTCGGAGATCAAGATCGACGAAATCGATGAAGTGGATCTCTCGAAAATTGGGCTGTTCAAGGCTGGCAACTTAGAAGTCGAAATTATCGATTCGACAAAAGACTATGTTGACATGTTGAAGTCAATTTTCGATTTCGACTTGATCAAGCTGTTCATCTCGGCTAATCCCCATTTCACCGTTTTGTTCGACGCTTTAAACGGTGTTACTGGACCTTATGGGTATGAAATCTTTGTGAATGAGTTGGGTTTGCCGGAATCTTCCATTCAAAACTTCAAGCCTTTGCCAGACTTTGGTGGCTTACACCCAGATCCAAATTTGACCTACGCTAAGACTTTGGTAACTAAGGTGGATGCTGAAAATGTAGCTTTTGGTGCTGCTTCTGATGGTGATGGGGACAGAAACATGATTTATGGGGCCAGAACCTTTGTGTCTCCCGGTGATTCTGTTGCAATTATTGCTGAATATGCTGACTTTATTCCTTACTTCAAGGAGCAAGGTGTATATGGGTTGGCAAGATCCATGCCAACTTCTGGTGCGATCGACTTGGTTGCCAAAGAGAAGGGTTTGAACTGCTACGAAGTCCCTACTGGATGGAAGTTCTTCTGCTCGTTGTTTGACTCCAAGAAGTTAAGTATTTGTGGTGAAGAAAGTTTCGGAACTGGTTCTAACCACATTAGAGAAAAAGATGGATTGTGGGCTATTATTGCATGGTTGAATGTTTTGGCTGGATTCAACAAGTTGTTCCCAGATGAAGAACCAAGTATCAAAGCAGTCCAAGATAAGTTCTGGGACAAATACGGTAGAACTTTTTTCACTAGGTACGATTTTGAAAACGTCGACTCTGATGGAGCCAACAAAGTCATTGAAACTTTGAACTCCATAGTTGAGAACAAGCCTCAAGTACCAGGCTACTCTATCAAGGAATCAGGTAACTTTAGCTACACTGATTTGGATGGATCTGTTTCTTCTAATCAGGGTTTATATATCAAATTCACCAGTGGATTGAGAGTCATCTTGAGGTTATCTGGAACAGGTTCATCTGGTGCAACTATCAGATTGTACTTGGAGAAGTTTTGTGAAGACAGGTCCAAAAACAGTCAATCAGTCGATGAATATTTGGCTGACGATATCAAAGTCATTGTTGACTTGTTGCAGTTCAAGGAGTTCATAGGCAGAGAAGAGCCAGATGTCAAGACCTAAGTTAGTCTGCTTTGCGAATGCCATTTAATTCAAATCGTTACCTGTTTACCTATATATATATATACATCAGGATTATTATCCAATGTTCTATCTCACACATCGTACTTGGCTCTCTTAGTATCACCTCCTTCTTGCAAGTTGATAATCTCATCTAGCCTTCTTCTCATAGAATTCTCTCTCAACCGAGCAGCTTGCTCCATGGCTTCAAGCTCCATAATTCTAGTTCTGTACAAATCGTTCACGAGTTCCAACTCACTGATTCTCGTTTTTAAAATTGTGATTTCTTCATCTTTCTTCCTATCATTAATTCTATCACCATTACCGGAGTTACCATTTTTGTCGGGGTTGTTGTTCAGGCTGTTCTGCCCATCGTTGTTATTATTATTATTGTTATTATTGTTATTGTTGGTTCCATCATTCCCTCCATTAGAACTACCTTGTTGTGGTGCTATATTGGAAATATGAGGCAAGTTAGGCTTGCCCATGGATGCTACCTGCTGGATAGGTGGTAAGGTTTCCGGGGTGTTGGAACTGGTGGAGGGATGAGTGGAATTGGACAGTGATAAATGGTATTGAGGGCCAAAACTAGGGGAGTTAATAGACTTGCTCTCTGTAGTTGGAGTCAAAGGTTTCAGGTAATTAAGAGCCAGCGACGGAGTCGAAAAGATTGGACTCTGTTCTCTCTTAATCTGGGCCTTACTATTGTTGATCAAAGATATTGGTGTGGATACCTTGTTGGCTTGGAAAGTGGCACTGGGTCCCAACTCGTTCGACATATTTTCCAAGGCACCGGCTGCTTGGTGGATGGAGCTATTTATTATATTGCTGGAGCTGCTGTTTCTAGTGTTTGAAATGGAAGATGTGTTAGAAAGCAACAAGGGAGATGTAATCCTTTGTAAACCCGGGGCAAAATTAGTAGGGGTGGAGGATGGATAGTGCAAGGGTTGTACAGTATGAGACAAATGGTGGTTCTGTAAGTGTAATGTCGGGCTGTTGAATTGGTGAGTGTATACTTGAGGGGTGCCAGCAGCATGGGTTTGGACTTCCACTTTCTTGCTGAGCTTTGGCGACCTCTTGACGGAAGAAGGTGGCTTCTGAATATGGCTGTGGTCTTTGGACTCTAATTTGGGAGTGTTTGGCGCAGTTGACTTTGTAGAATTACTGGCAGATTGTTTCACCCTATTCCTAGACTTGATAGTATCGGTTTTTAAGGAACTTGGACGAGGTCTACCGTGGAGTTTAAGAAACAACCCACAAGCATTACACAAAACTTGGCCAGTCTCATCTCTTCTCCACAATGGAGTTGTTTGGGTCTTGCAGTTATGACATACCGGAGACGAAATATTCGTCTTTGTTGTGGTGGTACCATTGTTCACATGGGTTGTCGTTTTGGCATTAGGATGAACAGGATTTGGCGTGGCAACACCAGGTGTTTGAAGCGAGGCTTGTCCTGGAGCAGGTGTACTATCATTACTGGAAGTGAGACTGGCGGTGGAGTTGAGCGAGTTACTCGAAGCTGGAGTCGTAGAAGACTTGGAGTCCACCACCGAAGGGACAATGGACGACGATGACGTAGCAGGTGCTACACCCCCAGGTGAGGTTGGTGCACCACTATTTAAATGCGCAGTTGGCAATCGCTGAATCTCACTCATAGTTTCCTGAAAAATTTATGAGATATGTTCGAGAACAATTATAATAGATAACCGGAAAAAGCACACAGGTCGGTAACCGGGAGGATCAGATAACACTTGAGCAGAGATATACACAATGTAGTATGCGGAACGGGCGTGGGAAATCGGATCAATAAGTCGGGGACACTGATAACTGATATTCAATGAGTATCAGTTGGTTGACAACAGTGGTACGATAAGGGTATAGTATACTTATCGGATGACTTCGAATATTAAAGGTGCAGTTTCAAAGGAAAAAAGAGCACTCAAACGAAGTATATACGAGGACTTTTCTGTATGAGGGAACGGTAACAGGACTTTGTCACAAACTATTTGGGGTCGTGAAATGTTTTGACAACGGCTATCTTTTATCAACTGAAAAAAAATTTTTAATCCTTTGAGATTTTCTCATTTGATAAAAAAATTGCTTGGTGTGCGCACGTAGAACGAAGTATGATGTTTCTGAGCAAGGCTTACCCCAGTACACTCAGGAGAAGGTCCCATGTGCTTGTGTAGACGCTAGTATGCCCCCGATATCGCCAAATATCATTATCGAGCGTCTTCGACTGCACTATGTGCCAACGTGCTAGATAGCTGAAACGGGCGTGCGAGACTCAAGGTGAATGTCAGATAATAAAGGTCGTACAAAACGACATTGTTACTTATAATCAACTTTTGTCGCGTGGACGTTAAAGGGTCTGAAAAGTAATGTCGCACTCTATTGAACAATGTTTCCGCACAAGCAGATCACGTTATCGATCCTTTGACTAGATGTTCAAGCATACTTGTTCAGGTAGGAGTAACGGTCCCTGGACGCTTATGAGGCGATTGTTCTCATCTAATGGACCTCCGAATATCCCACCCAACACCAGGATCAATTTGGGCCCCAAACCGCTTCGGCTACAAACTATATTTGGCCTCGTTGTATTCTCTTCCACCTTCACTATGAGCTTTTATCTCAACTATCAGCTCCTAAATTTCATCAATTCGAAGGAGACTTCAAAGAGCATATTTCTCCCCCTTTGGCTAAACCTCAATTACCTATTCAAAAGCTCCTACAGTGAGTCCCGCTTGAAGTATTTGGATATCGAGGACTACTCATTCGACTCCTGCTCTATCAATAAGAGGATGAAGTTCAAGATCGTCAATTTGCTTGTCAACAATAAAATAATATCGTCCAGCCATCTTCTAAGCTGGCCAAATGTTCAATTAGTCGACCACAACATGGACTACCGATTCCAGGTGAATTGCCCTACTATCTCTGGTTTGAAGTTCGTAGCGACGAAGTCACCTGAAAGCCTCCACACAAACCCGCAACACAAATCGAGGTTCCGAGACTTGGACGTGTCGATCAATTGGGCCATCAAGATGATAAATCCTCGTCTTTTCTTGCTAAATCAACCGGCATTGGAGTTCACCGATATTTCTTACACGTTCGTGGGAGAGTACGATATCTTTGAAGACGTTCACGTGGGGAAAGTGAAGGTCGATGGAACCATACAAAACAATGACATCCGGTTTGGTAGCGTGTCGCTAATTCTCCACAAGAACCAAAAAGATATAGAGTACAAGGTCATATAAATATAATCGTACAAGAGATGGAGGAGTCATAGCACGTGATCTGATTCAGCATCGAGTTTCGCCCGCGGAAACCCGCGGATGCTTTTTTTTTCCAGTAGCTTTTTCTCCATATTGTCTCCCTGGCTCTCTATTTGACCGAAACTAGCAATGGAAAACCAAGTTACAGAGGCTCTTAGTAAGAAGCCAAAGCATGCTCAGCCCCAGAAGAAAGTGAACAAAACTAGGCGAAATGCACAGGCCACTAGAACTCTAAGAGCTTGCGATCTATGCAGAAAACAGAAAACTAGATGCTTTCGAGTAGAAGAAAACTCCAATTCATGTTTGCGGTGCTCATTTTTGAACAAGCCGTGCTCGTTTGCCATAACACTGGTATCTAAAACCAACGAGCCTATGGCGGCAGGTTCCTCCGATAGTAAAAAATTGGACTTAATCTATAGTGGAGTGAATGAGATTCTTAGGCTTATCAAAAATAAGGGTTCGGGTGTAGTCAATGATAATGATGCCAGGCTTCTTCTTGAGGCTGCCAATTCTATGAAAGATACATCCATAACTCCTGGAAATCCTTCAGATGAACATGACAACGATCAAGACCATGAAAAGATGGTTACTAATCCCATAGATCTTGAAAACCAATCCAGTTTCCAATCGCCAACTAACTCTCTCGAAATTGCCCCGTTCCAAATCATAAATAATCAGATCAAGACTGAACATCTTCCAAAGAACATAGAGAACCTTTTGGCGCTTTCAAACGTGAAGCAAAACCCGACAAATCCAGGAACCGGAAATATTATTTCTCTCAATATTCTACCTTTCAACGAAGCCATAAACTTAATGAACGATTTCAGACGGAACTATGGAAGGTGGATTTCGTTTCCTTCGAACTTGCCCACAGAGATACTTATTGAACGGTTATCAAACAAATCTCCGTTGTTGCTTACCACTTGTTGTATTCTCTCTTTGAGATATCTGTTCAATAACATAAATCCAGGAGATATAAACAATCTAGTACGTAAACGTTTGGTCTTCAACTCTTTGGTTAAGCAGTTAGCAAAAGAAATGAACTTGAACTTGATGAGGGTGAACTGTTTCAAAACGGTTTCTGGGGATATTGAGTTACTACAGAGCTTGGTGATATTGTCTATCTACTCATCCTCATTGACTTCAATTATTCTGTCTAACAACCAAGCACTACAGAAGTCTTCAGGCAACATGAATAGCATGATGTTAAAGGAGTTCAATTTAAGTTTGGATGATCTCAACCTAGATCCATGGTTTTTGAGTGGATTGGGGTTGAACTTGTTCGTGTCGAAGACGACATTGGGGAATTTGATTCCCAAGGAGAATATCGATATAAGTTCACCTTCTATTACCTCACCTTTCACTATATTATATGATGAAGAGTTGGACTCAAATGAATACCAGATTCTTACAATCATGCGGATTTACAATCACTTGGTGTTGGTACATATCATTAATTGTGTCTTCAGTGGACGCATGTGTATTGTTGATGAAATTAGACTCAATTATTGTAATATGACTCTAGGACTCCCATCATCGACTAACTTTGATGGTCGCATGGTTCTGGAAATCAGTATATTATTGATCACCTACAACTTTATTCAACTCAACACAAACATGGTCAATATATCTTTGGATGAATTGAATTTGAATTTAACTACTACAATAAGAGAAATCCAAAGCTGGTATGATCAATGGGAGTACTTATTGCAACAGCCTGCTTTGCAGTTCGTGGAAGTGTGCTACCACTTCTGTAACCTTTTGATATACTATACCTACAATTACCAGAAACATTTAATCTTGAACAATATCAGAAGCTTGACGTCTACTTCAAATTTGTTCAATGAAGATAATGTCAAATTCATTTTGGACATTAGTTCCCCCCACGACAAAGCCAAAATGTTCGAACATTCGAATAACATCATAAATTTCATTAATCTTATCAATAATGACTCCTACTTTGCATACTTATCAGATCAACTTCAGTTTTGCTTCTACTTTGCTGCTGTGTTTCTCATGAAGTTTCTATTCATTCTCAAGACCGAAAACAATCTTGGCTTGCTCGAGCTCTCGGATGCGAATGACATGAACTCCCTCAGTAATATCAAAACGCTCATTACTAAATTCAACAATATCAACAATACCGAAGGGAATGACAGTGATATCATCAACAAATACAAGATCAGCTTAAAGTACCAATTCAAGAGATTATTCCCGGAATTCAAATAAAATCTATCTATTAATGGCAGCAAACCAATTTTCGCAAGTTGCAGCCAATTTTATTGCTCGCTCCAAACATTACTAACGTTGCACGACTTTTTAAGGTTCTCCACTGACATAAATCGTCTACTAACCAATTGCTTTGCACCTTCGGTAGCAATACCTGTGACGTTGTACAAAGGCTTAGACCCCAATTAAGCAACTTTCCTGCCCAAAAATAGTATCAGTCCATTCCTGCTAGTCTATATAAAAGCTACCGAAATTCCACTCTTCACGTTTCTACGACTTATCAGATACAATATAAGAAAAATGTCTCAAGGTTTATTTGATTCTCTCGCTGGTGGAGCTGGTTCTGCCCTTACTGCTGCTCAAAGTGAAGGTGGTTCAGTTTTTGGAGGTGCTTCGAGTGCCGTCGCTGGTATAGCAACCGATGGTTCTTCAGCTTTGGCAAGTGTGACTTCTGGTGCAAGCGTTCTGGACTTGAGTTCTGCTACTGATTCTTTATCTGAGTCATTGAGCGACTTGGGTAGTGACATCTTGTCAAGTATGACTGAGCTGTCCGACACTGCCAGTGAATCTGGTGCTTCTGGTGCTGCTGGAGGTTCATCTAAGAACAGCGCTTCTTCCGGTGGCAAGAGTGGAGCTGGCGGATCTAAGAGTTCTTCCAAGAGTTCTTCCAAGAGTTCTTCCAAGAGTAGTTCCACGAGTGGTTCCAAGAGTGGGTCTTCCTCAGATGATTACGGAATGGCTCTTCAAGCTCCCGTTTTCGGTTCTTTGGCTGTCATTGTTCTTGCTTTGTTGTAAATCAGTTATAGTTTAAAAAATGTTACCCATAGCTATTAGCCTGCCTCGTAGGATCTTGCTTGAAGTCAACCCCTATTAATCACACTATAAGAGAGTATGGGAAGAATTCGCAACCTATTTGTTGCGGTTCTAAATTCGCAGCTAGACCCTTGCTGCAACTCGTTCCAGAGCAATCTCTTGGTGTGACGGGAATTAGGATCTTAAGGTCAATCTTGCGAGTTTTCGAGAATGCAACAATACCGGTTGTGCCAATTCAGAGCAAACCCTAATGTAACCCAGGTTAACTGCTGATACTTTCGGTTTCAAGAAGTTTAATTGGGGTCTAGAGCTTAAATGTTTTCATGTGAGAATCTGTGGTAGTGCATCTTTGCGTGAGGTGAGGAGCGCACAGGTAGCAAGTGCACTATAAATGCCATTGGAGAATACAAAGGAAGTGTTTGTTGCCCTCTAAAGGAAGCAAACAGGGGCCTACAAAGATTACCCGATATGGAAATTCATGCATTTAAACCAAAGGACTATAGTATGCGGAGTTATGGATTTTATGTAAGTGCTAAATGATGATGTGCAACGGGCTTTACGTTACGAATACATACCACCAATGCTACACTTGCAGCAAAGCTGCAGAAGCAAATTTTGAAGTACACTATGAAGTTGCCAAAATTGTCTAGAAGGGTACCATAAACCAAGGAAAACAAACTTGTAGAGATAGCGGGAGCTATCATGAATAAACCCCAGGTGGAACCCAACATTTCCACACCCCAAATCTCGGCAATAATCGTAGGATAGATAGTAAAAACGCCTCCATAAGTAATACCATCAATCATTGTAATGACGTCTATAGTATTTGAAGACAAATTCAACCAGGAGATTGCCTGATTAACTAAACCAAGTACTAAAAGGCCAATCAATATGTCCCGTTTGTTGAGATGGTCGGACAAGACCCCCACAATGAGCCGGGTTATTGTTGATAGGATTGAGAGAAGTATGATTTGGACGTTCAAATCAACAGAACCCGGGGCAATTTTATTGATTTCACCTGCAATTGAGTTCAAATTATTCTGATACGTTTCTAATGGGCCGAGATTCAAGAATAAGGATGCCAACAATATATACATCAGTGGGCTCTTAAGGAATTTGATGAACTTAGCCTTGTGACTGGGGGGTTCGATGGAACTAATAGGAATCAATTCTGTATTCTCGTCTATTTTATGGGTGCGTTCGATGATGATGGATGTAGCCATGAAGTTCAAGAGTCCAAGTACCAAGTAAAGTATGGCAAAGAATTTGAACACTCGAAGCAAATCTAGGTGGTGGCCCTTCTTGAAGTACTGGAGTTTCAAGACTTGAGTGGCTATCAATGACGATATCCCGTAACTGGTCACTGGTAACGATATGGACAACCCTTTTCTTTCGGGGTAAATCTTCGAACACGTGAGTAAACTCAGAAAGTACATCGACGAAGTTCCAAGTCCAATCATGCAATAGGTGAAACAAAACCATGGAAGTTTGTTGGAAAACTGTGATGTAGCAAAGTAATTAAGAGTATAGCTTGGAACCAAAGTTAATATGGAAATCAACGATAGAAGGTTATTACCATACACATCAGATAGGTAGCCCAAAACTGGCAAACATAGGTACATTCCAATAACTGTGAAGGATCCTATCAAGTTGATATCGAAAATAGTGAAGCCCAATTCAAGAATGAGGTTCTGTGCCACCAATGAATATATCAACACAGATCCAAGGAGCAAACACGATAAGAGTGATACAACAAACGAAATCTGTTTTATGGTGACACCAGATACGTGTGTCTCGGCAGCATTTCGGATTTTTAGCGACACTCGATTTATCATGGTGAAGTTCCTCTAGATATTCGTGAGTCAAAATGGCGACGCTGCGATCGATAAAGTTGCAAATTATGGCTACAGCACTATGGAGAAAAAATCACATTGTAGGGTCGTGTTCAGTTCAGACGAACGAGATTTGACTGAACAAACACTAGACCACGTTTGTGTCTGTTCGAAACTAGCTTATGGCCCTTGAACAACCTCCACATCTCTGCTGGGACAAGTGGCTCATTCGAACACCCTATTGAGGGCCATCTATTAGCAACATAAAAAGTAGTGTATATTCGAAGAAGACAAACAGTATCTTAGAGGTATTTAACTAGTGAATCACAATTACGAACGTAGTTTTTACCTTCAAATTAACGAGAAAATCAAAAGTCCAAGGGCACCTAAAGGTGGGGCGAGTTGCAAACCCAAACCTTGACTGGAAGATGATGATTCCTCATCGTCATCACTGTTTGACGTAGACGAGGCTTTAGAAGTCGATGAGGTCTTGGAAGGACTTGGGCTTGAAGTCTTTTTTGAGGAGGAGCTGGACGTGCTTCCAAGGACATCAGAGGAGGCTGTTTCAGTGGCCCCAGTAGAATCTGTCGCAAAATCATCCGAGTCAAAGTCATCAGTCTCCGTTGCAAAATCGTCAAGGAAATCGTCAGTCTCAGTTGGAAATTCATCAAGATAATCATCAGAAGTAGCAAAAGCATATCCAAGTGTATCAGTTGCAAACGTGTCAAGACCTATAGCAGAAGAATAATATTGGTCAATAAAACTAGGATAGTCAGTCAAAAATTGTTCATAGTAAGTGTTGGTGAAAATTCGAGTGAATGATTGGAACCATTCTGCTGTAGCTGCTTCTTCAAGAGCTTCAGTATCTGTGGCATCAAAAGTGGAGGGGATGTTTGTATAAAATTGGAGCACATTCGAATACTCAGTCACCAATTTAGCAGGTCCGCCCACACTGGAAACAAAACTTTCAAACTCATTCACGAGTGAATTTATCTGAGCTGGCGCAATGTATCCATATCCTTCGGGCTGAGATGCCATCTTGAGTTTTATAACACTGTAGGGGAAGTATTCAGGAAGCTTTTAAGGTTCCCCGAGCCTTTTATAGAGAAAATTACGAACATTATCTCCTAAATTACCGTGCCTGTATACCCAACAATAAGAATCATAAATCGGGACAAAAGTGCCACATTCAGTATGCATGATCGGGGAAGCAGAACAAATTACATGTCTCAAGAAATACACGAGGAAGCTACTTGTAGGATAAGGTAAATCATCCACTGGCATTCTTCCAATGCTAGAGGCAAGTCATTTTGGTGAGTGATAACTCTGGAATATTGGGTTAGGAGGGAGCTTGGAACGCACAGGGGAACCAAGATCTCAGAAGTTAGCTGCAAATCCCAAACTTTAATAAATATGTCCAGAAAAAGGCGAACGACAATGAAATGTTCAAGTAGCGAATGGTAGAGCCAGGTCTGGCAGTGGTCAAGAGTATTAGAGCTGATACTTGGGAAGAGCTTACAAGAGTGTCACTACCTTGACTACTGCATTTAATATACTGCAGAATTAGCCTAGTGCTTTGGTACAAATAAGTGTAAGGCTCGTTGTCCGCCTTGAAGAACATCCAAGTTGAATTGGCCTCCTTCCCCAAGGTTCTCCAACTTAAAACATTTTGACCAAAATTTTCATTCGTATTTCGTGCCAAGAAATTTTCTGTTCAAAAAAGGGATAGACGTCCTGAAAGGAGTTACGAATATTTTTTCTCGAAAAGTAAACTCAAGCAGGATGCTCTCCTCCAATTATTTTGGATGACAATAAGAGGCTGATTAAGTATTGCCCTTCTCCCTTTCAACTGGTCGTTACAACTTAAAGCATATTGTTGCAACTAGTATTAACGAGAAAATTTACGGAATTTTTTGATGGAATTGTAAAGTGCGTTTCTATTTTCTATTTCTGTTGTCAAAGACATACACGTATATACGTGATTGGCTTCCTGAACAAGCATCGCAGTAGAATTGAATGAAAACGGCCATTAGGATTTCTTACTTGCTTTCTCAAAATTGGGTACGATCACTTCTAGAAGCGATTCGATGCATTAAACAGGCTCGTTTACCGCAGAAGGGAAACCTGTCGAGTTTAAGAGACCACCATTTTTGGTTTTTGAGAGTACCGAAGATAGCCTTTCTCACTTCCAGAGGGGTAGTATTCTGAGCAATCTGATGTACCACTCAAACCATTATCGGCTCGGGAAATCGCCAACTGGTTTGGATGAGTGATTAGGTCACGACCCACGTTTAGGTTCCTGAGAATCTACCTCCAAACGAGGATCTCCAAATTCAGAGGCACATATTCAACTAGAAGAGCTGTAGGAATAAAAGCGATATGGTTTATGACATGGATTGAATCTTCTGGTTCAGCGAGTTATACAAAACACTGCGTTCTTAAATAGCTTTGTGACCCACTATTATAGTAATGATTCGCCTAAAACCAAGAATTAACGACTACTTCGAGGGGTATCAAAGTATCTAGCGAGAATAATTGTGTCTAGGAACGCTAATGTTTCCGTCTGTTTGAACAACCATGAAGAATAATGTTTCACAGATTTCGATGTTGGTGACTCTGTCAGTCTTCTATATTAGAGAAACAACCAGTCAGCGGCAACTTGCTGGATTTCACCAGGTACTAAGACGGTCTTGCAAACATTCATTAAATTGAACTTCAAGCAGAGTCTAAAAGAAAAGCTTTCAAGAAGTTACAACGGTAACTGAGTAACAAAAAGTCTGAAGACCCGACATTTAGGTTCAAGTATCGCGTGTTATACTTTGTCTTCTTAGCAGTTGAAGACAAGTTCGAGAAGACATCAGGGCGATGGGAATTACTTAAATCGCTTCATTGAAGGTGCCTATCACTCTGGGGTATTACAGATCGGGGTGATGTTACGTACCACTCTCTCCCTTAAGTCCTTGCGTTGATTCTCAAGCACTCTCACCTTGTAGCCCTTGTACCAACCCTTACCCCAGAATGACCATCCGATACAAGAATGATCTATTGCAAGCGGGCATCCCAAAGTAGAATTACTGTATTCGGTAGATAAAAGAATCGCGTATCACTTTAAAAGTTATTCCGAAGCGCCAACACTGTGCAGGAACATAATAGGTTTGACCCCAACGGTTATTTTCATATCATCCGTGGGCTGCACAAGAAGATGAAACCGTAGTCTGACATGTCCTTGTTAGGGGACGTCCATGAAATAACACTGTATAACCTCTTCCCAGAGTGCTGGCCCACAATTTGTAGGCGGTATTTTAGTCAAAAGGATCGACAACCAGTATACCGGCACACATGTGTTTTATTATTATTTATTGTTATTGTTTAAGATTAGTGTTCCAGGTACGTATTGTTCCAAACAGAGATGCAACGTGTACTCGACTCCAACAGCTTTCACTTTAACCTCAACTGTATTCTGAACACGTATGGCAGTTACGTCACCAATCCCAATGGAACCAGAAAGGTACAGGTGTTTATTGGGGAAAGGACATTTTTAATCGCGCCGCATACCGGCGGCGCACTATTCCCACCCGTGCTAGCACCGGCCAAATTTACCACGTAGTTCATCTTTGGTATATTGCCGTGCTCGTTTCAGAGCCTCATAACTCCATACCGGAAGAACTGTTGTATAATGTTATTTGATGGCACTGGAACCTTCAACAGTAATGTTTTTGGTCCCTTCAACTTCAGGCACTTCCAGCTTTGCTTCAAGTCACATCATTACAACAACCAGCCCAACACGCCCAAGCCAGCATCTGGGACCAGCAGTAAAAATTATCGCCCAGGGGTTTTGTGCGACCTCGTCCAAAAATTGAAAATTTTTGGCGTCCATTCGCCAACACACATTTCCATTTGCTGTAAATATAAATAGTCGTTGATTTCGCCCTTTTGTTTTCGTTTCTCTTTGACTTTAACTAATTTGGTTTTTTATTTGATACCCCTACATAATGAAAGGATTAATTTTAGTCGGTGGATACGGTACTCGTTTGAGACCTTTAACTTTGACCTTACCAAAGCCTTTGGTTGAATTTGGTAACAGACCGATGATTTTACATCAAATTGAGGCTTTGGCTGCTGCTGGTGTCACTGATATCGTTTTGGCTGTTAACTACAGACCAGAAGTAATGGTTTCTACTTTGAAGAAGTACGAGGAAGAATACGGTGTTAACATCACTTTCTCTGTTGAAGAAGAACCTTTGGGAACTGCTGGTCCATTGAAGTTGGCTGAAGAAATCTTGAAAAAAGACGATTCTCCATTCTTCGTGTTGAACTCTGATGTCATCTGTGACTACCCATTCGCTGAATTAGCCGAATTCCACAAAGCCCACGGTGCTAAGGGTACCATTGTTGCTACCAAGGTTGATGAACCATCTAAATATGGTGTTATCGTCCACGACAGAGACACACCAAACTTGATTGACAGATTCGTCGAGAAGCCAGTTGAATTCGTCGGTAACAGAATTAACGCTGGTTTGTATATCTTGAACCCAGAAGTCATTGACTTGATCGACAACAAACCAACCTCTATTGAAAAGGAAACTTTCCCTATCTTGGTTGAAGAAAAGCAATTATACTCATTCGACTTGGAAGGCTACTGGATGGATGTTGGTCAACCAAAAGATTTCTTGTCTGGTACTTGTCTTTACTTGAACTCCTTGTCCAAGAGAGCTCCAGAAAAGTTGTGTCACGAAAAGTTTGTTCACGGTGGTAATGTCTTGATTGACCCAACTGCCAAAATTCACCCAAATGCTTTGATTGGTCCTAATGTTACCATTGGTCCAAATGTTGTAGTTGGTGAAGGTGCTAGAATCCAAAGATCCGTATTGTTGGCCAACTCTGTTGTTAAAGACCACGCTTGGGTTAAGTCCACCATTGTTGGATGGAACTCAAGAATTGGTAAGTGGGCTAGAACCGAAGGTGTCACCGTTTTAGGTGATGATGTCGAAGTCAAGAACGAAATCTACGTCAATGGTGCTAAGGTCTTGCCTCACAAGTCCATCAGCTCCAACGTTGAAAAGGAATCCATTATTATGTAATATCTTCTATTTAGCTCAAACGAACATTTTTCACATTGCTTTAATGATTAATACAATAAGATTTATTGACTAACGATGGGGACTAACCGGCTATTTACAATTGTTTAAAACCTTCAACGCAGCTCTTCCTCAATGGTTCACTTAATGGTTTTCTGCTTGAGAGATAACTAATGAGTAACAATTTACTAATCATCGGCTCATTGACGGTACCTAACACTTTACTTTCACCTGTCTTAGTGTTTTCATACGTGAAAGTCAATTTCCCCTTGTTTGTTTCTAACAACAAAACGTGATTCTTAGGAACTGACCCTTTGAAACCTTTGAAAACCGCTCTCAATTCGTCCAACCCAGCATGAACTGTAGCATTGTTCTTAGATAACGGATGGGACATGATCAGCTTAACAAAGCCGTCTTTTAGGTGGTTGAAATCAGTGTTCCTTACTGGGCAAATACGTACCCTGAACTCTGCATTGTCACAAATTTTGGTAATTAATTCAGTTGAGGCATCAGCATCTTCTAATTTTTCAGACTCTTGCCCAGAAAGGATACTTTTAACGGCTTTCTTATCAGAATCTTTCAAGTAGATAGCAGCACCATATACCTTGAAGCCTAAAAATGTCACCGATCTAACACCATGTCCCAACATCAGATAATTGGAGAGATGAGTGGGGAATGCATCGATGCTATTGTCAACCACGACAGACTTCAAATTCTCCAAATAAACTGGGTTATAGACATTGAGAAGCTGGGCACCAGCTAAAACACCTGCGACTCCAGTCACAACTCTGGCATTCTTGTTGAAACCTCTAAATGCTCTAAACATGGTAGTGAAAACTGGTGAACCTTTTTTCTCGCACTAAATGGGCTAATATATAATGTATTAGGTATTGATGACTATTTGTGGGCTGAATATTCGAGGAGTGGCCGTAGGAGCTCAGCGAATCAGTGAAATGTTGGGGTTTATAGCATCCTGGTATGAAATAGAGAGTCCACTTGCGAGTTGACAATTTCTAATTAGCTCATCTTTAGACATGCTTCTGTAGTTGCTTATGAAATATCCAAGCATTGTGTCTCCTGCTCCTGTGACATTGACAATCTCCAAGTTTTGATTCTCTGGTGGAATCGGATAATAATCGATGTAGAAATTTGGAGTCTGGATTTGGGATTTATTTGTAGACATAAAAATGTTCTTTTGAGTCTGGCCTATGCTCAATACTCCACTGCTGCCTAGTTTCAATAGGATATTATTCACGAAAGGAAGAAGCCTGAATGATTTCTGAATCACTCCTTCGTTATATAACTTTAATACTGTTCCTTTTAGAGGAACCCTTTGTATTTCATCTAGTTTCAAAGAGTCTATTACCTTGAACCAATCGTCATCAAATTTCCCATTGGCTTCCATTGATTCAAAGATAGCGTTTAGCTCGTTAACGGTAGGTGTTACTAGGTTAACGGGATACTTCAAACTTGCAACCTTTCCGGATTTAATGAGTGAAGTTGGCTCTATGATCACACAAGTTTCAGTACCATGGAGATGTTCCAAGACTTTGTTCATTGTCGAGGAAGACAAGTTGCAGTCCATAACCACAGTTTTAGGCCTTTCTTCAAGTATATGAGAAAGGGCATGCTCATTGAAGTCCTCTTCAACGATCTTCATATCACTGCAAGCGACAATTAACTCCCCGTCATTAGAATGAATCGATGTGTAGCTAGCTGTAGAACCACCTGGGATTTCAAAAATTCCCGAACTGTTTATCTTCAATTCACTCTTAACCATTTGCCCCATTTGGTCGTTACCAACAGGCAGAACAAGTAGGGGGTTTCCGCCTGCAAACTGACTAGCAAGGGCTACATTATGGCCTACTCCACCAATGGATGTTTTTGTCTGACCTGGATTGGAATCTTCAAGATGGTGTCCTGCCTGAAGTTTGGAGATGGTATCTACAGCAACGGATCCGATCACAATGGAGTCCACTTTAGTGGCCAGATGTTTTATATACAGACCTTGTGATACTGAGAACTTGGGTTCTGGCTGTGAACGGACAAGAGGAGTTTCTCCATTTAGCTATTATTGAATCAGTATTTAAGCTAATCAAGCATGAAGGTTTTTACTGTGTACTTACGTTAGTTAAAGCAGTGGCTATTTTCGTGGCACTTTTGATGTTGTTCAATACGAAACATTTGTTTGACTCAAGTGACTTCCCCTGAGTCATTTCTCCGATCTTCAATAATAAAAAGGGTGTAACGTCTTTTCCTTTGATATCCAAATTTTTAGCTTCTTCATTTGCATCCTCAATAATCTTGTTGATAAAGTCGGAATCCATGGCGTACTCACGAGGTGGCGGGATGCAAATCAAGTTACCTGAATTCAAGTTCATCTGTTCCTGTTGATGAATGATATCGGCAATCTCATCAAAGGACTGGAATGTATTGGGTGATTTCACACCAGATTTTCTAGCGTAGAACCCAGGTACTTCGATTGTTTCACTAGGTTCTTGAAACTCGTTATAAGTGCTTACGTAAACACCCTGTGTCTCCAAATACTCCATAGTCAAGCCTATATCCAAGATTGACTTGGGGCCAGCACACACTACCGTTATGGGGTTTCTTCCCAATTCCACTAAATCGTTGGAGATATCCATGGTGAATTGTCCTTCTCTATGAACACCACCCAATCCCCCTGTACCAAAAACTTTGATACCTGCCATAGATGATAATATGCTTGTAGAAGCAATAGTAGTGGCACCATATAGTTTCTTGGACATCACATGCCCAATGTCACGACGGGAAACCTTCACTGCTTCTTTACAATTCTCTGTCAACTCAGCTAATTGCTCAGAACTGAGTCCTACGTAAGGGACGCCTCGAAGGAAGGCTATTGTTGCTGGTACACCCCCTTCTTCCCGAACAGCATTCTCAAACTTTTTACCCAACGAGAGATTATCAGGATATGGAAACCCATGAGTAAGAATGGTGGATTCAAGAGATACCACTGGCTTCTTTTCCGCCAATGCCTGCTTTACTTCTTCGGAAAGCACCAATGCACTAGGCGGCTTAGAAATCGTAGACAATGCTCTATTAGAGGTACGAACTAACTGTCTTTGTATGGAAAGTTTCATGGTTAGTTTCGTAATATTCTTGAACAGCGAGAAAATTTTCAGATCAATTTAGTACCAACGATGGTGGAGATACGATATACTTTTGGAACACAAAGTATCACTCAAATTCAGCAAACAATAGATGAGACAAAGATTACACTAAAGAATAACCCAATTTTTGAGGCTTTTGCGTTGGCCTGCTATCACTTGAACCCCGACACTCCATGGTCCTCACGAGAGATAAGTGAAACTCTAAGGCCTTTGATCCATGCTCATCCAGAATATATACAACAATTGATACGAGATACGAAACCACCGAAGAAGAGCAGACTAGGGGGAATTAACGTGAGTGTTGGAGTAGAAGAGAGGACGGACTTAAAATCAATATCAGTTGCTTATACCTTGATCGAATTGTACGAACATCATCGCAACTGGAACGTGATAACTGCACATATTCTAAATTTGATGGATCACCACATGGTTGCTGTTAAGATCTTGGCGTGTCAGCTACTCGAAAAGGCCATTAAAAAAGGAATCGACATCAAGGCCACTGGGTTGACGGATTTATTCACCGACAATTTGAAAATTTATCTCACGTATGTTAACGAAGAGTCTCAAGACGTAGATAAATTGATTGATGTGTCTTTTTCCTTATACAAATCTTTGAAGCTGGACTTCGGTGGCCTTATTGATCTTCTTGGAACTCTCGTCTTGTCCCTAGAAAAGAAGTTCGATCGCAGTGGGCCATCGTTTCATTTGAGCATCCTCTTGAGGAAACTTGACGAACTAGTGTTGCTACTTGGCCCCAACATACTTGTGGGATTGAGCAGTCTCAATTTCGTTCTTAATCAAATGCTTACCAATCCATACTTACTAGAAACAGATGCAAAAGTATTGGATCAAGTGCTCAGTATACAGACGACCATTCTTGGTGTTTTTGACGATTCTGACACAGAAGCCAAAGGACTACTCTACGAATATCGATTTGATATGATCGGAGCATGGACAGTGTACCTGCGTCGATCTGGGGCAGACGTATCAACTCAGATGAATAAAATGAACCAGTTGGCAGGAGACTTAAATTGCCAGTTGGAAACAATAGAGAAATAAAATGGTACATAATTTCTAACCTAACCAACAAAATACACGGAACGGCTGTACTCGTGTATTCACATAGCCTGAGAAGTCTAAACATATTTCAACAACACACTCTTCGTCGCTTCGAGCCTTCTAAGACAAATGCGGAAAACATTAAAATATTTCTATCTCTAATGTCTAACACTATACAATCGAACACTACGAAGTTGGAGACGCTACGGAGACTTTTTAAAGATGTCGACCACTTCGACCCTGTTGTAAATGAAACCTACCAGCGCAGGGTTGAAGAGAACAAGGCTTTAATAGACAGGTTGCAAGCGCAGGCCGCAGAGCAGATCGAGAAGCTCAAATCATCAATTGACACCAATGGGCAAGACTGTCCTCCTGCTTTCGAGGAGTACGAGAAAAAGCGACAGGTGATTGCTCTTTACAGAACTTATAAGAAGGTGCTATTTTTCAGTGACAAGTCAGACATCATCAATGAAAGTGCATCCAATTTTATCTTAGAGAGTCTTGTTACCGATCAGGTTCATACCCATAACTTACTTGCGAGCATGAATAAAGACGAGCAGGAGAACTTGGGACAGTTGGAAACGCAAAAACACGCTTATCAGGAGCTATTATCGAACCTAGATTTTTTAATCGTGGAAAAGAGGAAAGAACTTGTAGATTTAAAGATGGTACCTCAACAAAGCGAGATCGGTGATCAAATAAAGGCACAACTCCAATCGAAAACAAAAGAACACAGTGAAATTCTGAGGATACTTAGGCTATATTTGGACCAGGTGGTTGCAAAATACGCCAACTTTGTGGGCTTATCTGATGAATCTGAAAGTCAATCATTGATAGTTTTCATCGACTTGTTGATTCAAAACTCCATAAAGGGAAAGTATGTTGATGCCCGAAAATTAGATCCTGTTCTTCGGGGACTTGTGAATAACTTGGCTCTTACCACCATGATAGAAACGGCTACATCATCTGAGTTGGCTCCACAGGAAGAGGACTTATCGGTCGGCAGCTTTCAGTCTTCCTCTACGCATACATATATAAGGCTCAGAGACTTCACGTGATCCTCGTAACTTTGCGTGTCCAGTGTATAGGATGAACAACTTGGTTGATAGTGGATTGCACATTCTAGCTCCAGTCCCTTGTTCGGCTATATAGGGTACTATTAGGTATTAAACTATACAAACACAAAGTTAGTAGCTTAGCCCCAACACCATTCACTTACAAATCCAATATTCTATCTTTACGCACTCAAACCAAATCTGATATTCACATTGAAGTCTTGCCATTGGCATGAGCACTGCACCCAAGAAGAGACGAAGAAAGATTCTAGTCTGTGTCAACTGTCGGACAAGGAAAAACAAGTGTGATAGGAAAAAGCCATGTTCTTCTTGTATCAGGTTAGGTATACACGACAGCTGCCTTTTCGCTGATGATGAAACACCCTTCTTTACTACTTCAAAGAAACTTCAAGATGTTTTCCATCTCATGGAGGCCAACAACACTTCCAATTCAAAGTTAGTACAAACTTCCCTTCTGACGAAGAGTTTTCCTTACCAAACCCTTGATCCCAAAGACCCAGCTTGCAAACTCTTGAATGATTACGATGCCCACTATCTAAAGAATATCGGATACACCCAGTATCCGGTTTCCCAGATGTACATAGGGATGGATCCCATGGAAACGAGAGAACTTTTGAAGCATTATAATATGTATGATGGCCTAGATTATGATGAATTTAACGCTGGCCAGATGAAAATAAATGAATGTAAGAGGTATGCAAATTTAGCGGCCGGGCAGTTGGGAGTACTATACCACCCGGATTCCGATCTTCATTCATGCAAAGTGCTTGATAAAATCAAAAAGCTTCTTCCTTTCCAGAAACAGTTAGTGAAGTACCACCATTTGTTTTTTGAAAAGCTCTATATGTATGTACCTGTGGTTGACGAGCTGGAGCAGAAGAAGGCCATGATTAGGATATTTGGTGTTGAGAATCCAAAGGACGAAAGGGTTGCAAAAGTTTATATCTCGAGTAAAACAGACTACGTCCATATTGCCCAATCCCTTGTGATCCTACGACTAGTTTACCTTGATCTTCTCGTGTGTGGAGCATTCGATCCTAGCCTCGATGAGCCAATCTACGTAGAGACTCTTCAAGTAGTGGAGGAATTAATTAATCTTCATGGTACAAGAACGAGACCAAGCGTTCCACTATTGCAAACCTTGCTTCTTTTCGAGTTTTGCAGAAAGGTCTCACCCGAAACACCAGATGGCATCGTGTCTGATCAGTTTCTGCAGGGTCAGATATTGGAACTATGCTTCGCTCTTGGGATCAACAGAGAGCCAAAATCATTTACACTGGAGAAGTACAGCGATTCAGTAGTCAACCTACGTCGAAAAATTTGGTATTTTGTCATGAACGAGAGTGTTGTTGCTCCAATGCTTGCTAGGGGAATGATAAGATATTTACTGCATGACTTCGACACGGAATTGCCCAAATTCTCTACCACGCATCTGAATGTTTCTAATACATTAAACGAAAAGAGAGTTGTTGATGGCTTCGTGTTCTCCAAACCATACACACTAGTGTTAGATGGGGTTTTGAAGATGATGCTGGGTGTCAACCCAGACATTACTAGAATAAATGTATTTGAATGGGACAGACAGCTAAGTCATGTCTTTGAGAACTACTTTGGAGAAGTACGATCTGTTCATGATTCCAATGTACCTGGATACTTCAAGTATTTGAAAGTGAGAAGCCTTGTTATTAGCAAAATGTGTCTTACATTACTCATGTATACAGGTTACATTAGGCATGAAGACCGGGGAAACACTGAAGACTCTCTAACTTCCTTGAAGTGCTGTTTCGACAAGATCTTTGGGGACTTGGGCCAGATCGATTTAGAGACATTTAAAAATCCCCATGATACATTCCACAATAAATTCGACCTATCCTACAATTCGTTGGTTGTGAGATTATTTTACCTTCTTATCTCCATAAGTATTAACATTCTGGCTAGATTGAAGTGTGCACTCTTATTGTCGAAGAAGGAAGGAAATGGGAATGATGCTTTAGTTCAAAAGTATGAGCAGCTACTCTCAATGATCAAGTCGTTTGTGCTAGTACGGATCAAATACTTAATTTCTCTTAGCAAGAGATCCTATGAGGCTAACGTTCTTACTAAATTGTCATTGAAGAAGCTTTTGCAAATCGATGACGAAAAAGGAATGTACGAGTTATATCCAGATCAGGTTAAAATATGTGAACTCAGGATTAACCCATCTGAGATTAATAGATTGTTGGAAAAGTTCAAAACAAGCTGGCATACAGCAGAAGCGGCAACTCTTACTGAAGTTAACACTTACACCGTTTCTGAAATACTCAAATCAGACCCGCATTATGAATTCAAATTAGCAGAATTCATCAGGTTCAATAAACTTTGGACCGCTAGATCATTGATAAGGTTGTATTATGAGAGTGAGTTGTTACAAGATGAATCAGTCCATCATGTAACTACTGAAGATACATTATTCGACTTCGAAATAACCCACTTCTAATTCATCGCTGCATTGAAAGAAGAAGTGGGACTCGATTTGATTAGATGGGATTAGTGTTGAATTAAAATTATAAACATTTGTATAAATAATATGACTACTTCTCTTTGGAAGCAAGAGTTTCGGTGACTTTCTCTTTGTCGCTGTCACTTTCAGCATCTCTTTCGGCCTGTTCATCAATTGCGATGCTTTCACCCAATTGTGAAATGTCGTAGCCTTGTTCCATCAAGTACTTCACGAAATCCTCATCTTCCTTGTTGATAGCGTCTTGACCAACGGATGGGCAGAAGAAAATAACCAAGATACATGAAAGTACACAGAACCCCGAGGAAATAAAAATAGGGGTTTTGACTCCATCGGAGTGCTTGATAATGACAGGGAATACCCAAGTTCCAACAAAAGCACCGATTTTACCAAAAGCAGCGGCAATACCATAATACTCGCCTCTAATAGCAGTGGCAGAAGTCTTTGATGCCAATAAACCAATGTTATCACCTGGACCAAATTCACCCAAAGATGAGAAAATACCATACACAACAATGAAAGCAGGGACGTTCTTAGACAATGAACCGTAACATCCAGCCATGATGAAACCCACGAGGGCTTGCAAACCGACACCGGCTCCTAAAGTCAACCGAGGACCTATGTAATCAGCACACAAGGCTCCCAAAATGGAACCTGGTATGTAGAACAAGTTGAAAACAACGTTCCAACCAAAAGTCTTGTACAAATCGGGGAGACCGTCACCCTTATTTGGGATAATTTGACCAAAGATGTAAGAAGAATAGATACCAAATGAGTATGATGAAAAGTTGTACAAGAACCAGATAAATGATACGACAAACAATCTAAACCAGTAAAACTTGATGATCAAAAGGAAGGGAACCTTCTTGACATGCTTGATGTTCAACTTCTTGAAGGCATCAGAATCTTTAATTTTCAATCTCATGAAGAACAAAGAAAGAGGCGGAATACAACCCAACCCCAAGGTTAATCTCCACACAGCAGTCAAGTGGTGAATAGAAAAGATCCACAACAATACTAAAGGAACGAAAGCAGAAACCACGAAACCCAAATCGATCATAGAATTGGTGAACCACACAAAGTATCTATTTCTGTGTCCCGATGGTAATTGATTAGCAAACTCAGAAGCAATGACAGAAGAAGTTGGGTACTCTGCACCCAATGCAATACCTAAAAAGAATCTGAAAGTAGTTAATGCAGCGAATAAACCAGATGGAGAGCCGTGAGCTCCCCATGTACCAACAGCAGTCATTAACGTGAAGAAGATTAACATCACGTTGGCTACCATCATACCCCCTTTACGTGCCACATGATCAGAGATATACCCGAAACCTAACTGACCAAGAACAATACCCACGAATGCAATGGAAGAAACATTGGATATAGCATTGGACTCAGTATAAGCATCACCATAAAGTCTGGATAAAATAGACGACACAGTGGAAATGGAGTTATTAACGTAACCATCAGAGAATAACCCAGCTCCAGAACAGAAAGCTGGCCACAAGTTCTTCATTTTGACTTTATGAACATGGTCAGGTTCTTGTTCTTCTTCAATTTGTGAAGGAGTCTTTCTATTGAAAGTCACCTCGTTATCTAAATGCTTGATCCAACCAGTGGAAAACTCCTTGAATGACTTGGGAACGTCTCTAGAAGCCATGTCGAAGATCAAATAAATGAAAAATTAATTTAAATTATTACGGAATTAAATGTACAAATTGGGGACTGGACATTAATTTATAAGTTCTGGTAATGCAGTTCACTATCGCTATCAGGAAGTATACGCATGAATTTTGAAGGCGCCACTCCTCCAGGAAATAGTTCTCAATTAGGCGGAAACGTGTTTAGACTAAATACAAAGGAAGGAATTTTCTGTCAAACAATGCCGTACGTAATAATTCTGACAGTTCCCTATGACCTATGAGCTAAAAAATCACATGCCAGAGCTCTCTATTTATCATCTATACACAATAATACAAGACTGTTTCGTATTTACTAGGAAATAAATCCTCGAAGAT
This sequence comes from Yamadazyma laniorum, assembly GCA_002109505.1. NCBI lineage: Eukaryota > Fungi > Ascomycota > Pichiomycetes > Serinales > Debaryomycetaceae > Yamadazyma > Yamadazyma laniorum. The sequence goes on along the minus strand of MVNT01000001.1, from coordinate 1,415,409 downwards.
CTAAGGACATCCGAGCTGCTGATTTCCAGAAATTTCCATCGAGTGTTACATCGTGTTTACCCGTTCGGGCTTCGATAATTAGAGGAACGGAACGATTGATGAGAACACCTGAGCGTGTTCCTCATTGGAGGATGCTTGGTTAATTAACTGAAAACGTGCCTGCTACAGCGAGGCAACCAAGTGGGGACAACTAGAATTAGTGTTTGTTTAATCATCTCACTAAAATTTAAAAAGAGCTGCAAGCTTTACTCTTCCTATAGCAAAACAAGTTGAACTAGCATAACAGTTCCTTTCCGACTGAATTTTACCCTTCTCTTTATTTGCTAGCCCATCTTTCGCCGAGTCGTATCGAACTACATGCCAATGGAACAAAACTGGACAGGGCTAAGTTGCTGATGTCAGAGTGGAAATCGGCGATCTTCGGCGTTTCACCCCACTGCATTGTCCAATACCCACAGAGGCAGTTAATTTCCGTAAATGATTGTACGACACTTGATAGCAGCCGTGCTTGCGGCTGGTGGTCCACGATGGCATCTCGAGTATCTCCAAAAATAGGCAGAACAGTGTCAGTAGTTCTGGTACTCGTTTATTATCGCCGATGCCGTTGTATCTGAGCACTGGTCCCAATACGCATTGGCCTGCGACTTGAAAATTCAAAGTTACTCCTCATACTTTCTGGAATAAGCGTACTATTGCGGTAAAGAATACACTACTCAAAAGAGACTCGTCAGCGGAACTACTACGCCATGATTGCAAATACCACCAATATAAGCAAACGAATGTTTCATACACAAAAGATAATGATAGTGGGCATACTTGCTATCTTCATGATATCTTTGATGGTTTTAGCAGTCTCAACTCGTGAGCGTAACATAGCATCGTATAAGCAAGCCAGTGACGAATTGTCAAGTTATTTCAAAGACATAAACGGGCATGTTTCTAAGCCCGAGGACCTTTTAGAACAGGATTCCAAATTGCCCGACGAAGTACAAGAGAAAATTGACCTGAGTGATGATGAGACCGAAGCTTCCAAGAAGTTGAAGCAAGAAATGAATGCATTGATTGATGAAAAGGAGAGGATCTAGGGCAGGATTTACTTGATGCCTGGTGTCTATTTATTTATGTATGGTTATCTAATGTGGGAGACGCAGTCTGCTCTCCTTTAATTATGGTTACTTAATGATAATTACAAACCCTTCCAGATATTTTTCTCAAAGTGGTCTCCTCTAGGTTTCTCTCTAATAAGACCGATCATATGGAATTCGTTACAGATTTGAATAAACCATGCGAACGTGAGCTTGTCCCATTCTTTGGTGTTTTCTGCTGCATCTGTTAAAATCTTGGCAAGACTCGGGGTCTTCTCTTGGTCGATGCTAGCCAATAGCTCCTTGATGATTTTGGACCGATTGAGAGACAGCTTGAAAGCCATGTAGAACTCGTAGTGGTTAAGGGTTGAAGGTGCCTCTGTAAGCAACTTGAAAAGTGTTGTTACCATTGGTTGGGTGGTGGAAACGGTTGCAAGTGTAAGATCATTGTCCAAGTATGGGGTCGAATCAGATAGATTTTGCTCCAATATCTTCCTTTGGCTTGGTCTCAATAAACGAGTGACGATGTTCTCATAGTTCTCTACCAACTGGGGAAGTTCACCACCATCTGTAAAAGAAACAATAAACACTTCGCTGAAAAGTGTATTTCTGTTGAAGTTGTTCTGGACTTTGTACTTTATCCCTCGATTAAGTTTGGAGTCTTGAAACCGGTCCAGAATGATGAGCTTGTAGATGTCAAATTCGCTGACTTGTGGTATAAGAGTTTGCATTTCTTGGATGGTGCTTTCAAGCAGTCCCTGGAAAGCCGTGAATAGTGCGTTGGTTTCTTCAAATTTTTGCATTATGTATTTGTCGTCTTCAATTAGACGCTTGATCTCTGTACTATCACCAGCCCCTTGCTTGTACTTGTGTAGTGAAGCTTCAATGTATCTTTTGAAAGACGGTAAACGTCTGAGTATTTTAACATCATCTGGCGTGGAGGGTCTACTGTTTGTAAATCTGGAGTAGGAATTCAGATAGAAATGAGCCATCAAGCAGACTTGGAACTCGTTGAGAACTGTATTGATTGAGTTATTGTTCTTCTCAAACCTATTGAGTATGATGGACAAAATGATGTCGTCCAAAATCAATTTTCCCAGAATAACTACCTCGTGTAGAATGTGCTTAAACAAGAGGTCGTTACTTACAGTGGTAAACTTGTAACTCTCAATGCACATCCGAAACTCATAATTCACGTTGTTCTGAAGCCAAACCTTTATATTACTGGTGCCAGTCCCTAAAAGCATCTTTATGGGGATGTTCCTACTATACGGGTATAAGTTTTGAAGAAAGGTGTTGAAAAGCTGAGGCTCGAGGGTATCGATTTCTTCAAACACTAGGAGTAATTGGGTATTGTTTTTGCGTTCTTTCAGAGCCCACTCCTCGATAACTTCCAAGTTGTAGTTGAGCTTATCCTCAAGTTGGTCCTCTAACTGATCTTGATCTTGGTCTTGATCTTGATCCTCTTCCTCCGTTTTTATGTCAGGCTCTTTCTCGTCCTCCAAGCTCTTCTCGTCGACTTCCTCATCTCGTATTTGCTTCAGTAAGGATCTCATTATCATCTTGGAGCTGGTGTACCTTACCTTGTTGTTTATGACTACCAACTTCACCGCCTCCGTTCTAACTAACCGATAGAATTCGTTCAAGATTCGCAAGCTGGTAGTGGAGTTAGAGGTCAACAGTAAGAACCCAACGGGTATCTTGGGTATTGGAGATATCAAGGACCCGGTCAGGGGAGCATTGACTATGGGTCGTCTCAAGAACGTTATCAAGTCTTCAAACATGTCGTTATTGGAATTCTGTAGGATGTTCTCAACAGTACTGAAAACTTCATCTAATCGACTCTTGAAAATCTTGTAGCGTGTGTCGGCATCTGAAGCTTTTTCAACACCCGAATTAAGTGGGCAGAACGGAACGTTGGTGTCCAAGGACCGTTTCGTGGGCTCTATAAAGTAGAAAGCCTTCTGGTGATTGTCATCTAAATCGTCCAATCGCCTCTTCATACCTTCACTATGGTTTATGGTCGCACCCCGCGTCGAATGGGAACATATTTTAAGAACTTCCCAATTCAGAAATGTGTCTATAAGAGGATTTTCTCATCATCCACACACACCCACTTTCAGCCCAAAATAAAATCGGGGTTTGAATCACCGAAGTTTCACTGCTATCTTTGCTGACGTCGACAACATGTCTCTAAGGCAACGGAATGTTCAGCCTCAGGTTGCGGGAGGAAAGGCACCTGGAACTCCCACTTCCTCAACTGCTTCATCGACCTCATCGGAGTCCATTGACCATAGCAACAAGTCCGAATTCTACTTCAAGACCAAGAGAAAGTCGAAAAGGCATTTGCACATTGCCCCGTTAAATATCCCAATGAATAGACGATTAGAAACAATTGGTATCATTTGGCATACAGTTTCAATTCCGTTCTTTTTTCTATTGTTCTTGTTCTTGGTCTATTTAGGTTGGATATCCTGGTTAGTGGTGATCCTTCCTTATTTCATTTGGTGGTACGGGTTTGATTTGCATACTCCTAGCAACGGTAAAGCTGCATATCGGGTTCGTAACTGGGTGAAGAATCTCATCGTGTGGGAGTGGTTTGTTGGCTATTTCCCCATCCAAGTACACAAGACTGGCGAGTACGAGCCAACTTTCTCGGAAGTGCTTGCAGAAGATGATACCCTTGATGACGATGAAGAAGACTTGATCAACGAGAACTCCACGACTTTGGTAGACAAGGTGTTCCAGTCGTTGGGGCTTGGAAAGCGATTGAATAAAATTGACAAAGGAAAGTATAAGAAAATCTCAAATGGGCCTCGTTACATCTTTGGATACCATCCTCACGGGGTGATCTCCATGGGAGTTATGGGAGCATTTGCTACCAATGTTCTTCGTAATGAACCATTTGAGCCTCCTGCCAAATTCCTCCTGTTCTTGTTCCACGATCCTTCTAAACATAAGCAATTGCTCCCTAACATTGGGAATATCTTCCCCTTGACCTTGACTACGCAATTCACATTGCCATTTTACAGAGACTATTTATTGAGTTTGGGTTTGACCAGTGCTTCTGCAACGAACATCAAGAGCTTGATCAACAATGGGGATAACTCCGTGTGCTTGGTAGTAGGAGGTGCTCAAGAGTCATTATTGAACTCTGGTGTCACCAACAGACCCACGGTTGGTATTGGGTACAAGGATACTGAGGTGGTTGAAAGCCGCCTGGAAGATCTGAATAATGAAATTGAGGAAGAGCACAAAGTGCTGAAGGAAATCAAATTGGTTCTCGATAGAAGAAAAGGGTTTGTTAAGATAGCTATTGAATTGGGAAACATTAGTCTCGTGCCGATTTTTGGATTCGGGGAGGCAGACATCTACAATATCATTCAACCTAAGCCTGGGTCTTTGGGTGATACCTTTCAGAAATGGCTCAAGAAGCACTTCTCTTTCACTTTGCCTTTCTTCAGTGCTCGTGGAATTTTCATCTACGACTTTGGCTTTTTACCCTACAGAAATCCCATCAATGTTTGCATGGGGAGACCAATATATGTGCCTCCCAATTTGATCCTGGACTATAAGAAGGAGCATCCGGAGTTCAGCCTGGAGTATGAACCAGACGCTGAAAAGGAAACTCCAAAAAAATCTATCAAAAGACTGCAATCTTTGCAAAATTTATTCGGCAAGAAGAAGCCTCCCAAACGTTCCAGGGTACCCCAGGAAATTTTGGACCACTATCACCGATTATATGTTGATGAATTGAAGCGGGTCTTCGATGAAAATAAGAATAAGTATGGCTACGAAAATGTCCTGTTGAACATCGTTGAGTGAACATATTCATAGGTTCGTGGCGGACCTCATCGATATACAATTTATATGTATTTGATACCTAGATTTATGTACAGATAAGTATAATTTGGTCATTAGGTCATTGTTTATCTAGTTCTTTACTTTAAGATCAGCTTCGTCTACGATAAATTCAAATTCGATGTCTTCGCCGTTTCCTTCTGCCTTCTTGACATGCAAGTTCTTGGACTTGAGCAACTTGTAGGCCCTAATCAAGGACTTGTTCAACTTGACTCTGCCATTTCTTTTCTCCAAGAAGCTTTTGTTCTTGCCGTACTTTTGTAAGAAATCAGAGATCTCCGCTTCGTGAACCTTCAAGTGATCAATAAGTTTATTCTGCTCTTCCACCACTTGCTCTTCCCACTCCTTGAACGACCCCTCATTCTCGTAGAACCTCGACCCGAACAACTTCTCTGGCGGAATCAAATCCCACAAGTATTCGTCGTCAACATCGTTCAAATGAGGATTTAGATTTATCATGCCACTCAACGACTTCTTTAAAGGATGTTCGGAAACAAAGCTGGAAAACGAGTCCCTGTCGGCATAAAGATTGCCTAGAATGATCTGGCTTTCCATGATTACTTTGTCGTCGTCGGTATTCATCATGAGATCTAGCTGTTTGAGCATGGCTATATCTCTTTGATTTAAAATAGATGTTTGGTACTGCTTGCTATATTTCTTAGGGATCTCGAAGTTCACTGCGTGGCCTTCCGGCTGCGGCATAGGCTTCATATTGACCGTCTCGTAGAGCTCTTTGGTATCCATAGAAATCAAATGGTCTGGAGCTTTGGGGAACTCCTTCACCGTAACGTACTGATGAGGCAAAATAGCCGATGTCGAGGCGAGGGGAGACGGTTTGGAGGCCGCTTTTTGGGCCCGGAGCTGTGATAACCCGGGTCTCCGCTTGGATGCGTTCCGTACCAACGTTTTTATACCACTTTTGTGCATGGTTTGTTGATAGTTCAATGTGCCTGATGCCAGAAGCTGCGTTCATGAGAAAAAGTGTGGACGTCAGAAGTGGGCGCGACACGACCACTCGTGCACCAAGGTTTTCAGATTTATAAGGCTGAATAATCAAGTAAACTGATGGTGAAGAAAGTATTTCCTAAGCTTATGTCTGAATTAACCCAATTGCCACACTCGTATAGTAAGCCCGTTGAATTGGCTATCATCGGAGGAACCGGTTTGTACGACTTGCCCAACTTGAAGCCGGTTGCCAGATTGACTATTTCCACACCTTGGGGCTTCCCATCATCTCCAATTACTATTAGTGAGATGGAAGATGGTTTCCCTGTTGCTTTTTTGGCTAGACACGGTCAGCACCACGATCTTTTACCATCGGACGTTCCCAGCAGAGCCAATATGGCGGCATTGAAGAAGATTGGTGTTAAGGCTATTGTTGCGTTCTCAGCTGTCGGTTCATTGAAAGAAGAGATCAAACCTAGAGATTTCGTTTTGCCAACTCAAGTGATTGATAGAACCAAGGGTATTCGTCCATCTACGTTTTTTGAGAAGGGGTTTGTGGCTCATGCCATGTTTGGAGAACCTTTTGATTTGAAGCTCAATAAGCTTATCAAAGAGTCCATTCCAACATCTGGATTTTTAGAAGGTTTCGATAAAGAAAACTTAGAACCAACTTTCCACACAAAAGAAAAGGAGGACTTAACGTTGATTTGTATGGAGGGTCCTCAATTCAGTACGAGGGCTGAATCACAGATGTACAGATCTTTTGGAGGATCCGTAATCAACATGTCTTGTTTGCCAGAAGCCAAGTTAGCCAGGGAAGCCGAGATCGCCTACCAAATGATCTGTATGTCTACCGACTACGATTCTTGGAATGTCGACGAAGAACCTGTCACGGTCGAAACTGTTGTTGGAAACTTAAAGGCAAATAGTGCCAATGCTTGTAAGATGGCAGAGAAGTTAATCGATGTTCTTTCAAAAGAATTCGAATCAGGCTCTTTGGGTATCGGTGAAGACTTGAAGGGGACTATGAAGTTTTCTGTTAGTACAAACCCTAAGGCTGTTAAGAAGGAATTATTAGAGAAAATGCACTACTTGTTCCCCGGTTACTGGCCGATTAACTAGTTATTATACAAATACAAATTAGATTTAGCATTTTAGAAAGCTGCCCGACTCTTTCGTATTGCACTGCTATGTAAATAGTTACGAGTCAAGTGACATCCCTTAACTAGTTATTAGACGAACGCAAATTACATCAAGCATTTTAGGAAGCTGCCTGACTCTTTCGTATTGCACTGCTATATAAATTGTTTTGAGTCACATGACATGCCACAGTTAATGACGGGGGCCGTTCGATGCAAGCACGAAGAGAAACAATTTCCGTATACTTTTTTGAGGGCTGCCACCAAAGTCTCCTGGGTCAGCACGAAGTAGTGCCGAAGAGATGTACTACACACATACCTATCAAACAAGAAGCAGCCAGACATTCATACAACGTGTACCAACTGACTGACTCCCCCAAGCCTAATCTTTTCTCTCCTGTAAGTAAGAGCACTCACTGCTAATTTTACGAGATGTCAAGGCGCATCCTGGTATCCTTATCGGCTTCGCCAAATCTGACATCTCGATCGACCAATGAAAATTTTGAAGTGATAAGGACAGAAAAGAAATAAGAGAAGGCGTCAAAAATATAAAAGTGGCTGCATTCGCCAACACCACTGTTTAGTTTTCATGCTCAAATCCACTACACATCCATGGGAAGCGTACCTCAATGGACATTGAATAACTGAAAAATGTATAGGCAAAGTTACTACTACATCAGTTCTTATTTTGAAGATCTGCTTTTCTTTTGGGAGCCAAGACTTTTTAGTGCAAGCTCCAACTTTGGCTCGACTGGAATTGCTTGAAAACACAAAATCAATTAAACCATCTAACAGCAATGAGATACGGACCTGGGCCAACGCAATTGCTTGCGTCTCCTCCATGGGGTAAAGATCAATCTATATCGGACGCCATAGCTATCAGCTTCCCTACAGAAACAGTCGGTCTTGAATATCTGAAAAATAATATGGCCCAATACTCATGCCCTTTGAAGCTACGGCTCTGGCCCGGTGCGGGTAACATCAGATGTGCCGTATACAGTTGTAACTACTTTTGGCACAGCTTACCACCACATGAACTGTCTAATCCAGCCAGAGACACCTCGAGGTTTCTTTTCTTCGAGTGCCTTTTAAGCAGCCTGGTGGCTGCTTGGGCAGCATGAGACCGATCATGTGGTGGCTACACGGTGACTCGCCGTTATTCTCCTGACTTTTCCAAAAGAAACATTTAAGTCATCGCATCTCATCGCATGGACTGCATCAGATGTTTATATGCAGGAGGCCGTTAATCACGCTACTAACTAAACATTTAGGAAGCTCCATTACATCCTTCATCAGCCGTGTGATGGTTGGTGAAGGATGTCATGGAATATGTGTAAAGCTCTCCTCGTAGCACCATTACTGGGGTAACAATCAAGCGGTGACTAGATTGTGATATGGGAGACTTACCCTGAGGCTTAAAACTCTAAATTGTTGACCGAACCTTTCACGGCAATTCCACAACTGTTATATGTGCCCGGAATAACGTTACTTAGGCATTTATTGAGTTTCTTTTTTCCACCCTAAGGTATTGGAGTAATTTGAAGACTCATTGGTAGGCGATAACCCTATAGTAATTTCCCGTGACGGCACTTTTTTTACTTTTCCATATAAGGAACGAAAACTGTCCTCAAATCTAAACTTGAATTTATATATACATATCAAATGTCTGTTGATACTAAAAGCTTGGAGCCCAGACTCGATGCCAAAGAGACAAGATCCAATTCTTTGACCAAAGAGGAAGAATACCAATCCTATGAATCACCTGATGGGCATGTTGAGGCTAGCTTGGATGATTTAAAAAACTTGAGACATGTCCCTGGGAACATTCCGATGAGATGTTGGTTAGTAGCTGTCGTAGAATTAGCTGAAAGATTTAGTTACTATGGTTTATCAACACCTTTCCAAAACTATATGCAAAACAAACCTTCTGACACTCCAGCTGGTGTTTTGAATTTGGGTAACTCTTCTGCTACTGCATTGTCCTACTTCTTCCAATTTTGGTGTTACGTTACTCCTATCTTCGGTGCATGGATTGCTGATACCTACTTGGGTAAGTTCAAGACCATCAGTGTTTTCTGTGGTATTTACATCGTTGGTATTTTCGTTTTATTCATTACTTCAGTACCATCTATTGCTGACAAGTCTACTTCATTGGGTGGATACGCTGCTGCTATTGTTATCATTGGTATTGCAACTGGTGGTGTTAAATCTAATGTGTCACCTTTAATTGCTGACCAAGTTTCAAAGGAAAAGCCATACATCAAGTCCTTGAAGTCTGGTGAAAAGGTTGTTGTTGACCCAGCCCTCACTGTTCAAAATGTTTATATGATCTTCTATTTCATGATCAATGTCGGTTCATTGTCTGTTATAGCTACTACTCAATTGGAAAAGCATGTTGGTTTCTGGGCTGCTTTCTTGTTGCCATTTTGTTTCTTTTTCATTGCTGTTGCTGCATTGATTTTGGGTAGACACCAATACGTCAAAGTTCCAGTTGGTGACAGAATCATTTCCAAATGTTTCCAAATTCTCTTCATTGCCATCAAAAACAAGTTCAACTTCGAACATGCCAAGCCCTCCAACAACCCTGGTGCAAACTACCCATGGACTGACCACTTTGTTGACGAAGTCAAAAGAGCCTTCCAGGCCTGTAAATTGTTTTGTTTCTACCCAATTTACTGGCTTGTGTACGGTCAAATGACCAACAACTTTGTTTCTCAAGCTGGTATGATGGAATTACATGGTTTACCTAACGATATATTGAATGTTATCAATTCCATTGCTATCATTGTGTTTGTTCCACTTTGTGACAGATTGTTTTACCCATTCATCAGAAAATTCACCCCTTTCAAGTCTGTCACCAGAATCTTTTTCGGTTTCATGTGGGCAACTAGTGCTATGATTTATGCTGCCGTGTTACAACACTACATCTACAAAGCTGGTCCATGTTACGACATGCCAATGGCATGTGATCCAAAATACGCTAACACCCCAAATCGTATTCACATTGCTTTGCAAACCCCAGCTTATGTGTTGATTGCATTGTCGGAAATCTTCGCCAACATCAGTGGCTTGGAATACGCCTACACCAAAGCACCAGTGTCGATGAAGTCTTTCATCACCTCATTGTACTTGTTTACTACTGCCGTTGGTTCTGCTCTCGGTATTGCATTGTCCCCTACCTCTGAAAACCCCAAGTTCGTGTGGTCCTACACCGGTTTGGCCGTTTCTTGTTTTATTGCCGGTTGTTTGTTCTGGCTCATTTTCCACCATTACAACAACAAGGAAGAAGAAATGAACCAATTGGACTACGAAGAGGACAACGTCGAAAACTTGATCCCCGTGGCCTCCATCTCTCAATCTTTGAGGAACTTATGAGTCCCCAATGGAATCATACCTTCTATATATTATATATATCATTTCATAGAACATCTGTACAAATACAAGACTAAAGGAACATTTGAAAAAATCTCAAATCGCACTTTTGATATCGAAACGCGTAAAAATTCCATACGAAGCGAAGGCTAGGGCTTTAACTGGATGAGAAGTCAACCGTCTCAAGCAGTAGAGCCGACGCAGGCGACCCAGCCCACTCAGCAGTCGCCCAACACCCAAGGACCCACGGCTGACCCCAATCATTTGTGCCGCTTGATCTGTACAACTGGACAGTATACCTTCTTCGACCTAAATATCAGCGGGGGAAAAAAGAGCTGGAGTGTTGGTAGAAACCAGGAAAACGACTTCATATTGAATAACAGCACGCGATACCTGAACAAGCATTTCAAGGTGTGGTTCAATAAAGATGGGAAAACATTGTGGGTACAGGACACATCTACGAATGGGACGTACTTGAACAATAATCGGTTGGTGAAAGGCTCCAACTACATGCTCAACCAAGGAGACGAATTGTCTGTGGGAAATGGTGTTAAGAAGGACGAGGTAAAATTCGTGATTTTGTTTTCTGATCTATTCAACCCAAGTAACCAAAGCTCAGCTATCAAAGATGAAGGAATTTACAAGGATTTCATTGTTCATAATGAAACCATCGGCCAGGGTGCATTTGCTACCGTCAAAAAGGTAATTGAGCGTGCCACCGGTGATCTGTACGCCGTGAAGATTATCAATAAGCGTAAAGCGTTGAACACAGGTGGCGGAATGGTGGAGGTGGAGAGGGAGTTGAGCATTCTTCGTAAATTGGATCATCCAAATATTGTCAAATTGAAGTCTTTCTATGAAGATTTGGACAATTACTACCTTGTTATGGAGTTCGTTCCCGGTGGGGACCTAATGGACTTCGTGGCTGCCAATGGTGCCATAGGAGAGGATGCTACAAGGGTTATAACCAAGCAAATTTTGAAAGGTATTCATTACGTTCACAGCAAAGGTATCAGTCATCGAGACCTAAAACCAGACAATATTCTTATCATGAGTGATGATCCAATTGTTGTGAAGATCAGTGACTTTGGTTTGGCTAAGATCAGTGACAATTCTACCTTCATGAAGACCTTCTGTGGGACTTTGGCGTATGTGGCTCCGGAGATCATTACAGGCAAGTACGGCAGCTCTCAATCTACCCAAACCCAGACACAAACACAATCAACCCCAAATACTCTATATGATAACTCTGTTGACATCTGGTCCCTAGGATGCTTGGTTTATGTTTTGCTTACGTCGCATCTACCATTCAATGGAAAAACACAGAATCAAATGTTTTCAAAAATAAAATCAGGACAGTATCATACAAGCCCTTTAACAATGTACAAGGTCAGTGAGATGGGCCTCGATTTTATCAAGAATTGTCTCATTGTAAAGCCTGAAGACAGGTTTACTACCGAGAAAGCATTGAATCATGAATGGATCAAAAGTATCGATGATGGAATGGGAGATGATGTCGACTTTGCCAATGGAGGTTCTCAATCTCAAAGACTCAGCTTGTCACAATCACAATCCCAGCAACTTAGAAAGATAGATAATGGTTTACCAATCACTTCGATCAATCAAATAGATGATCACGACCAAGATTTGATGATGAGGCCTTTAAAAAAAGAAGAATTCAAGGTTCCCAAAAGAGTTGTTCCATTGCCTCAAAGCCAGCCACTCAAGAGAGACAACGAAGACACAACAAAGCTAGGTGGTACTACTAAACAGGCTCACACCCAGGTTCCTAATAGATTCGCTGTTGAGTCTCCACCAAGAGCCAAATTCAAAAACTTACCCCTTGATACATTCATAATGTTGGAACCTATCAAGGGACTGATTTTTGAAGCACCCATCGTAATAAGACAAGGCATAAACCCATATGCAATAGGCAGAAACGAAACTTGTGATACGTTTGTCAATGATGATAGAATGTCTAAAATTCATTGTTTGTTGAACAGAAGAAGGCATCCGGTTGTAGAGCTAAGCATCTACGAGAGCCCAGCACATTGTTTGGAAGATATTTGGCTCCTTGATTTCAGTACAAACTCATGCTTCCTTAACAATGTAAAGATTGGTAAAGGCAAAAAGATTCAAATATTTGATGGCGACAGGTTAGATCTTTTCATTGATCAGAATACACATGAAAGATTAAGTTATACTGTTCACATTATTGACAAAACAGGTTTATTCAATGAAGGGAGTAGAACCAATGAGTCCACAATTGTGAATCAAGACTCAAATGATCAAAAATTAAGGCCGGTGCCGGTTGAATCTTTGTTGAACTCTCTCATTGGTAACGGAGGAAACTTTAACAGTGCTCTAAGGTCTCAGAAGAAAAGACAGGGTTTGGAAAATTCAAATTCGGTGGTCAAGAGAGCGGACCTCAAGGTTGAGACCTTACCAGAGAGTAGATCTTGGAGAGATTGAATCGGTCGTGTGAATTGTGTTTGTATGTGTATATATATTGGAAATAGAAAACGCAATTGGGGAGAAGAAGGAGTGGTACATTCTTAGCATCATACAAACTTTTTCGCCTGTAGATGGACTACCACCAATACTTTCAAAAGTACTTGCTTTTCTACTTAGCAACTATAAAGTCTATTGAGAACTATTACTAAGATCAGCCATTTGATATACAGTGCCTCCAGCAAGGGGTACATGAACTCTATTTGGCTGGGTCCTTTTGGGGTCCAGACGCCAACCAGCTTCTTCGGGTGCCCCAAAACCACCTCCACCTGGAGTTCTAATTTTCACAAAGTCTCCCTTGTCGACCTTAAATTGTGCAAAAGATGGTAGAAGAATCCATTGGATTCGATCTTGTCTCTTTCTACCTAATCGGTTTTCCCCTCTAAGAGCTTCTTTGCCACCTTTCATACCATATGGTGCATTAACTCTTCTCTGTGTTCTCATTGTGCACGATAAGGAAGTGGTGAACTCGTAGATTCTTACCAAACCGTCACCACCTTTGAATTTCCCAGCACCACCAGAGCCTTCTCTAATACTAAATTCGTGAAGGATCACAGGGTATCTTAGTTCCAAGACTTCCGGGTCAGTAATCTTGGTGTTAGTCATATGACATTGTACTCCGGAGAAACCATCACTCCCATCGATGGCCCCGATACCTCCCCCAATCGTTTCTACCATGGCAAAACCTTGTTTCATAACGCCCTTTTCAATCCCTCCCTTACCAAAAGCCAAGGTATTGTTGGAGCCTGAACAGGCACCAGAGATCTCATAAGCCTTCAAAATTGTGTCTGTTAATCTCTGTGCTGTAGCAGAATTGGCAGCAGAAACTGCAGCATATGGTGAAGGGTTTAAAAGTGTGCCTTCTGGGATTATAGGGGTGATAGGTTTGAGGCAACCTTCATTTAACGGAATATCCGAGTTTACCATTAACCGCAAACAGTATATGATACAAGCATAAGTTATGGCAATAGGTGCGTTCCCGCAATTGAACGCTTCTTCGCTTGTTCCAGTGAAGTCATAGACGGCAGAGCCATCTTCTTCGTTGATATCAATAGAGACAGATATCTTAGATCCATCGTCCAAGATTTCTTCTGCTTTGAGTGGAAGCAAGCCTCTTCTCTCAATTGCAATTCTCTTCAAAAAGTTCCTGACAGCTGCTTCGGCTGTGTTTTCAACTCCTTTCATGTAGAATAAAACTGTCTCCGTTCCATATTCTTTGAAAAGCTCAAGCAAGAGATTTACGCCTCTTTGGTTGGAAGCAATTTGTGCTTTCAAGTCAGAAATGTTGTCTTGAATTTTTCTACTTCCTGAGCAGCCGGGATAGCTAGCCGGCTCATCGATGAAATGCTTTTGAACACCATCATAATCGAATTTTCCACTACTCACAATTTTCCAAGCTACAAACTGTGCCCCTTCTTCGTAAAGAGACGTTGCATTAGCTGCACATGATCCAGGAACGGATCCTCCGATTTCTGCATGATGTGCTCTGGAAGCAGTGAAAAATACAATCTTGTCATTAACAAACACAGGGGAAATCAACGTCACATCTGGCAAATGTGTTCCTCCTGCGAGGGGGTGATTTGTAGCTAATATGTCACCCGGATGAATATTACCTTCCCAATACTTTTTTGCATATCTAATACTATTAGACATAGATCCCAAATGTACAGGAACGTGGGGAGCATTTGCAACCAAATTTCCGTCTTCGTCAAAAAGGGCACAAGAAAAATCGAGTCTCTCTTTGATGTTAGAACTAATGCTGATCTTTTGTAAGGTTCTCCCCATATCTTCAGCAATCGATGTATACCTGTTGGCAAATACAGATAAAAGGATGGGATCTGTATAGCCTGTCGAAAATTGGCCTTTTTCCCTATCCTCCAAGTTGACTATAACGTGCCTGTTCAAAACGGTAGCTTTGGAAGCAGGAGGTATGAGTATAGTTTGAGTTGGATCTAAAATCAATGAGGGGCCGCTGACAACAGAACCTAAAGGTATATCACTCAAATGGTAGACGGTAGTATCTAACAATCCCTCTTCAAAATAAGTTTTAGTTGTAGTTACCTCAACACCTTTGGCAATATCCATAATCTTTTTGGACAGTCTTAGGTTTTCTAAATCTTCGTAAGGGGAAATTTCCTTGATCTTGGACAAGTTTCCTGATGCTCTTACTCGAATGTCATGAACGATGACATCTCTTCCAACATCGACGAACGAAAACTCCCTCTTGTGGACCTCTGTGAAGCTTTTGTGAAAGTCACCATCTTCTGGTTGGGAAATCATAAGGAATGTGTCAGAACCTGAATACCCCATATTGAAGAAAACTTCCACTTGTGTCGTTTTTGGATCGATGGATTGTTTCTCTAACTTTCTTACTGCAAGATCTACCAATTTTTTGCACTCCTCCAAAAGGGTATCTCTAGATTTGTCGTTATAAATTTCGTGGCAAGGACGCTGATCCTCTTGCACAACATCTGCTAGAGCTATTCCATAAGCAGATAAGATAGACGAATATCTATGAATTACAACCCTTTTCATTTTCAAAATTTGAGCAATTGATACAGCATGTTGGCCCCCGGCACCACCAAAAGATGCAAGATTGTGGTTAGACGCATCATAACCTTTGGAGTCCGTCAAAACTCTGATTGGTTTGGCCATGGAAAAATTGGCTACCTTCAAGAATCCCAAGGCTACTTCATAAGGTGTGAACTGCTTTTTTGGGTTCTCTTGATTGATAATTTTCGTTAACTTTTCGAACTTCTCCTTCACTATCTCAAAATCTAATGGTTGATCCTCTGTTGGGCCGAAGATCTTTGGAAAAAAGTCAGGAAGAATTCTTCCTGTCATCAAGTTTGCATCGGTAATGGTCAATGGGCCACCCTTTCTATAGCATGCAGGGCCTGGGTGAGCACCAGCTGATTCAGGTCCAACTTTGAATACACCATGTCTATAGTCCAAAATAGAGCCACCTCCAGCAGCTACCGTGTTAATATCCAACTGTGGTGCAGCGATCTGTACGCCTGCGGTCGTACTTTTGAACACCAACTCGTATCTGCCGGCATATCGTGAAACATCTGTAGAAGTACCACCCATGTCAAACCCAACAATGGGGGTTCCTTCTTTTGGATCGTAGCATGTCTCGGCTTCACCAACCACGCCTCCTGCTGGCCCCGAAAGCAACGCTTTCAATCCTGTAAAAGATTCCCATGAGCATAAACCTCCGTCAGACTGCATGAATTCTATCCTAGTGGAATTTTCAATTCCTTCAGCAAAACCAGAAAGGAGATTCTTAATGTATTCTTTGATTACTGGAGTAAGATAACCATCACAGACCGTGGATTGCGCTCTTGGAATGGCACTTATCATAGGTATGAGTTCGTGAGAAACAGAAATGTGTTCAAATCCAACAGCTTCTGCAATTTCCTTCAATTTCCTTTCGTGATCTTGGAAACTGTAACCATGAATTAAGCAGATTGAAATAGATTTGATACCCTTTGCTTTGATCGCTTCCAATTTCTTTCTAGCGTCAGCCTCATCTAACTCTTTGAGAACCTCAAATACATCTTTGCTAGTACCAAGGATGTATCTCTTACCATCTACTTTTGAAAAGAGATCCATACTATCCGGATCTTCAGTAGCACTAGGAATTGTGACCTTTTCTTCAATTTCTACCACTTCCTCATACAAGGGTTCTGGCTTGATAATATTTAATGCAAAAAGGTCAGGTCTCGTTTGGTCTCCTATACGCAACAAGTCCTTGAACCCTTTAGTCACAAGAAATGCCACTCTTTCTCCTTTTCTCTCTAACAAGGCATTGGTTGCAACTGTGGTTCCCAAACGGATCGAGGATATACAAGAAGTATCCAAAGGCTCTCCCTTAGGAATTTTCCTCTTTTGCAAATGTTCCAAAACTCTTCTAATTCCTTCAATATTTGCATCTTTGTAGTTACTTGGATCCACAGAAAGCAACTTGAACATGAAGTCGGGCTGACCTGGTATTAAGGCTAAAACATCCGTAAAAGTTCCACCACGGTCAATTGCAATTTTGATATTTCCAAGTGTCATTGCAAGGCTCTTGTACAAATCATATCTAATTAGAGAGTGGCCCAATTTATATATACTATGAGGAGTATTCCGTCAAGTTTCCATTATTCCATCAATTTCGGAAGGGCCGATTGACCAAAACGGTAACTTTTGAGATAAGATCGGGATGTGCGCACTGGAAAGTTGTAGCTATCGAGTATCTTTCCAAAAAAGGAATCGCCCATAGAAGGCGCCGAAGAAAGTCGCATAACCCGCTACGTGTCGGCCTGCTTTTTGATTCAAGAAGCTTATATAAACTGGGTTCCCTCTCTGGCGGATGTACCGTTAAATACAACCCTCATTGGATCAAAAAGTAGAATGAGTGAAAAGTATTCAGCATCTCCCAGAATTTCACCCAGGCAGTCTGGGGCATCTAATATGGAGTCCTCAAACTCGAATTCTGGAGAGAAAGATGGTGGAGTGACCGTCGAGGCTCATGCCCTTGAAAGCCAGGATCCTGACCTTTTGAAAAAAGCAGATTTTGCTTTGAAGTATGCTGAAATCACTAAGAATATGGATTTGACCCCAGAGATTAATAAACGCATCTTAAGAAAAGTTGATATGATAGTTCTACCATTTATGGCAGTCATGTATGGAGTCCAATTTATGGATCGTAATACTTTAGGTTATGCAGCAATCATGGGAGTCCAAGATATTGGTCCTATGAAGGGTACTATGTATAGTTGGCTTACAACTGGTTTTTACCTAGCATATTTGTTCTGGGCTTTCCCTGGAAGTTGGACCTTACAAAAATTTCCTTTGGTCAAGACTTTATGTGCATACATTTTCCTTTGGGGGTTTGTATTATCTATGCATGCAGCTGTTTTTAATTATCCTGGTATAGTGGTTTGTCGTCTTTTTCTCGGAATCTTCGAAGCTCCTCTTTTGACAGGGTTGTCTTTGATAGGTAACAATTTCTACCACAAGAATGAACAATTCATTAGAATGTCGTTCATTTATGCTGCCACTGGTTTTGGTAACATTCTTGGTTCTGCTGTTGCTTACGGTATCCAAAAAGATTCGACAAATTGGGCGTTAGAATCCTGGAGATCCCTCTTCTTGATTCTTGGTATTGTCACTATGGTTTTGGCTGTTGCAATGGCTTTAGTGGTCCCTGATCTTCCTACTCAGGCTTGGTGGTTGACTGAGGAGGAACGATTGCTTACAGTTGAGCGAATCAGAGACAATGAGCAAGGTTTTGGTTCTAAAGACTTCAAATGGTATCAGGTCAAGGAAGCCTTCTTGGAACCAAGAGCTTATTTGTTTGCTATGCTTTCCATTTGTATCGAACTCCCTAACTCTGGCATCTCTTCGTATGGTTCTATTTTGTTGAACACAGAATTTGGTTTTGACACAGATAAAGCTTTGTTGATGAAAGCCCCAACAGGTGTGGTGCAATTGGTTGGCTTAAGTTTGGTGGGACTTCTTAACTCAAAGAATATGATCAAACACCCAACAATAGTCGCTTTGATTGGCCTCTGTTGTGCTTTAGTAGGTGGTTGTATGTTGTGCTTTGCGAAAGATAAATATGCTGCTTTAGCTGGTTTCTACTTGATTGGTTTCTCGCCCATTTCAATGGTAACAGCGCTTACTGGTTTATCTGCTGATGTGGCTGGAAGAACTAAGAAAGTAATATGTAACGGAATCTATTTGGTTGGATTTTGCTTTTCTTCTGCCGTGGGGCCCCAAACTTTTGTACCATCTGAAGCCCCAAATTACCCAACTGCTAAATATTGCTTGGTAGGCTTCTACATTGGTGCTATGTTGACGGTAGCAGTGCTTGGGTTTTACAATTATTCTGTCAATAAGCAAAGAGATAGAGACCGTGATGCTTTGGGGGATGCTTACCAAAAGATGGAAAATTCAGCTTTTGCTGATATGACAGATAGGGAAAATAAAGAATTCAGATACACTTGGTGAAAAGATACTGCCAATAGTCTGAACTTTAGTTAGAGAAATTTCAATTCTTCACAAGGTGCAGGTAATTCGCCTGCTTCTTTTTGTATTCTTCACTAGTTTTATATAATTATTATGAAGCTTTCAGACCTCATCTAATCTAAATTCTAGATTCGAGTCTAGGCGTTTCCAGAAATCGTCATCGAACGCAAAGTTGAAACCAATTTTGTCGTCATCAAATAAGTTCTCTGTGAAATGCATGTCCAAATTATTGCTAGGTAATTGTTCTCCTTCACTTTTTGAAAGCTCCTCTAGATCTTCGTTGTACAATATACTTTCTGCTAGATTCTCGAACAACACATGATATATTCCAGCTTCCGAAGCACGCTCCGAAAACGAGTATAAGAGGCTGGAGCATGCCCTTATATCATTGTGAGCTTTAATATGAGGAGGTTTACCAAGGGCCCAAACACAGTATACCAAAGTCACGCCAGCTAAGAAAATAGTGTGCAAAGAGAAAGTGCTGAACCCAAAAATAGAGTCCTTTTGGATTTTTTTGAATGCTTTACAAATACCTCCTGAGGCTGTTAGAATTTGAAACAATATCCGTTTTGATTTTGTATTATCTGTACTCTTGTTTGTGATCTTTGGTAAGAGCAAAAATAATTTGGCCCTATGGTATAAAAGTAGTAGATAATCAAAACTAACTTCATGTCTCAAACCTTCGTTAAACTCTTTCCTAGGTGGTACGTTCGAAATCCACGCTTCCAAAGAAGTGTTGATATTGCTAAAGTTATCTTGAGATTGACCTTTTTCAATGTATTCGTAATGATTTATCCGACTTTCAATAGCTCTTATTTTGCAGGTTTCAATTAGGTATGTGATTGAAGTCACAGGCAACTTAAAATTAGGGTCCGACTCCAGTTTTACTTGCCAATGAAGAATTTGAGCCTCAGAATACAGCTCAACATCTTCAAGACTCAATGGGAAAGGAGTCTCTATCTCCAGATCCAGAATAGAAGCTGGCCTGCCTAAAGATAGCGATAATAGACGATCAAATGCATAAACGGACCAAAAAAGCCTTCTCTCAAGCTCTATTTCCTTACATTTTTTCAAATTCGGTGCTCTTCTTTTGTGATAACCCAATTGAACCATTTTCCTAATCGCCATTCCTGAAAGCTCCCAAACATTCATGACAAATGGGTTGAGATAATCATAGCTGTAGTGAAGATACAAGGCAATTGACATGCAAACCTGGATTTGTTGCCTGGAACTTAGTTCTTGAAGTTGTTCGAGAATTTCGAATGCTTTTTCGAAATAATATTTTGGAGTTGGCAGCATTGCCAATCTTGCCAATTCTGCCATGCGACAACCATTAGCCAAAACAATAAAAGCCACGAAGATTTCCCAACTATTTCTGTCGGCAGGAGCTTTATCGAAAATCTTGAGAACATCGGATTTCTCTATGAAATGATACCGATTTCTAGAGAAGGTTAAATAGCACTCGATGAATAAATTTTCTGTGTCCTGGCTTATTGTTCCTATATCCACCTTCTCGATTGGCTTATGTTTTATTGGAAACAGTGGCGTTTGTAAAATCTCATTATCATTAGTGAGTATAGTTCGAATAGCATGAACTTTAGAAATGACAGCTGATGGGCCAATGTACAAGTTCTCACTAGGTGGATGCTTCACTAGAGCTAAAATTGGGTCTATGAATGCTTGAGACTGGAGGCCTGCTTTCTGACTTGCTGCTTTATTGACTTGAGAACTCAACACACTAGACTTCAATATAGCCAACTCTGTATTTATTTGGTGCATTAGATCTTCAAGTTCTTTTATTTTATCTATTTGTTGAACCATACTACTTTGGTAAAGCTGTAGATTTTCTTCGGGATATACGCAAGTGTTCTTTGTAGCTGTGCAAGTAGAACATGAAGGAAGCTTACCATCACACTATTTCAGGTTAGTAATAACAACGAAGAATAATCGTATTTCTGGTTACGATAGTCCTAATGAACATGCTTTTTTCTTCCTCAGCTTGCACTTTACACAGGCTGCCAATACTCGGCGTCTTTTTATCTGGGTCTCTACCGCCATCACTTGGCTGTTCCGCTGGTGAACTTAACTGATATACACAGATTTATCTGGCGACACCTGATAAGAATGAGTTGACGTGATGCACGATATTTGTCTGGAATCGTGTGAACTACCAGAATTATCTTATCTTTCTTAGGCGTGCAGGGCGATTTTGACCCCACTTCCTACGGCATCCCTAAACATAAGAAAGAGAGAGCCTATGCGCTAATTCCGCAATAAGTATTCCGCTAGGAATCTGATATTCCTGATGTGGCAGCGGAATTCCCGACAATCTTTTTTAGTTATCTTATCAGCAGTCGCACTTGAGTTGGTCTGACACATTAAAACGGTTCGACAAGCCTGGAAACAAATATAGAAACTAGTCTTCTACTATGAGTGATGATTATGAATGGGATGTCTTGGTAGTGGGCTGTGGTGTTTTTGGTCTTCTGACTTGCTTAGAATTGGCCAAACAAGGAGTCAAAGTGCTTGGCCTAGATGCATATCCTGTTCCTTCAGAATTGTCTGCTGGGAACGACTACAACAAAATCATTAGAGTCGAATATTCAGACGAATTGTCTGCGAAGCTAGCCGTTGAAGCGTTGAGAAAGTGGGAAAGTGACGAACTTTACAAGCCCTACTTTGTGAAAAGCGGAAGGTTAACCTTGACACCACTAGACTCCAATTCAGCTAGAAGTCAATATGAAGCCAAAAGCCTTGAAATTTTAGGAAAGCTAGGAGTCAACCAGAAAATTGTTCAAATCAAGAGCCCTGAGGAGGTCTCTAGCAAGATCAGTCACTTCAAAAACAATAACCTCCCTTCCAAATTTAATGCTACATTGAACTATGATTGTGGGACTGGATTATCAGGTGATGCTTTAAAAGCTGTATACGAGTCCGCTCTTGTCTTTGGTGCTAAGTTCCTTTTTGGTGATGATGGTCGAGTTGTCAGTGTCAAGAGCAATGAAGTGAGAGTCAAGTCAGGTAAACTATACAGAGCAAAAAAGATCGTTGTTACCGCTGGGGCTGGTACCGGATTGATTGTTCCTTTGGACAATCAAACTAAAGTTTTCGGGAGCTTTGTGACACACATTAAATTAACTGATGCCGAATATGAAAAATACAAGGACATGCCGATATTTTTCAGTGCTGAACATGGTTATTTCTTTCCCCCCGACAAAAGGGATCACATGATTAAAATCGGGGTTACAACCTGTGATGCCTTTTCGGAAGTAGATCACCCATTTGAAGCTGGAAAAAGATTAAGAGTACCAAGGTACTCTGTCGATCATCCTGACGAGACGTTTCCGGACGGTCATGAAGGTGATATAAAAGCTTTATTGCACTTAGTTGTTCCAGAACTTGCAGATCACGACTTGGTGGATTCCAAGGTATGCTGGATCGCTGATTCTGTGGATTCTTACTTCTTGATCGATGAGTGTCCTTACTATAAAGATGTTATTGTGGCCACTGGAGATTCGAGCCATGCTTTTAAATTCTTACCAACAATAGGAAAGTACATTTGCCAAAAAATGAATGGTACTTTGGCAGAAAATTTGGCCAAAACCTGGAGGTGGAGGTACAATCCTTCATTTGAAAGTGGGACCAATACCAAAAGTAGATACCCAAGACCACACTATGACTTAGAGAAAATTAAGTTCATCAAACCTAAAATGTAATAGAGATAATCTTGCTATGGCCTTATTTCAAGAAATTTGTTCATATTTTAATAACAACAGAAAATTTAAACATACGGTAGAAAGGTATAATAGACTTTTGTACTTGATGGGATATCAAGCTTCGAGGATACCGCTCAACATTCCTTGGACTTGGCTTTGCAAGACCAAAGTGGCATCATAATCAATCTGGAAGACAGAGATGGAAGTGGAACAGTTCCAATCTTGAGCAACTTCAGCTTCAGATGGCAAGGCGCAGTTACCATTGTAACAAGTTCTCAAGGCTTCTTCATAACTATAGACTGTGGAAACTAAACCTGTAGTCTCGTTGTAGAATACCTTGGAAACATCCGCTTCTTGACCGGTCAATCTTGAGAAGACATATTGAGGGTCAGTGCAGCTTCCATTTTCAGAAAGAGAACCAACTTTAGGGATGTTAACATTCAAACCCACACCCAATGGCAAAACTCTAGAATTTTGGCCCTGAGCCTTGAAAAGTTCATCAATCAACTTTACGGAGACTTTGGAATTAATATTGGCAGGGTTGCTTGGGTCATCGTCCAATGAGTCTTTGAAGAATGAGTTGTTAGTGTTGGAAGCCGAAAGAGCAATGGCTGGGATTCCTTGGTAAATGGCATTGTAAGTAGCACCAATAGTACCAGAAATAGTGTAAGTACTAGGACTCAAGTTAAGACCTTCATTTGGACCATTGACAACTAAGTCAACGGTGATGTTGCTGAAGTACTTAGGTATAACATACTCCAAACCGAAAGAAACACAAGAGGCTGGAGTACCGTTGAAGTACCAGATGTGGTTGTCATCTTCTTCGTATCCCCAGGCTGGGTCGCCCTTAACCTTATAAGCAAATTCACCATCAGTCAACAATTCCTTGGTGTATGGAACATCGAATTTTCCACCCCATCCGGACCTTTGGGAAACCGGGGCGACCATGATGACATTGTGACCGTCGGCCACTAAATCTCTGTAGAGGGCTCTGATGTTGGTGGCTGCGAAACTGTCATCATTGGACAACAAGATGTTTTTGGCGAACACTGCTGTCAACAAGAAGAAGAATGTAAGGAAGTGCATCGTTGATGTGGGTATTATTAGTACTGAGATGCCTTTTAAGTGGATTTCCCCGTCCATTTATATAGACATTCCATCCGGCATAATATCACTGCAAAAGTTAGTTTCTGCCCCCAACGTGGTTAAAGGCTGCAATCCGCAATCGCACGGCCCTGTACATATGTCAAATACCCATTTGGGCATTTCTTGCCAAGGGACATTGATGTATTTTCTCAACTAAGACATCCTCAAGAACTTATCGTGGGTCTGACAGGACCAGATATACAACTATCAATGAAGTAGGGCTCTTGAACTTAAGTCTCAAAAATTGTCTTGAGGTTACATTTTCTTGAGATACCGTTATTCCGACATATTTTCGGACCACATGGGACACCTGAATAATAAGGGAATCTTATTTTGTTGAAACGCCTACTTAATCGGGAAACGGCCTGGATAAATAACCACTCTCCTAAACGCTTCCATTGTTGGGTCGCTGAACTACTCGTAACAACCTGAACCCTCAAGGCAGAGTTCCGTAAATTGCAATTATTAATTATATTACCATTAGAGGAATTTCAAAATCGGTGTCAAGGAGCAAGGGGATCTTTCACAATGTGCGACCGGCATGTTCCGAATAAACTATAGAGATTAGTAGAGACCGATTGTGGCTCGCGGGTTCGAACTCATATGAGCAGTTCCAATCGAAAATCAATACAGCATTAGGCAAGGAAACCAACGAGTGCCAGGAATTTTAGCTCACGGAAAAGGGGTTCCCAATGAAGCCAATCCCAATGGTTCAATTTACTCTGCCAACGTTTTTTATTTTCAGTACTGGTTTCAAATCCACTCAGAATAGATCACTAAAAAGTACGAAGTTATACACATTCTTTTGAATCAAAATAAAATTAGCAAAATTTGCAAAAACAACTTTACCGAAGAATCCTCCTAAATCTAAAAAATGTCGACACCTTCGTGGTCGACCTGTAAGCTTTTCTTCTGTTGGCCGGGCTTAGCTGATAAAACTAGTGTATGTCCTTAGGCCCTTTAATTGCCCTTCTTAAGTCGTGTGCCATTAAACTAGCAGTTGTTGATGTCATTCTGCCCCTCGGCTCGTCGCTGCAACAACAGGCGGCTGGCGTGGCGATCTCGCCCCAGTTTGCACCGGCTCGCCCCACACCTTTGTGTCATTAAGTGCACATGAAAAGACGTGCACCGCGGAAACACCGCCAACAAAAGTCAATAAACTAAACTCCAGACAACATCAATCTACGCCATGGCAATCTTCTCATCGTTGAGTGGCTTCTTCAATAGAAACAAGCGTAAGATCATAGTAGCTTCCACTTTATCTGTTTCCTTGTATTACTTGGTTAATCACTTTGTTGTCAAGAAATTCAGAAACTTTCAGGATTCCTTACGGCAGGAATTATTTATCAAAGAACAGATAAAAAGACGGTTCATTCAAACCCAAAATGACTGTTACTTTACGTTGATAGCTCTTTTACCAGTTTTGGTTTCTCCAATAGTTGATAGCTCTCCCATAGAGATGATTACCAAAGCGTTGAAATTGAAGAAATCCAACTTAAGTGCCTCCTCAAGCTCCAACCCCAACCCCAAGGAGATAAGCGACAGCTTGTTGACCACCGATAATTTGATTTTGCATTCCAATGCCAGCGACAGTGATTTGTCGTTGTATTTGAACAAGTCTAAGACGGAATTGTGGCGTTTGTTGAAGATCAAGACTGTCACTAGATTCTTGACTTTAATCTACTCCATTTCCTCATTGTTGCTTTTGACTCGTCTACAATTGAATATTTTGGCCAGAAAGTCGTACTTGCAAAGTGCAATCCTGATGACAAACGGATCCAAACTAGAACAGTTAGAAGACAACGAAGCATACTTGGTCGAACAAAGTTACTTGAGTCTTAGTTGGTGGCTATTGAACAAAGGCTGGGAGACCCTTAACTACGAAATCGAGAATAAGGTAGAGGAGAAGTTCCGTCTGATTAATGCCAGAACGGAGATGTCTTTGGAGGACTTTCACTTTTTGTTAGCTGATACCGTCGACTCAATAAGTTCTAACAAAGGATTAATAATCGGCTCAATTTGGCCAAATTTAGACGATTTAAACTTGACCTTGCTCAACACAACACCAGCTTTAATTAATGAGTATAATGATGGGTTTTTGAAATTGATAAATGAAACAAACTTAATCGCCAGCAGTGACGTTTTCACAAATAATTTATCTCAAATGGTGCACTCGTGCTTACAAACGTTGAATGCCAACTTATCATCGTTAAATGGTAGCCTGAACTTGAAATTGGCCAATTTGTTGGCCCAATTATCAAATCAGTGTGAAGCCCTTTGCAACAACAGTAACAGCAACAGTAACGAGAATATTAACGATAACGAATTGACTGGCAATGATTATATTAACCGCTTAAACGACCTAGAATGTCTTGATGATTTTAGTGCTAGTATATATTCCAACATTGAATAGGACTATTTAGGGTAACAGAGGAGTTAATAATTTTATGTAGACCCATAAACCAATAGTCAATTTGTGATGCTGCAACATAGATTAGCCTGGCGCACGCACTCCGAAGCTTGCAAAAGATCGCCAAAAATGCAACTCTAGAAAAATTGAACTATCTGCCAACACTATAGAAATGTCGGAAAGAGATAGCAGTACAAGGGGTTCTCCTGACCATGGAGCTTCGGATAGCTCTCTGTATAGTCCTCAACAATCTGCTGCTCAATATCCTGTGTCCAATCTGGAAACCAGCCGACCAACGAGAAGTTTAGGTTCACAATCTCAGGTGCATGAGACAAGGGTTCCTGAACATTTTGATGCATCCCAAATACCACAGCTACCGGAGATGAATAATGGTGAGTTGAAGAAGTTGGAAGAGAAGATTCAGAAAGAATTCAGGGGCATATCTAGGGAATATTTAAAGGGCAGACTTTCCAGAATAAATTATATGATTGGGAACATCGGAGACCAAATCAAACAGTTCAAAGATAATGAGAAAGCCTGGAGTAAGGTTTCTTTGTACGAGACAGACACAATAAAAGCCGTTAAATTCAACCAGGAAAATCTATGCCTCAACGAAGGTAATACCCTACAATCCTATGATGCACTAAATGACGAAATAGAAGGCCTTTTAGAAAACATGCAAAGTCCTATAGATATCGACGAATATTTGACAGGTACCAATGAAAAGCAGCTTCCTTTTAACGAGAACTTCAAAAAGATAATATCGGATTATTGCAAAGACTTGAGTTCCATAGCGAACGAGAACAAGTTGCAAACAGATATGATCAAAAATAATGTGGAAGGTAATCGAGTTCTAATATGGCAGAGATTCAGAGCGGGTTTGATTAACTACAAGTACTATTTGCTAGACAAATATCTTGATGAGTTGGCAGAAATAGAAAAACAAGAACATGGTCTTATCAATAAGCAAAGAATAGAAAACTGGGACGCTTATCACAACTCGTTAGTACCAGCTGCAAAGGTTGATACTGAAGACACCAGAGATTACATTTCAAACAAATTCGTGAAAAGGAATAGAGTGGAGCTTACCAACATCAAACAGAATAACTTGATTAAGCAGCAAGAATTTGCTCGCTCTCAAAACTGCCACAATCCAGAGATGAACCCTGACAAAAGAGTAAAGCTCTCTCTTTGCGAGGGACTAGGAAGTGAAGAAGTTGCTAGCGACTTGATAATGATCAGAAACAAGATAGCGGTCGAAGAAGTCGATAGTTCAGATACCTATATGATTTATGATAAAGATTCCTTTGTGGAAGGTAACTCTCCATTAACACCAAAAACCACCGAGCTCCAGAATGAATATGACAAATTATTGCAGTTGACTACTGGCAAGGAACAACAGAACATCGAATTGCCAGAGCTACCACCCATTGAATATTTTCCCCTTGAGATATAAATTTATAAGTATACATATATATAGGATGTACTGTGCAACAGAACACTCATGGTCTATTCTTTCTCCAACAAAATACTGGCATTCTTCAAGCCTGCTTCTTCTATAGTTATATCCAAAGACTCGATAAGTTTGACTGCTCTATTTGATGTGTTAGTTACAATAAAGCGATCATCTGCCGTTAACCCGTAGTCATCGTGAACCATTACAAACTTTAACCATTGGTAGAGAGACACTATTTTATCTTGCAATTTGAACTTATGCACAAGTCTCTTTCCATTAGGAAACCTCACCTGAATTCTTGTGCTAGGGTCAGTAGTGTCATCCACATTGTGATCAGCAGCCGATATTTGGTCAAACGGGTCTTTGGAGTGCTCCTCGTGAGTAGCCCTATTATCCTCGTCGATCACTATTGCAGTCTGCTCCTGTGATCCATCACCGTTTTCCATAATGCTTTGCTTCATAGCATACTCAATCTGTTGTTCCTCAGTTAGAGCATCGGGATCAAACTTTGCCTCATGCTCCACAGTCGGATTGTTGTCTCCAAACAAGGAGAAGCGAGCCAAAAACTTGTCTACTTGTTCAAGCCATTCGTCAACGTCAGGTACACTGCCCTCAACAAACTTGTGTACTCTCTCACCAGTCAATGGATCCAAGATGGCTATATGAGGGTACTCATTCACATGATAAAAGTTAACATATTGTTCTCCGTTGGGTGAATTGTGCTGGTATTGCAAGAAAACAAAGCTCTCCCTTACTCTTTCTTTTATCCTTGGGGACGACCAAAAGTCTCTATTTAATACCTGACACAGAAACTCGGTAGCATCTTGGATATTCACAAGAATCCACTTCTTCTGCTGCCTTCCCCTAGTCTTGGCTGTATCAATATCGATCTTTTCCATAATATCGAACGGAGGCCTAAAGAGATCTGCCAACCGTCTCTGAGTCGAGGTCAACTCGAACATCCGCCCAGCTCTATTGATTCTTCTTCTCGATCTAGGGGGGCCACTTTCTCTACCGGCCATGGGCTCCACCACTTCTCCATCACTGTTGAGCTCCACCACCCTCTCTTCATCGTCACCCTCAAACTGGGCATCATCATACTCATAGTAATCATCGTCGTTGTCATAGTCATCTTCATCTCTGGTTTCATAATAGGCAGCTTCATCTTCGTCAAATCGCTGATTGAAGATCCCTATTCTTCCATCACCGAAAATGTCTGTGGGCCGTGGAGCTTGAACGAATCGTGGCGCATGGTCTTCGACCAATGTTTCGTGCCGATGAACAGATGCATCTGCTTCTCTGACGTTGTCACCACCAGCTCCGTATGCTTCTTCCTGAAGTTTTTTAGCCAACTCTTCGTCGTCTCCAGATCTGGTGGGGGCTCCGTTGGATTCGAGGAAAAGCTGAACAGCGTACTCGAGATCACCATTAGTGATACCCAAGAATTGCTTGGCCACAGCTGGATCCAGAGCACCTGTGAAATCGAGGAAAGAACTAATTAATCCATCCATTGACAGAAGATTGCGCTTGGTATAATGGCAAAATTAACTAACTAACTAATCCCACAAAATCGCGAGCAGCGAAGTTCATCCAAAATCCCAAATCAAGGTCATATCTTTAGTAAAGTTACAATATATTTATCAATCTGCCGGTGTTTCTAGTTCTCCAAGTTCATTCCATATATATAAACAGAACCAGTGTCACACATTGCGTTGGCTAAAGCCTCAAGTTTTCTCACATCCTCCATTTGCATCCTTCACCAGTTTTTTTACTGTTGTCATCACCTACGACAGCTGATTTTACAACTACAGCGTCAAGTGTGACTGTGACTTCAAGTTCGACTCATAACACTTTTAGACATTCGAAGATCCCAATTCATTGCTGTAATTGATAATTTATTCACTGACAATTGTACAGTGTATGACTTGAGTTCTTATCGTTTTCTTAGTTTGCATCTTCCTCCCCAACAACACATAATCACTATACGATTGAAATCAAGAAATCAATAGCTGATAGCTATCGTTTACCTTACAACAGACCCACATATACATAACCCTTTTATTGCATTCGTTGGCCTAAGATGGAAGAATATGAACTTTACAACAGTGGTGAATTATTGAAGAATCGGTACTCTAAAATCACCGACTTGAGTGAAGGTTCATACGGACTCGTCACACTAGCAAAGGATACCAAATTGGACAATCGGTTGGTGGCTGTCAAGTACATCTATCCTTTAGATTATAAGAAGAAAAAGGATAATCGGGCGTCTTCTTCGCCGGCCAAATTGCGTCACGACAAGAACCATCAATCAAAGCGCCAGAATACAAAAGAGATTTTGAGAGGCTTGTACGAAGAAGCTGCCAAAGAGATCTCCGTGCACCGAATTTTAGGCACTCATCCCAATATTGCTGGTTTGTATGACCACTTTGACTCATACTTGGTATTGGAGTATTGCAGCAGAGGTGATTTATATGAGGCCATCCAGAATGGCCAAGGCCCTTCTTCTCCAAAGGATATTAAGGATGTGTTTAATCAGATCATAGAGGCTTTGGAATATTGCCACTCTCTTCAGGTTTATCATAGAGATTTGAAACCCGAGAACATTTTGATCGGTGAAGATTGGTCTATCAAATTGTGTGATTGGGGATTAGCTACCACTACTTTGAGGATCACCCTGAGAAGTGAGTTTGATATTGGCTCAGAAAGATATATGGCTCCTGAGCTATTTGATCCTGATTTGAGATCTTACGATGCTTCTAAAATAGACTTGTGGTCCATGGGTATTATCTTGTTGACTTTAGTGTTTCACAAGAACCCATTTGAGGTTGCAAACTATTCTGACAAGCGTTTTGTACAATTTTCAAGGAATAGAGAAGCGTTGTTTGACATTTTCTCCACTATGTCAGGTGACATGTTTTCAGTCTTGAGATATTGTCTTAACATTGACCCTACCAACAGAGACTTATCCTCTGTCAAGACCGAGTTAGACATCTTGAACTTCTTCACCATTGATGATGAGTTCGTCAGTAGCGATTTTGACGATTACTACAGTGACGAAGAGGCCCTACACCATGAGAGTGAAGGTGAAGCAGCAGAACATCAACAATCTAAGATCGGAAGCCAGCCTTCTGGAGTCAATGAAGTAGTTGAAAGTGAGGAGGAGGGTATTAATGAAGGTGATTCTACCTTCTATATGGAAGATGCAGACAAGTCAGATGCCACGCTCAATAAAGCCGACGTTGAGGCCCCTCCTGTTATCAAGACTGTTCCTGAAGAACACTACGAAATGCCATACAATGACAGGGCTGACGCTTTGCTTTCCAATAATACAAGTTTGAAACCGATTCCTATCAACGATCTCGATAACGGAAGAGCAAAATTCTTTAGGAACACTCGTAAGCCTATTGGGGTAGCTTCGTATAACCAAGCAAGCAGTTTTCAGAACCGTTTTAGCACACAAAAGAACACTAACAAGTTCAATCGTGAAGACTTTTTTACTCCAAAATCTGTATTCAATCATTACATGAACAAATATGGAGAAAACAAGGAACAGAAAGCAAGCAACACACGACCAAAGACAGACAAGCTTTCCAGTAGCTGGAAGAAGAACAACAATAAGCCAAAGACATGGAAAAAGAACTATAGGAATTCTTATAAGAACGGAGTGAAGAAGAATCAGATTAACGCCAACAGTTATCATCACAACAACTACAACAATAACTACAACAACAATACTGGCAACAGTAACAACAATCAAGTTAGGAATAAAGGTGATACTTCGAACTTCAACACTCCAGTGCAACACAGAAGACAGTCGAATTCCTTCTCAAGCTCCAAGTCTCGTGCTGCCATTGTCTCGAGTATGAATTCCCTTCAAAATGGGCATCTCGCTTCTTCTTATCAGTCTCTCAACGCACAACCTAGCAGTTTACATCCCTCATCAGCTTTGTCGGGATCCGAAAAATACGTTCCTCCATTTATGAGATCACCAAACTACAGGCAATCTCCCGTTATTCAGCCCATGAATGAACACATTGATAACTTTGTTCTTAACAGTGACTACGATGAGGTGTTTCACCTCGAAGATGACTTCCAATTGAATGACACACCCAAAGATAGAAGTGTTGAGAAGGAAAAGGATAAGAAGCGATTCAAAGCACCTACTTACAGCATTCCTACGGACAAGAACTACCACCAGTTTCCTTACTACAACAATTCCAGCCCTCATAGTACTATGACACCAACCATGAATCAAGAGGTGCCCGAGATTAACAAGAGGCATTCTGCTGGTATGGATTTATACGGAACTTCTCACACAAGTAACCCCAGCAATGGATTTAATGGTAGGCCCTTGTCTATGACGAATGACATTTCCAGTGTCTTATCCTCTAGTTGCAATGGGAAGTATGTTCCTCCTTTCAGGAGAGGCTCTCATTCAACCGAGAACCACAAAGAAAAGGAGAAGAGCCAATCTAAACAAGTAGTGAGCGACTTGAATGGTAATCTTGAGGAATTGGAAGATAATTTTGGCAGCTTGAAGTTGAACCTTCAAAAAATCCCATCGGTTTCCAATACAAACGATTGGTACAATGAAGATTGGAGTTGAGTTGGATTTGAAAACAGAATTATATAAGAAACCAAGAATTGAACGACTCTCAAATTGTACTGTAGATTATGCTGGCTTCTAAAAGTGCCGTAAAAGTTTTATCTTAAGGTACCAAGGCTTGCCTTTGGTAACAATCAATCCTCTTAAACAAACAATAGGACAAAATAGATCCTCGTCTCTTATGTGTATGAACCCTTTATTTACATCCTGACCCCCTGAAAGAACAATAAAAACCCGTTCAATTGTTTTGGGAATATAATAGTGAGCAGCACGAAATTGTGCAAATAAAAAACATAGAGATAACTATTATGTGTCTATATCTTATTGAGATATATCCGACCGACAATTTGGAGTGAATAGAAAGCCTTGCCATTCATAGTTGTTGCATGATTCCTCCTCTAGTTGAAACAAATAGATCTGGGATTCTTCAAGTATATAAACTTTCGAATTTGCTAGGCAGCTTAAGAGCCACAGATCTAGACCAGCATTTGTTTGTTAGATTGTCGCATATATCTGTCCGAAAGAGGTAATTTTAGGTTCTTGCTTGCTCGTAAATTGTTTCAGAACTTCCAAGAATAGGCCGCGCTTGGAAAACTCTGGTGAGAAATTGTTTCAGGATTGTGACCTGAAACACATCCATTAAAAACATTTATAGTTGTGTGAGTTTCACGTATGAATTCGATGAAACTTAATTTTTAGCAAAATCGATCCCAATAACTTTCATTTCAGGCAGTGGGCATCCCGTTTAATAATTGCTTTTCATATTCCCTTGTTCCTCATCTCCCCTTACCCAACAATCATTCATAGCGTGTGAGAGTCAGAAAAGAACATCGAACAAAATTCGATAGTATCATTGGAGTGAAGCATACGACTATTGCGCTCCATCACCACTGTACAATCTCAATCGTACGATAGCTATTGTTTTCAGCACTTGAAGGTTTCACAATTCAATTTCGTTCCTTTTCATTCGCTTGCACAACCGAATTATATCGTTTCACATTTCAAATATAAAATGAGTGGGACATCTCCAGAGATACAACTGAGGATAACCAAGGCGATAGAGAACGATGAAGTCAAAGAGAGTTTACGACTAATAGAGGATCTCAAGTTTTTCCTAGCTACAGCTCCCGCTAATTGGCAACCAAATCAAGTCATCCGTCGTTATTATTTGAACCCTGATGAAGGTTTCGTTTCATGCATTTTCTGGAATAATTTGTACTTCATCACCGGAACTGATATAGTGAGGTGTATCGTGTACAAGTTCCAACAGTTCGGTCGTAAGATTATAGACCGAAAGAAATTTGAAGAAGGAATATTCTCCGACTTGAGAAATCTTAAATGTGGGTCCGATGCAATTCTTGAACCTCCAAAGTCCCCATTTCTTGAGTTTCTCTTCAAGAACAATTGCTTGAGAACTCAGAAGAAACAGAAGGTCTTCTTCTGGTTCAATGTGCCTCATGACAAACTTATGGCCGATGCCTTGGAACGTGATTTGCGTAAAGAGACCACGGGCCAAACTCCAACCACCATCGCTGATCGAGAACCTGCTCTTTCTTTTGAGTATTCTGATGAAAAGCTCCTCTACAACCAGTTGCTTGATTACAAGAATAACAACAAGGATGACTTTACAGACGACAGTAAGGATTTGACCCTTTCTTCAAATGAAACCAGAGAGGAAGAAGAGAAAGTCAAGCCCGAGAGAAGTGAATTCTCATTCTTGGATCACGATACTCCTGACCAATATAAATATCATTCAGATGAAGACGACGATTTCCCACTAGACTACGTCCAAGAAAATGGTGAATACATACAGGTCGAACCAGCTGCTAACTATATCAACTGGGCCAATTATCATGAAGGAAACATCGATTTTGTGCTGCACCTTCCTGCTTTATCTCCCGTAAACCAAGTGGTGCTCAATGACGAGTACCTTATAGAACAGACGTTGCCGATAAAGACTCCTGTGTCTATGCATCGTCCTAAACCGGATGATTTGTTTCCATTCCCACCACTTTCTGCAAAGTTTCAACAGTCTTTCCTTCCACCTCCTCCTGTGGAGATGCTGCATCTCGTGCATCTTTATCAGAAAGAACCTTTTCATGAGCCAGAATATTGGCCTCCATATGAGCCTCTGGTTTACGCCCCAGGCTCTGGCTATATGATTATACCTGAAGAGTCGCCTAATTACCATCCAAACCTCATGGTTCCCTATGCATCTCATCCTGGCACTATTTTGAGCCAGGCCGTTCCAGCCATGGCTGTACAAAGTCCACTTCCAGGACAATCTCCTGCCTACGGTCATTTTCCTCAACATCAATTCCCTCAGTATCCCGCTCACTCGCCTTATTCTATACATTTTCCCACTCCGTCTGCTAGGCAACAATCCATAAGTGCCAGCATGATGAAGAAAAAACGGCAGATGTTAACCAAAAACGTTGTTCCCGGTAAGATTTCCAAGCCGTCTGCTTCAGCATCTTCCGTCATGAGGAAGCCCTCTTATGACAGAGGCAAGAAGTTTGTCAACTTCTTTGAGGGTGAGCCTATGGAGAAGAAGCAGTGAAGGTTCTGTTCAAAGCATTCAGAGTACTAATTCTGTCACTATACTTGCATCTTGTAGCACTACAAATCTATTTCTATTGTATTTTTATTACTTAATTATTAAATAAAATGCTTATACTACGCTAGTTTTTGCTGTAATAATCTATTAGTTTTTTCTGTGGACCATTAAGCTTCACCTCAATTTCTTGAGCAGTATTGTCGGTATCCCTCAAGCACTTGACGACTTTACCATAGTTAAGTACAGTGATTCTTCTCACTTCGATGTCTTCATTGGTAAGGAATGGGTACAATGTATAGTTGCATAAATGCACCATGTCTTCAGGGTGAGTTCTGCACATTAATGGGAAATGCGTTAATAGTTGAAGAAGAAGTTCCAATACCAAGACTAGCTTATTTTTTGGAACACCTGCTTCTACGGTGGTCAAATAAGTTGTCAAAACTTTGAGGATGTCTCCTGATTCATATTTGCACTTCAAAACTTCCTCAAAAATCTCGGTTACAGCATATCCAAATTCAACAATGCTTCTGTCTTCTATGTCTCCCAATCTTATTAAAGTATGGAGCAATTTTTGTAGATTAACCTTTGTTCGTGTAATCAAAAGCTGTTTGATTATGATGAGACCATTGGAAATTTGAGACTGATTCAACAGATCAAAGTTTTCAAAAAGTTTCCACAAGTTTGACTCTACTTTCTGTCCTCCTTCTCTATAATAATAACTAGCAAACTCCATATCAAAGTCGATGCTACTTTGAAGATAATTTATCAATATTAACACCTCGTCATCATTAATCATATTGTCACCCAATCTTTCAGCCAAAGATTCGAACTCGTTTTTATTCATATCAACTGCAAGTCTTTCTGAGTTGCGGGCCAATTGAAAGTTGAACCAGTTCAACTCGTTGTAGTCGTACAAGCTGGCGTGCTTTGTAGGAGATGAACCTTCCAACAAACTCTGGGACTTCAAGTTCACAGTTGCATCTTCAAATATGTTAATTTGTTTGTTTCTATCGGACTTTGCTTTCAAAGGATCAACCTTCTCCACCAAAGTCTGGAAGGGGTCTCTTATCTCAAAAGAAGACCTGTCGTGGATATCGATTTGTGAGATGCCTTCTGCTATCTCACTTCTACCTGAAGAGGGGCGATCCAAGAAGACGTTCTTCTCTCTGGACGCTGCATTGGACTCACTTTCAATGTCAGCCGATGGTTCAAGAACAGGTGAAGCTGAAGAAGACGCCCGCTGATCAACTTCCATTTGCTCGTTGTCTTCTGGCTTCTCCTGAGCCGGTTGTTCAATACGTTGCTCTGGTATTGTTGATCCTTTTATGATCATCTCATTCGATGAACTATGTAACGCAGGTTCATTCTCCTGCTTTTCTGAAGTATCCGAGTTTCCTAATTTCAAGTCAGTGATTGCGATAACCTCATCAATGTCAGTCTGTTCTTCATTGATTTTACTTGGTTCAATCAAATCATCAAGGTTTATATCTTCCACGTCGCTATCATTCGGCTCTGGACCAATTGGATTGTTTCTTCCATCAATACTTTGGATGAGCTCTAAAATATCATTTTTGTAGCTGGACTCGAAGCGGTTTAAAGTTGTTCTGAAGGCCCGAGGATTATTGATGTAAAGCTTCGTCAATAGACCGAAGTAATCGTTACACGAATTGTAAGATATGTGGTGGATCAAATGGTACAAGTTGTTGGAAAACACTTCAAAATTGAGATCATTAGAAGCTTCCATGATATCTAAGGTTAAGAAAGAAATGATCAGACTAGTTATAGCAGGCTTATGGATCGAAATCTGTTCCCCAAATAAGGGGTCAGTTTTAAGAAGTCTTTTGCAGTTCAAGCAGTTAGTCAACAACATATCAACAGCTTTGTAAAGTACGTCCACATTGTAAGTTTCTTTTATTTCAACGATGAAGATTTTTGAGACGTTTTCAAAAAGGGAGAAGTAAACCCGTAATAAATCTTCCAAGTCAAATACTGACATAATCTTGGTTAAAGTGACATAATTGAAAAGGGGCTTCAAAGTATCAATATGTGTTCTGGATAATTTGGACAAGATCGTATTGATGTTCTCTGGAATTTCTGCCTCTTCATTGTACTTAAGAGCATACTTTAAGGCATCAATACCTTTACCTATAACCAGTACGTCAGTTGAGGTCAATTGATCAACCAAAGGATATTCCGAGGTAGGTAGTTTGTCCTCAACAGGATATGCACGGGTTGTAGAGAATTCCATACCTACTTCTTTTGGAGCCTCGTTGAGCTTGTGGGCAATTCCGTCATGTCTACTGTTATCCCTGGAAGCGTGTTCGATTGGAGGTTT
Organism: Yamadazyma laniorum; assembly: GCA_002109505.1. Classification (NCBI taxonomy): domain Eukaryota; kingdom Fungi; phylum Ascomycota; class Pichiomycetes; order Serinales; family Debaryomycetaceae; genus Yamadazyma; species Yamadazyma laniorum. The sequence continues at coordinate 1,378,252 of MVNT01000001.1, read as the reverse complement.
GATTGTTGGGACGACAAATTTCTCTGTAGTTGGCTTAGAAGTCATTTCAACATCTCTTGGGCTTCCACTTCTATCTGGCCTTGGGAAATCTGAGTTCACATTCGAGATTGCGTTAGAAAATTGAACTTGTTGATGCTTTGAGTTTAACCGATCGAGTCTATTGATACCACTCTTTGTGTTTTCGTTGCTTATTTGCTTACCTAAACTCTTAGTTCTAATGAGTTCACGTTGACTGGACACTGCTGATAATCTAGAGGGAGGTTTAGCCTGATAAGGTTGTGTAACGGATGGGACGGTTACTTCCTTGACAGTAGCAGCGATTGTCGATTTCAGAACTTGTCTGGGCACATTCCTAGAGCTTGGCCGAGAAGTAGCAGTGGATGTCCTTGAAGGAGCCCGTGTGACAATTTTAGAGGTTTTGATTCCTCTACCTTCTTTATTATTACCAAATAGACTTTCACTTAAGGAGTTAAGGTTAGAGGGGATTGCTCTTTCTATTCCTCGTGACACATTAGAATCCACACTGGACAAAATTGCTTCAGCTTCTTCAGGAGAGTATTTAAGAAACGACCAAAATACTTCCCTTGCAGCCTGTCTAACTGTTCCATTGGAGTCTGCTAATAATTTACCAAGAGTTTTTCCGACTTGTTTGATTCTGGCAGGTGTTCCTTGAGACACTGGTTGCATCACAAAATTTGGGTAATCATGGAACTTCAAGAACACTAGATGTAACCAAGAACAAGTGAAGGCACGAAGATTGATATTTTTATCAACTGCCCAAGAATCAATTTTGGTGATAAATCTTGGGGAGTAAGAACAACTGATTATGATAGCGCAAATAGCTGTATGTGAGTTTTTGGAAGATATTGACTTGTTCGAAGAGCAGACCTGTATCAAAGAAGGTAAGAATGACTCAACAAGAGAGTCGAATGATTTACCCAAGACCATGGCAGACTCCTTAATCAATTGACAAGCATTACTCGATAATGATGTTCTCAAAGACAAAAGACACTTGCGTATGGCCTCAGAGAATCTTTGTAGAAGTGACTTGTACTCATCTGGAAACTCCATGGTAACATTGCTCCGAAGAACCTCTCTCAATTTTAGGATGTTTTTCTCCCTAACTTGCCAATTGTTTTCCGTTTCGTTAGCCTCAAAGACTGGAAGTAAATCACGAGTCATTCGGTGCAAATCCTCTACATTATATGTTTCGGAAACGTGAATAGCATCATCAAAAGCAAAATTATACAACCTCTCTGTGAAGGCTTTGATATCGACTTCCAGCTCTGCCGCGTCCGAAGTTTGCAGTTCATTGCTTTCCTTCGACGGAGATAAGGAGTGAGTCTTTTGCTCTTCGAATGGTGATCTCAACTCGTTTTGGGCTGTAGGGATTTTGAGAATCTTCAGGGGGTTCCTGGATTCGAACCCTTGTGATTGCATTTGATCCAGAGCTCTTAGTACAGGCCCACGGTTCCTTGACACAGGACTTGTACTTTCGTTGATAGCATTCAAAAGTTTGTCTCTCAAATGATCACCAATGTCACTTGAGTATATATCTTTAACCGCAAGTTTGTGGGACGCTGGGTCATTATGAGTACGGAAATAATGCTTTAGAAAGTCTAGGAAAGCATCCACCACTTCCATTCGGGATTGTCGGTGATTACTGTTAATAGCTTTCAATATGCTCAATATTAATCGTTCCAAGGTGAACTGGATGTACTCCTGTGCTCTTTCTGATAGCCAAGCCAAAGATCTTATAACCACATCTGGATTTGAGTGGGGGAAAGCAATATGCTCGAAACCATGCTGGACTTCTTTGTTGTTTATAAGCCATATGTCATCGAGTCTCTTACCAGCAGATAACAGAATCCTGTCGTCTGGGTCTCCGAGCCTATTAATAAGAATTGGTAACACTGATTTGGTATGTTCTCTGGTGACTTTGCCTGCAATAGCAGCATATTTCAAGAGGTCACTCAAAGCACGGAAGCTCCCGCGTGAAAGATCACGATTCTCTGTACCATCTAATATCTGGAGACCTTGAATGTAGTTTGATATTGCTCGTACGCTAAGAATAGGTGAATTTCCATCACCTCTCGACTCTCTGATTTTCAGCCTGAGATCACTTAAAGATTCCATTTTCACGCTGGCTTTCAAGTTTGAAAGCGACACAGTTTGAAAGAACCGTGTCGAATGGTCCGAGAACGCTGAAATTCCAAGTCTTTCGGTCATTGGTAATCTTTAGCTTTTGGGGTTGATGCAAGTGATGTGTGTTTTGCTTAGTCGCGAAAATAAACAAATAGTTTTTTTGCGCGTAGAATACGTCCAAGCAAATCGTACGGGACTATGAGTGGAGCGAAGTTAGGAGAGCGAATACATAATGGAGCAGGGCATTGTGTGCATAGTTAGTAAATTGTAATACCGTTATGAGTCTATGGCTATTGGCTATGGGGCGACTAGGGAGAGAACGAAGAAGAGTATCGTGAAATCTGAGAAATGTGTCTTGGCTGTTGAGTGAAATGGCTGCGAAATCTTATCTTCTCCTACGCTGACATCTAATGTCCTCTATCTTTGTTTTGGTTGACAGCTCCTATCAACCTCATAGAAAAAAAAACACGAGAAATGGAGCGTCGTTGGAGGAATTCGTCGACTGTTCAAAGTGCCAGCCTATTTTCTATGCTAACCTATTTCGTAAACTTCACAATTATTGAGTATTTGTATTTAACTAACTACTTAGCAACAAACCACAACCCCAAAAGTGCTACAAATGCTAACACTCCGATGATTCTGTTTTGCTGTGGGGTGATATCTACTAAAGTTGACTTCGTCTCCTTGAGATAGCTGGAATGGTCGATGCTGGCTTTTTTAATGAATTTCTCAGTGGTGTTCTCCGTTGGTTCCCATTTCTTGTCATCACTCACAGAATGAAGAATGTTCATTTCTACATTGTCCACCTCGACTTTTTGCACGTTTCCGAAGAAGTCCGTCAATTTCACCGTATCAATATCTCTTTCAAACAAATCTGTTCTGAAACCGGGATCCGAATGGATGTTTTCAAAAGTATAGATTTCAAACAACTCATCTATAGTTGCATCAGAGTTCTGTTCTACCTTCTCCAAGAAGTCCAATGTATAATATGTGAATCTGTCAATGACAGCAACCCCAATCTCTAAATCAGAGTGGTGTGAATATGAGGACTGGTCTACTTTGGAGGATCCAACTGCCAAGATATTAGGCGAATAAAATCTCTCGTACATCGAAGTGGCCTGGCAGGTGTCGATCATAAAAAATATTTCATTGTATCTCTTCAACTCATGCATCTGAGCAAAGGCGTCCGCAATATCGTAGGATCCTATCTCTTCAGCATCCTGGAATTTCAAGAATTCATTTCCTCCATGTCCCGTCATGTAAATGAAAATATTGGAGTTCTCATCCGTCAAAAGTCTCTTTGTTCTGGGGTGGTCTTCGTCCCATCTGTCTGTCAATAATCTGATGAAGTTTTCAACTGTTACTTCGTAACCTCGGTAATCAACCTCAATCAGATCTCCGTATAAATCGATTGCTTGATTCATATTGTTAAAAACAGTTCCAGGAGCAGCATTCCGAGGATTGCATGCTATGTCATCTGCCAACATAAGAATGATTTGGGAATCAGGAATTCCCATTCGTTTCACTGTCCTATAAAGACTCAACACATTGGCCATATGTCTATAGTTGAACCAAAACCTTGAGGTGGAGACTAGAACAGCCCAATTATTTGTGTGTCCTGATTCGCTGATGATTTTCTCGGCCTTCTCTTCATCAACGATGTTGGGGTTGGTGCTTTGCACCATACCGAGAAGCACTCCTAGCATCACCAAGAACGTGATGCCTATTCTCATACTGGTGCTCTATCCTTCTTGTAAATAAATCAAAAAATTACTAATCAAAAGTTTACTATCGCGAAGTACACAGGAATTACGTGGCAGTCTATTAACTCTATCAAACTTTGTACAAGTGGCGAGCAGTTCAGCTTTCGGAACTAAGTAGATGTAAAGGGGTGATATCCGCTATATTGCTTGAGGTGTTAAAGCCAGTGCTGTAGTTTTTCATCATCTTTTTGATAGTCTTTTTTGTCTTTTTATCAGGACCCAACATCTTCTGGAGCTCCCATCTAACATAGAGGGCTTGAGAAGAATACTTATGGGCAAATATGAGATTTGCAGCCTTACGCTTCGAAAGTTTTGAGATCCCGTTGGCAAGGGCTTCGTGTAGTTCAATGGTATCCTCATATGTCTGTTTGAGCTTGGTGCCCAATTTGGATTTCAAGTAACTCTGCTGCTTTTTACTACAGGGCTGGGCTTCCATAATCCTTGATCCAAATGTGCTTTTGATTTCGTTCCTTAGAAGAGCTGCCTTTGCCAAAACAGTCTCCAAATTCGGGGAACTCACAAGCTCAGTTTTTGCAGTGAGCTTCCCACATTGGTAATTACTGGCCACCTTGTGCTGTATGCTAGTAAACCCAGTCGCCCACAACTTGAAGAAACTGTCTTCACCAACTCCTGTCATTCTCTCTAGCAAGAAGAATCTGTCATCTATTTGGTGTCCCCAAATATTATATTCGAGCCTGACCCAGTCAAGAACGTGGTCTCTGAGCAACGAATGAATTCTCTTAGAATCGCTAAAATCTTGCATGTCTTTGGATTCCAAAGCTAAAAAGCCATCGATAGTAAGGAACTCCAAGTTCAACTTGTTTTCGAGATTGGAAAGCTGAACCATTTTGTTGTAAGTGGCTTCTTCTTCCATTCTTCTATTTTTTTCCTTTTCAAGTTGTTCTAGCCTCTCCAACTCTTGTTGAGCAAGGACATATTCCTCTCCAGCTTTTTGAAGTTCCCTGTAAGACTTCCCATGGATTATAAATTCTGGAGGTAATGAGAACAACGTAGGAACAGATTGAATACCAGTTCCTCGTGTGCCTGCAATGTCCACTACATGACAGTGTGTTTTGTCTTTGTATAATCGAAGACCTCTCCCAATCATTTGAACTAACAATGGCCTCGACTTGGTGGGCCTGACCAAGAAGAGAGAGTCGATATTGGGTATGTCAGTGCCTTCTGTAAAGACAAGAACGTTGCAAAGGACGTCGATTTTTCCATTTTTAAAGTCTTCGATAATGGCCCTTCTTTCATGTTTAACTGTATCACCCGTTACATACTGGGCATTTATACCACTCCTCTGTAGCACCCCACAGAGAGTTTTACAGTGGTTGATATCTACACAGAACATTAATGTAGACCGAAAGTTGTACTGTTCTCGGAGTTGCTTGTACGAAAGAGCAACCAACAAGTTGGTCTCTGTGGAATTTATAAGATTTGAAAGGCTGACTGTTTCGTAGTCGAAATTCTTGGTTCGGACTCCACTCAAATCAATATCCATTTTCAAAGTGGAAAACTTCACATCAACCAATTCTTTGTTCTCAACCATGGTCAACAAGTCTCTTTCAAATACTATCTCATCAAAGACTTCACCGAGAGATTTGCCATCACTTCTCTCCATCGTGGCTGTACATCCCACAACAACAATATCCAGTTCTGGAGTATCAGCATTGAAATACTTCAATATCTTGCTCCAAGAGCCCGCTGACGCATGGTGACACTCGTCGAGAATGATAGCTTTGAAGTGTGCCGGGTTGTATTTGTTGAGCCTCGCCACTCTTACCAAAGTAGGAACCGAGCCGACAACGACATCTTCCTCGAAAGTGGGCTTCATGTGTCTCATGTCGATACCAACTCTTAGGTTTGGATTGATTTTGATAATGCTTTCGGCGGACTGCCGTACCAATTCCTCTGTATGAGCAAGAACTAGGATCTTGTCACCCTGGTGTGGATTCAACTTCGGGATTTGAGGTATCAAATGGGAAAAAACCATGGTCTTTCCTCCACCAGTGGCCATCACAAAAGCGGGTCTTCTCACACCTCTTTGTATCGCCAGCTTTATGGCTTCAATGGCTTCAAGCTGGTAATCTCGTAGCTTGATCCCATTATTTGGAGTCAATGGATAGAGCAGCAACAGTCGTACTGCCGTTAGAGATATAGGGCTTATAGACATGATGTATCGATACATAAATATTGAGATAAAACATAGTTAAACGTCGCGGTCTTCAACTTTTGTAGATATCAACCTTTGATCTCTTAAACACGTTGTGAAAGTACATGTTCAGTTCAGAGTTGACCTTTTCAACGTTGTCTTCTGAAACCTCAGTGTCGGGGGTCTTCGTGTGCATTACCACGTAGGTTCCGTCTTCTTTTTCTGCATCTCTGTTGGGCCTTATAAACATACCGGGGTTTATTGTCACAACATTCTTGACTACTCTGGCGAAATACTTCAATTCAGATGGGACAATTAGCACATCTGGCAATGTGTCACCTAGTTCGGCCAACCCCAAATAAGACACTTCCAAAGAGGAGCCGCCTATTCTCGTTTCCACGACTTCTTCAGCCATTAAACCTCCTGTTTGGCTCACCAGGTTATCGGCTTCTGGTTTTGGCAACGAAATCCTAGTAACTGACCCTGGGAAGCTTGGATAATATCTTCTTTGCTCGAGTATATGGTTGGTTATTCTCTCGAACCTGTTAGGGAGTATGAGGGATTTCTCGCTGCTGTTGCTTATCTTTACAACATCTTTCAAGTCTTTGAAGACATCTAAGTTGGAGCATCCAAACAACACTTCGTTGATGGCGAATCCTGAAGGGTTGGGAAACGCCTTGAAGTTTTTGGGCAATCCCAACAGTTTTCTGTCGAACGAATCCTGGGGATAAGAGCAGTGTCTTACAGTGGCATCTTTCAAAGATGGAATTATGATCACCTGAATATGAGAGTTAATCTTCTTCAATATGGGTGTTACGGTTTTCTTGAATATTTCATCAAGGTTCTCTGGCTGCTCACCGTTATCTGGAAACTCCACATCACCCTCTGCCACAGCCTTGTTAGTCAAGTCGACGAAGGGACCAAAGAGAACCACAACGTCGGGAATGATTTCGTTGTTTATACGATCCACAAACCGACTGAGCCTGTCATAATTGAGAGTGTTCTGGTTTGAATAGGGGCCAGCAGCAATCACAAGCTTCAAGCCTGAGGATTCACCAACCATGTCTTTGAAGTCTTTTAATTCTGATTCTGGAGTAATTGGTGCTCCCAACTCTGGCAACCTCAACACCTCTTGGACCACAAATTGTGATCCGGCAGGGTTCCTTCCTTTCAAGCATACTACTTGCCCGGGGAAGAAAGAATACTCCTTTAATTGAGATAAATCTAACGGGACTCTCTGTCCAATTCCAGACAACCTAGATGTTTCCAAGTTCAAGGATGTGGCATTCAATGGTTGCAGATGTCCTTTGTCATACAACGGGGAGTCGGGAACAATTCTACCGCAGCAGTATATGTCGAATTGCGAGCTTAAGCATGGGTTCCCAAAGTTCAAATCTTCATTTTTATGTGCATCTTGAAAAATTTGGGCGAAATTATCAATTTGATCGTCTAAGAAATCTGCACTTTCGAGTAACTTCATGGCCATTGTACGGAACTTGTACTTCGAAGCATCAAAATTACTAGCGATTTGAACCTTTGGTTTGAAGTCACCGGAGAATTCGTTTTCTACACTGCTGATATGGCTATTCAATGTTTCCAAAAGGGTATTTGAATCCTCAGCAGCATGTACTGGCGACTTGGTGAAAGTGTTGTTAGCAGTCTCATAGCTAGCAGGTGACGAATCAGGAGCCAATCCGGGTGTCTTGAACGGAGTGCCGTTGAGTTTTCTTGCTTTCAAGCTCGGGGTATGGAAGTTGGATTCTGCAATGGGACTGGAAGAATTAAGCGGCTTTAAAGGTCTTCTTTTCATGGTGGAACCACCAGCTAAATCCCTTGCTCTCTTTATTGAAGGAGTACTTTTGACTGCAGAGTCGGCCAAGTGTCTTTGTAAGTACTCTTGGAACTCATCCAAAACAGGTAAGGACAATTCTAAATTGTCTTTCACCTCACTCACATTATAAGTTTCCCACTGAAGGAAAATGTCTTCTGTAGATAAGTTAAAAATGGACTTTAAAGTCTGAATTTTTGCTACAACATCCTCGTTGATATTCTCTGACAGTCCGAATGCTTGAAGGATCTCCCTTCTCGTGGTCTCGGCAACTTCTGACATGTTTGATAGCGACAAGTTTTGGATTATTTAGAAAACCTCGCGCTACGCGCTTCACACTTTAATTACTGCGAAAAAGAAGAAGAGCCATAACAGCTCCTCAGGAGCACCGGACTTGTTCTAAGGAAGGCTACAGCACCAGAGGTGCAATGGTACCAAAAGGGTCGAACCGTAGTAAATACAAGATGTGGATGTCAAGCTATTGTACATATATAACCAAGACTATTAAGCAGGCTTTCTGGAACCTGACTGGGCTTCTATTCCGCAGTCTCAGCAGATGCAGCTTTAGAAGGGTCTTCGTTTTCTGCTTGTTCAGATGGAGCAAGTTCTTCTTCACTCTCTTTTGGAGCCTCTTTTGAAGCCTTATCATCTTCAGCAGCCAGCTCTTCAGCAGAATCTTTCTTTGGCTTTTTTTGATCGTTTTTGAATTTCTTGAGGTCCTTGTTGGAATTGAAACTGTTCTTTCTCTTGGTAACATCATTGATTCCGAATCTCTTACCGTTTTCCCTCATTTCTTGGAAGGTCAAAAAGGACATCTTCTTCAAAACATCTTTCTTGGCAACTTCGTCTTCCTTAGAGACTAATCCACTTGGGTAGGCAAGTTCCATTTCGTTCAACAAGAACTCGGCATCCTTGAGGGTCTTGAACTCAACGTCGACAACACCAAAGAACTCTTTGGTGGATCTGTTTTTGATTCTCCGGATGGAACAAATGACCTTTTCTTCTGGCAAGTTAACAGCCACTTTGGTGTTGAAAAACTCTTCCAACTCTTCTTGAGTAGCAGTCTTGGGGAACCCTTCGATATGAACGGTATTTCTCTTTCTCAAGTTTTTCAATTCATTGAAATCTCTTAAAGGATCCTTTCTTCTGATCATTTCATTGTTAGCACTTAAAACCAACTTGTCAGATGTCTTTAACGCCTCGATAACTTTCTCTTCAGGTCTGTATTGTCTCATTCTACCAAAGGTTAAAATGGTCTTTAATTCAACCCAACCATCGTTGGCTTCGTAGATCTTCCACAAAAATCTGTCAGTTTGTAAGTTACTGTCGGAAAAATAGAATTCCACTTGCTTGATGACTTTCTCGTCGAAGTCTTCTCCCTGGTAGGTGTTTTCACTCATTTTATTTGTTAGTTCTTTACGTCCAACTTTTCAATTTTGATGCTCATCGGTTTTCATTTCTCGTCCACGACACTAATGTCGCAGTTTTCTTGGGAACTTGAAGGTGATTAACTAACTATTAACCATGAGCGTTTCGTTGCCAGCGTTAGTTAGACAGAAAGAATTGATCGGAAACTATGAGGTCATTTTGAGCAAGGTAAAAGAAGCTGCTTTAAAAGTTTCAGGTGCTAACGTAGACTTGGTGGCTGTTTCCAAATTGAAACCCTCCAGTGATATTTTGACCCTTTACAACCATGGTGTTAGACATTTTGGAGAAAACTACGTACAAGAATTGACGAACAAAGCAAAGGAATTGCCAAAGGACATAAAGTGGCATTTTATCGGAAGCTTGCAAACTGACAAGTGTAAGATATTGGCCAAGAGTATAGAGAATTTGTATGCGGTGGAGACTATTGATTCATTGAAAAAATGTAAGAAGCTCAATAACCACAGACAGGAGGTTAATGGCTCGGTCATTAATGTGTACTTACAAATAAACACATCTGGAGAGGAACAGAAGTCTGGTTTCATGATATCTGAAGAGGGCAAGAAAGAAATTTACGAAGCTGTTGAATACTTACTTGGGGAAGAATGTAAGTTTTTGAAGTTCGAAGGATTGATGACTATCGGCTCTATCTTGGAGTCTACTGAATCTGACGAAAACAATGACTTCAAAAGGTTGGTAAGTTTAAAGCACGAATTGGATGAGAAGTACTCATTAAACTTGAAGACAAGTATGGGCATGAGTAATGATTTTGAAGATGCTATTTGCCAAGGAAGTACCAGTGTAAGAGTCGGAAGCTCCATTTTTGGCTCCAGACCACCCAAAAACTGAGAAAAGGAGAGGCACATAATCGAGTTACTGTATATTCGAAGTAGGTTTTAGAGCATACACATATTTGGAAGACTACTTTCCCTTCTTTAAAAGCTTCTTCAAGGAACTCTTCTTTTTTGTAGATTTCTTACTTGAGGAGCCTTCCGAGCTATCTTCCTCGTTGGCTGCAACTTGGTCCAATGGGTCAGAACTAGATGGATCTTCATAGTCCTTTTGAAACTCATTCTCATGATTCAGAGTAACGTGTGTGTTATCGTCAATTGTAGCAAACACCTTTTCAGCAGTAGCAGTAGGAACTCTGATGATTTTGTCGGAATCATCTTTGAGATCTTGCAACTGAGAATCTGAGTTAAAGTTAACACCAGTCAGAGTTCCCTTTGGTTCAATAGTCTCGCTTTGTTCAGAGTCAGCAAACTTGCCGTCCAAAATCTGAGTAGCTTGGGAGATGGCCACTGTAGAGTTTGCATAGCTCCATTCTCCATCTTCAAAAGACTTCTTGATGTTGCCCTTGATTTGGCTGGTATAGTAATCGTGTCTCAATTTAATGTCGTTATCAGTGAAGTCATTTTCCCATTCAACTTCAGTTTTAAAGAACTCAAAGACTTTAGCTAAGGCAAACCAGACGATCAAGAAACCGTGCTCACTGAACAACAAAATCAAAAGTAATGTGGATGATTTAGTGTTGACACTAGCCTTTTCCAAAGCGAACTGACCCAATGTTTTAGGTGGCTTATCTCCGTGATGGTAGAATGCAGTGATGGCAGGGGCGAGAAGAGAGCCCAACCATGTCAAAATAAATAAAGCATAATTCCAAGGGTAGATAGAATCGATTCTTTGAGGGATCGGAGGCTTGTAATATTTACCGTTCAACAACTTCAAGTAGTCTAACTTCAATGTTATGACCAAGAAAACAAGGGTCACAATAGGAGCCAAAGACCAGACAGGGCCAAATAAAATGAGGTAACCGTAAACAATTGTGAGGAATCTGAAATCGTTATTAACATCGTAGCTGGGTAAAGAGACATACTTCCTGACATTGTCCAAGTAATCCCTCTCGTTGGACTTGTCAACGGTCTCATATTCAGGGGTGGAGATGAAACCTTTGATAACAGAGATTATTTGGGGTAATCCATACTTCATAACTAATTGGATGATTTGATTGATAACGACAAAGAAATTGTATTGCCCATTCAATCTTTCTTGGTTCATTTTAAAGTTTTCTTGATTCTTGATGTGGGTCAAGTACTTGTAGTAGAAGGCATTTGGATTAGCATTATACGCGATTGTATCTTTGATATGACCCAAGTTAGGTTGGATTAAGTGAGCAAACGGCAAGTAGATGAAGGCGGTGATGATCAAAGGCATATAGCTGGTCAAGAAGTTCAAGATGAATTGCTTGATCAAAAGGGAGTTTCTCTTGGTGTATTCATTATTGTGGTTCTCCAATTTGATTAAGATATTCGAGATTTTATCGAAGAAGATGCTCAAGATAGGAACGAAAGCCGAAATCAAGATAGTTGGAAGCAAACCAATAAAGGCCTTGTAGGGACCATCGTAGACTTCGTTGATAAAAATTTCCAACACAAAACAGCCCAACTGGTAGGCCACCAAAATAACCGTGAATACAAGAGCAACAGGCACAAACAACAATTGTTTCAAGAACTTGTAACCTTCGTAGTTATTTTTGTGTTTGTAGCCAGACTTTTCCTCGTAATACTTGTTGACTTCACTCAATTCGGACTTGTGATCTTGAATCAAGTGGTAATTGGCACTTCCCCAGAAGTTGACCAAGTACATTTCTCTTTTCTTCCAGAAACTCAAGAACAAGGTTCCCCAGAGCAAGTTGATTACACAATATGTCAAAGAAAACAAATGCTTGGACTTGAAATAACTGAGGAGTCCAAAGATCGACAAGCCAGATAACCAGACTATCAAGTACTTTAAAAACTCGAAATAGAGGGCGATGTGAACACCAAAATTTTCCTTAATGAAGGTACTGGAAGGGCTATTGGGCGTGAGTACAAGGGACTGAATATCTTCAAGTCCATTGGTGGAACTTATGGACTCCGTAATAGGTGTTATATCTGTAACATGTTTCTTGGAAAGCAAGTCAACGTCATCAGCCGTGGTACCTGTCAAATAATCATAAACAATACGCAACTTATCGGCTTTGTTGTCGATAGAAGCAGTCACACCAAACTCATAGTTCTTAATCAAGTCCTTTTCGTACAATTCGGCATAAGTGTAGCCCGAGAGCTTGAGGAATATCAAAAGAGCCGATTCATTAAAGTCCCTGACCTGGCAATAAAAGCCCTTTTCTTCTAACAATTCAAGCAATTGGCTGAGATTCGAGTCGGCCTTCTTGCTCCAGTAGGTGACCACAAAGTCGGCATCGAGCTCCTTAATGGACTTTGATACTGACATGTTCAATTGAATGAAAAAAAACAAAGGGTTGGAGCAAGTAATTCAAGAGCAAATTTCACCATTCCCAAATAGGTGGTAAATAGGCGCGACTCCAAGGTTGCGAAAAATGTCTATAAGATTGGTGTTGATACACGAAGCAAATACTACACTACTATACAGCTAGAATAAAGAGCCAAAAATGCCCTTGACGGTTGAATCTACCGACCCGGGGAGGGATATGTCCACGTTGAAACCGGCAACAGATGAGGTACAATTTCTTGCCCAGAAAATACTGTATTCGGATGGTAAGTCGCAGCCGCTTCCATCGTTGCAGGTTTTGTCATCGAAAAGCTTGTAAGAAGAAGAGAATGAGTCGGAGCTATCTTTGTAGGTGACAACTGGAGCAAAGATTCCACCATTCATCAGGGTGCCAAACTTCCAAACTGGGTCAGTGCACTGAGTTTCGTTATCCAAAAGGTAGCCAACCTCAGGAAAGTTGACATTGATTCCAGTCTGGGCAGGTAATCCTTCTTTTGAAGCCAATATGATATCAATGATTTCAACAGCCTTCTTGGCGTATATGTTTGCGGGGTCGTATTTATCACCTTTGTCGCTATCTTTGAAAAAGGTATTGTTCAAATTGGAGCCACCAAATGCGATGGCTGGATATCCTCGGTAGATTGCAGAGTAGGCAGCTGCCATGGTACCAGAAGAAGTGTAGTATCCGGGACTGATATTAGGGCCTTGGTTTACACCAGAGACTACCAAGTCAATGGTGACATTGGAGTACAGCTTAGGTAAAAGGTAGTCGAAAGCAAACGAGATGCAAGATGCTGGTGTACCATCAAAGTACCACATATGTGGATCCTTGGGGTCCTGGCCCCATGCTGGAGCACCGGACTTCACGTATCCAAATTCTCCATCCAGATCCATTTTGTTCGACGAGGGAACAATAAAAGCACCACCGTAACTTGATCTTTGGGATGCTGGTGCAACCATAATCACATCGTGGCCGTCGGCTTCAAGTTCACGGTACAAAGCACGGATTTCGGCCGACACCCACGAATCATCGTTTGACAACAAGATGGATTTACACGCTACAAGCGATATCACAGATGTAAGCAGGGTCAAAAACTTCATGTTAACCGTACGTTTTAGCTCGCTTTTTGGTAATAGGATGTTTAGAAGAGATGGGGATTAATTTATACTTCTGATGTCGAGGCTCTTATCCAAAGGCCATTTCTGATTAGGGGATATTGTGCAGCTGCTTCACACAATTACTTCAACGGTCAGTAAGTAGTCGTAAGGCATTGTGTAGCTGTTGCATAACTGCATTGTTAAATTGTTAGGACAATCCGGCAGGAAATCCATGCGCATAACCCAACAATAGCACTCACTTCACCAGCATGTCGGACATCGGAATGGAGCAACTTGGCGAAACGCCGATGCTAGGCTACCTGAAACACAGAAGAGTACACCGATAGCCCCTGACCGAGAGCGAAGGGTTCTGAGTGTTGCAAGGGTCTAGTTTGTCAAGCGTTTGGAAAATTGTTTCGAAGCCGATGATATGCAACCGTCAAATCTGGTGGTGAAACTTAATCCTGAAACAGTTGATATCCTCCCTGATCAGTCAACTGCAGGGGGCACTTAGGTCCCAAGTTGCTGAAATGTACTTTCTTCATTCGGCCATCGAGCCAGAAGTAATTTCCTTGTTGGGAAACGACAAATTATTATTTGGTTCTGAACACGCCGTTGGTAGGCACACCTTCGGCTTCCGGCCGCACGACCTGGTTTCCGATGGAACTGGGGAAACTCGGAGTCGTTAGGAAAATGTACGTTGAGAAATCCTAACTGTCCCGGGAAGTGGTGTTTTTGAATCTCCATCTCAACATACCCCAGACTCTCCCACACTTAATTTTCACGGGTCTGGTATTCGTCTTCGGAGCCGGGAATAGAAGTTAGTCATCACGTCAGTATTACACGATGACACGAAAACTCTCGATTCAAGAGAAGTTGAACAGGAAACCAGCCAGTCGAGCCTGTGTGTTTTGTCATCGGAAACACCTTCAGTGCTCTAATGAACGGCCATGTAAAAACTGTGTTAAAAGGAATATAGCGGACAAGTGTCAAGATATTGAAAGGAAGAAGGCTAAGTATCTTCGACAGAACGAGCAACCGGATGCTCAGGATCAGAATAGCTCTCAGGAAGAGTACAGTGAGCAATTCAGTGTGGAGCTGTCTACAAACCCCACAGTAGGGCCCTCCCTACCGGCACCAACAAGCTTTCAACAAGTTGGTTCAGTGAACACCACTAACGAGGTGCTATCGAGGCTATTCGCTACTGAAATGAAGCCTACGAACTCCGATTACCTTGACAATGTGTTTGATTCTAATTACTTGGATCAGGAATATAAAATGCTTGGAGATATTATCACCAATTCCAAGCCAACCTCCCCCACACCATCTGGTTCGATCGACGCAAGATCACTGGATCCTCAGACCCCTGGCTTTCCTGCGATGTTCAACCAGGACAGGCTAAGAGATACTCGACCTTTTATTTCCTTTGGTGTACCTGAAGAATCTTATGAGGAGCAAGATCAAATGGACCAGCAGCCGATCCCCACGGGATCTGTCACAAATGACACGAAGGTAGATTTGACCACTCATCTTACTGGGAATGTTTCTTCGAAATCCTATGTGTCGCCGTTGGAGACTCATCAAGTATACAAAGCAGTTCAAGATATCTACTCTAATGATATCATTTACTTCGATTACCCCCAGCTGTATCACTCACTTACGTTTTTCTTGAAGGCCCGGTTTCTGGGGAAGAACTTGCCAGAGGAAGAAAAGCAAGTCAAGAGGAACAACTTACTTATAATCTTGAAGTTGATTTCCAGTTATAGGCCTACGTTTATTTCTGCTCACAAGTCTCTCTATAAACCATGGGACCTACAGTTTCTTGAAATGACCTTCCAACGATCGCTCATTGACTTTGAGAAGCTTTCACAACTCAATAGTTCCCCCACAATCATCTGGAGAAGAACTGGCGAGATCGTCTCGATGTCCAAAGAGTTGGTCAATTTGCTCAATTGGAATATGAACGACATTCTTAGCAAAAGAACCTTCATCATGGAATTGATGTACGATGACGAGTCGGTTATCAATTACTTCCAGCTTTTCAAATCCGTGGCAGTGGGGAATTTGCACTCCTCTATCATCACAAAGTGCAAGCTAATCAAGCATCAGCCGCAACCAAATGACTCTAATAAAAGTATAACCCAACCAGTTTCCGACAACAAGAATTACATGGAGTTCTGCTCAGTGTGGACCGTGAAGAGGGATATATTCGATCTTCCTATGTTGATACTAGGCCAGTTCCTTCCGATTCTTACCCAAACAGAAAACTTTAGGATGTACTAAACAGGGCGACATCCGAAAATGTCGTGACGTGCGAGACATTTGTCACACAACTTTTTTCAAAATCTGGTGATTTGGCCCATCCCACTTTTATTCGAATAACACCACTCTAACATCTGACCAGATTGGGGGTGATATGAACAGGCAAGGATATAAAAGGGGGAAAAATTCCCTGCTTTTTTTCTCTTGTTTCAAATCATACAAAACAACCTTTTAGGTAAAATCAATCTACTCTTATTACTCAATTAAAATGTTCCACTTGACCCCATTAAGAGTCTTACTTGCCGGTGG
This sequence comes from Yamadazyma laniorum, assembly GCA_002109505.1. Taxonomy (NCBI): domain Eukaryota; kingdom Fungi; phylum Ascomycota; class Pichiomycetes; order Serinales; family Debaryomycetaceae; genus Yamadazyma; species Yamadazyma laniorum. Next base: position 1,361,976 of record MVNT01000001.1, on the reverse strand, counting down.
TATTTGCTACGGTACAGGAGTCTATTACATGTCTAACTATTATTACAAAAACTCAACCTTGAGAAACATCTATGTGCATTCTGACCCAGCTTTTGCATCAATCAGGGTAATGCAACCAAGAGACGAAAGAATATGAAATTCATTAGCATATATTAGGATTTATTATATTAATGAACACACGAACTCAATATTTTTGATTTATATTTTAGAGTTTGGAGGAGAAGGTTTTGGTGCCTTGCGGAAATCTCCTTGAAACACATTGTAAAAACTTTGTATCGCCACACTACGCCATGGAGATATGCTGAAACATTCCCACTTACCTTTGATTTCCACCGTTTGTTTCAGGTTTCTGCCCGGTTAAAGTTGGAGATAGCTGGCGTTCTCTCCGAAAAGCGTATGCTTTGTAATCTGAATTACTGGTATTTGTGCACGACTTAGCTGCAACACAAGAATTGACAGCTACTCTCGTATTATTGACATTTTATTATAGGTGTTTAGCACCTTAAGGAACAAGTCTAAAACGTACTGGGTTGGAACCAGGGCTACATATGAAGCTGGGTTCGTGATGGTCGCCATTTCATGGATAGGTTCAGCCTATTTTGGTTGACTTCGAGATCCTCGGAAGCGACACTTGACAAATAAATCTGTTTCTCCCCACATTTTCAAGGGTACTGGAACAAAAAAATTGCTTTCATCACCAGTGTGGCTGGACAATTTGAGAGTGCTTTCCCTAAAGTCAATGCGTATGGTGCTTCTAAGGCTGCTCTCAACTTTCATGGTGCTCAAGTTGCAGCTGAAAATGCCGCTTCAGACAACAAGGTCCAGAGGGAATCCGTAACTCTTTTACTTCACCCAGGTATTGTCAACACTCCAGGTGCTTAAGATTTGAACCTCAATGAGCTCTTCCCTCCTGAAGCTTTCATTACTTCCGATGAAAGTGCTGCTAAGATTTTAAAGAACATCAGCAATGCTACCGTTAAAGAGAAAGGAAAATTCCTCAGCGATGACGGAACTCAAGTTTCTTTCTGAATGGTAAATTTTGATGTACTTGAGAGAGTTCCTGATTCCAGTTGCCGCTAAATATTATTTATACGTGTTAATATATGGATGTTTCTTGTTTACCATAGAGTCAGCGAGCGCAGTGAGCAGCAATGGTTGAAAAAGTAGTGGAGACAGTCTAAAGTGCCTCTATCAAAGATAGCCACCTTTTGAACATGAACCGTTGGGATACCCTGGAAAGATCTATCGGTCGTAATTAAAGCAACAACTCTCTGCAGGAAACTATACAAGTGCGTCTAGTCAGATCAAGACAGATGCTCTCACTGGTAACTTTGCAGAGACATGATGTACGACATTGGGGTTGTAGGACCGCACTCTTTAAGGAGCCAATAAGGTACTTGTTAGTTGTTTTTGCCAGATACTTGAACAGGGCTACCAAATTACTGCGTAAGGCAACAAACACATCAAAAAGGGTTTGTAGTTGTTCAGGAAAAAGTCTGTATATAACACGGTGATTGTAGTACAATTAACAGTTTTTCCGGGTGAGGCACCGATGCAGTTACTTAAATGGTGTGGAGCACAATCCAGAATATGGTTTAATCTTGTGTTCCAGGCATTTTCAGGATTATGCCAAGTAGCCTTGAATCGAGGAAAGTATCGGCTGATTCTCTCTTAAAGGGTCTTTTGTCGACATATAGAAACAACTTTCAGGAATTATTTTGTTTGGCTGACGGTAACAATTATAACAATGTACATGTAGAAGGTAATTTACAGCGAAAAAGCCACACAAAGTGGCAATTCCTGTGTCAGTTTTGTATCGTTTGTGGGGTCTATACGCATCCATACGTAACACATAGGAAGGATACAGGTGACGAGAGAAACTATCACATTAGGGGCAAAGCTTAACGAGCACTTAAGTTCGGCTCTTTAATGTCCGATGCGTACATGTGTAGTTCTGAGTGCAACTATACTCGGTTGAAAAAGGTGTCTGCCGCATAAATAAAAAAAGTTTTTTTTCTCACAGGACATTTAAGGCCTTTAATATCTTTTTTATTTTAAAATTTAGGTTTCTATCTACATAATATATTCTGGCCAGGTACCACTTTTATTTTCCCTATCCCATGTCCACCCCAGCCAAGTCTGATCAAGTGGAAAAGGCAGCAAACTCTGGTGAGGACGGAACCTCGGTTTTCAGCGAGTCTTCATCATCCCCAGTGAGTTCAGCCGCTTCCTCATCATACGATGAGATCCGTAAACCGTTTTTCACTCGAGTGTGGGATTCGTTTAAACCCATCAATTTAGAAGAAGATGGAATAGATACCTCCGTGATGTCTGATTTAGAGAAAGCTATTTACGGAACTGCAAGACACCCCTTAGCTAGAAGATTAAAGAACAGACACATTCAAATGATCGCTATTGGTGGTACGATTGGTACCGGTCTTTTTGTTGGTAACGGTTATGCTTTGAGTTTCGGTCCAGCATCATTGTTAATTGGTTACACCCTTGTGGGTATTGCCATGATGTTGGTGATGAATGCTTTGGGTGAGTTGGCTTCCCAATTTCCGGTGTCAGGCGCTTTTAATGCTTATTTCACTAGATTCATTGATGACAGTTTTGGTTTTACTCTTGGTTTGCTTTATGCTTGCTCGTGGTTAATTTCTTTCCCATCCGAATTGATCGCTTGTTCTATGACTGTTCAGTATTGGAATGACACCATTAACCCTGCTGTGTGGGTGGCTGTTTTTTTCGTGATCATTAGTAGTATTAATCTTTGGGGTGTTAAAGGGTACGGTGAGGTAGAATTCTTTTTATCTATGATAAAGGTGGTTGCCGTTATCGGATTTATTATTTTGGGTATTTGCATAATTTGTGGAGCTGGTGACCAAGGTTACATCGGTGGTAGATACTGGCACAACCCTGGTGCTTTCAAACATGGTTTCAAAGGTTTGTGTAACACTTTTATTGTCGCCTCTTTCTCTTTTGGGGGTGTTGAAATGTCTGCTTTGATTGCAGCTGAATCTGAAAACGTCAGAAAGTCGCTTCCCAAAGCCATCAAACAAGTTTTCTGGAGAATCTTCATATTTTACTTTTTGACTTCTATTGTCATCGGATGCTTGGTCCCTTACAACGATCCTCGTTTGGTGAATGGTGAAAGTGATGAGGATATCCGTTCATCTCCATTTGTCATTGCTATCAACAACGGTGGTATCAAAGTTGTACCTCATATTATGAATGCTGTTATATTGTTAGCAGTGGTTTCTGTTGGTAGTTCTTCTGTCTACGGTTGTTCCAGAACTATTGCTGCTTTGGCTGCCCAAAGTTTGATTCCTAAGATTTTTGGGTACATCGACAGAGAAGGTAGACCTTTGGTTGCCATCTTGGTTACCAATGCTTTCGGTTTATTGGGATTCTTAGTTGCAACTGAGAATCAATCTGTGGTGTTCACCTGGCTTTTCTCTATTTGTTCCTTGTCATCTTTCTTCACTTGGTTCAATGTTTGTGTGACCCACATCAGATTCAGGTGGGCTTTGTATGAACAGGGTAGATCAACTGATGAATTGGTATTCGAATCTAGAACTGGTGTTTGGGGTTCTTGGGTTGGTTTGGTTTTAATTGGTCTTATTATTGTGGCCGAATTCTATACTTCAATTTTCCCAGTCGGAGCAGACCCTAATGCTGAACAATTTTTCCAATACTGTTTGTCTGTTCCTTTGATGATCTTTTTATGGGCTTTCCACAAGACCATGAGAAAATCGTGGGGTCGTCTTTACATTAAATTAGAAGATATTGACTTGGACACCGGAAGGAGAGATGTGAATGTTGAAGAGTTGAAGCAAAGCATAGCTGAAGAAAAAGCTCAGTTAGCGGAACAGCCATTTTACATGAGAGTGTACCATTTCTGGTGCTAGAGATTACGATTTTTTTTATACAAGATTGTGTGTATTCCGGAATGTTAATTAATAAGTAAACTTTAGGATCGTAGGATTACAAGTCATTTTGTTCAGTTTCGTCAGGAGCTTTGATATCTATTGTTCCCCCTTGTGTCTGATTGAACAAGGGACAAGACTTTTTTGTTCTGATGTGACCAAAAGCACCACAAGCTGTGCACCTTCTTGTAGTACTTTTACCTTTTCCAATTCCTTTCCCTCTTATAGCATATGAACCATCTGGTAACTCAACAGTATTTGCATCGATGACTCTGCCACCAGCGGCTATCGCCACACGTAATCCATCTTTTGTTTGAGTAGTTGCTTTACGGCCCTTATTGTGCTTGGCTCTCCTTTCTAAGTTCGCCAAGTTTTCTTCCAAAGCTTTTCTCCTTATTTTGTTTAATTCTTTATCGTTAGTTGGTATAATATTCTCCAAATCAGTATTCTTGATCAAGTCATCTTCAATTTGTTTCTTACGCTTGAGGTAAGCTTTTATTATTCTGGGATCATGTATAACTTCCACTTTTCTTTGAACGATTCCATTTTTGTCCCTCGATCTTCTGTTGATTTTGAGAACCTTTCCTCCCTTAGTGAAATCACTGTTAACATCCTCATACTTCTTTTTGAGATACTTTTCGTGGTCCAAAGGCTTGTACTCAGAGTAGATAGTTTCAAGAGCCTTCCCACGGTCAGCCGTCAAAGATTTCCTTTGCGTGTACCAGATTCTGGTTACTTCCTCCTCGTACAACCTGGCTTGATAAGCAGCTTGATTACTCTTGGGAACATTCTCCTTGGGGGGCGGAAACAAAGGTGTGAATGAGTTCTTCTGTGAAGTTTTCAAGAAGGAGTATCCAATACCGATACCTGTAGGATCCCCTTCACCATTAAGCTGAAGCATTGACTTTGCTTGATTAGCTTGAACGAAGTTTTTCGTCAAGTTCCAAGATGTAAGTTGCTCATCGATTCCCTCTTCAGCGTCTTCCTTTTTCTCCTTTCTTTCTTTCTTCTTCTCCTTTTCTTTCTCCTTTGTCATAGGCTCTTCATCATTTTCCTTATCAGCTTCAAGCTGTTGAATCATCTCTTTATTGACTTTGGCCTTCTCTTGTTCTTCATTTAAAAAGATAGACAAGTCATCCAACAATTGTTGGCCCGCTTGCATACTATCCAACAACGCCACATCCTCAGGCGTTATCATCATACGTATGTTTTCTTCATCAGGTGCTGTGTCCCTACCTTTGATCTTCCAATAATATTGATCTTCACCCAGTCTCTGATACTCCATGAATTCCTTTAATCTTTGACGGTTCTGCATATCATTCTGATCGGGAAAATGATGTGATATATCTTTGACATTAATTCTTGCCCTTCCCTTTTTGTTCATGGTTCTGAAAACTATCATCTTCAACCTATTCTTGGAGGTATTGGTGACCTTCCTAGAATGTGGAGCTGGAACTTCCACACTAGGGAAGGTGTGGCCAACCCCAAAGATATGGTCTATGCTTCTCAAATAGTACTTTTGATGGCTTCCACCACCTTGGGATCTAATCAAAATAAAATCAGTGGACTTGGTTTCATGTTTGAAGATAGGGGCTCTGATCATATTGTTATACAATGTGGGAACAAAGTCACCCTTCTCAACGTATCCAAAGTTCCAAAACGGTGATCTATCTTCGACACCCAAAACGTGGGTTTCCCCCAATGGTGCCTTGGGTCTGGAGTTATCATCTGGTTTTTCTCTTCTGTAATAATTAATCAACTTAGAACCCATACCATAGTTGGACAAGATGAGAGGGCATTCTTCAGCATACTCCATGGAAATGATTGTGGCATTATCTCCACCTGTTAGATCAGTACTCTTCGCAAATAATTCTTTAGATGTTTTACCCTTGTCCTTCTTTTTCTTACGCTGTTTGACTTTGGAGAAACTTATCAAAGTTCCAGGTCTCACGGTGAACCTTGGTCTGTGGAATGATCTTGCTTCTTCTTTGGTGAGCTTCACTCTGTAATATGGAGACTGCAAGCGAAGGGCAGGAATAGAATGCTCGATGTTCAAGTTACCGATTTGACTTCTAACTCTAACATTGTAGTTCGATTTGAAGATCTCATATTGCCTGTCGTTAGATATATTGAACTTTAAGCCCAACATCTTGTCAGAATTAGGGATCAATGCAAGCTGCCTCAATTTCTCCTTGATCTTGGTGTTGGGTTGAAGGTTTTCGAACAATAGTTTAGGATCGTTCATGTTCAATTTGATCAAGTCTGAACTGATGCTTCCGTTGAAAATATTGTCATCTTCTTCGACTTCATCGCCTTCCTCTTCTAGCAAGTCTAAGTTTATACGCGTCTTAGCAGAAGAAGGCTTCTTCGAGGTGCCCTCACTGGTACCGTTTATAATAGCATCATCATCCCAATCAGTAACAGCCAATATCAAATCTTTGCTGAATTCACGGAACTTGTCATCATTACTTCCGTCTCTACGTAAATAACTCAATGGAACAAGTCTCTTGGTATCGAGCCCACCATTTTCTTCAATGGTTTCGAGCAAACGTATATCGTTATCTGTTATTTCTGTGATGTTGGGCCGTTGATTTCTGTAGTCGTATGGATACCTATTTGTCTTGAACACTTTCCGTTGATCAAAATCCGGTTGAAAACTCACCTTGGTTGGCACCAATGGCTTGGGCTTAGCCATGGTAGGAGTAATGGAAAAACTATAATATGCTGGTGGGGTAATGAACAACTGATGATTGTTAAATGGCTTTCCTGTCTTAAATGTGGGATAGTGATACCTCAAGTTTCGTTTAGCCTGCCTGGTTTCCAACTTCTTCACAGCTGCTTCAAGACGTGCTCGTTTGGCCCGAACTCTTTCTTCATCTTCAGCCCTCCGCTTGTTAGGCTGCTCTTGTTCAAAGGTCTCATCATACATATCGCCTATGTCCATAGAATCGAGTCCGTCTCCCATCAAGTGGTCGTTCCCTAGGTGTTCGTCTAGGAGGGCATTATTCTCAGAGCCCAAGTGGTCCCCGTCGTCAGCTCCAAATATGTCGTCGAACTCTTGGTCGGCCTGGTTCTCAAGATCATTCATTTCACCAACCATCATTTCACCAGCAGTTTCCTCCTCGATATCCTCGTCGTCTGCCAATTCGTCGATGCCTTCATAATCAACTGCATCGTCCGCATGCACCGTCTCTTTTGCTTTGAAAATATCATTGATTACTTCGAGATTGAGGTCATCCACATCACCTCCATCGCCACCAACGTACTGGTTGATCAAGTCATCATCCTCGGGTCCCTTGGAAGCTTTCGACTTACTTTTACTCTTGGCCATTGCTAACACATAAATTACTATCAACGGATTTTGTTTATAGAATCTTCGCGCAGTGTTCAGGAACCAACTAAACCTCAGTTGACCAATGCCACAGGTGTTCGATGACTACAAAGGCGCCGAAAAGGCGACCGTGGTGATCCTTAGCAACAACCCACGAGAGAGGCAGTTTATGAAGTATACATATACCGAGGAGTATGGCATCTACATGTTCAATGGTGTTGAATTGTACTCTGCTGCAGTTGCAGCTTTGATAGACAGGTCTACGGTCCCTATTGTGTTTGTGTCCGTGTATAGCACGATGGAGACTTTCCTCCCGATAGTACAGTTCCTTCACAAAATTCACAAACCTGAACATCTGAGGTCCCTTAACGAAGATTATCTCGAGCACTACAGAGCCTACAATAACACCACCAATGTGTCTGATCCAGCTGGATGCAGTGTGCCTTTGTGTGTCGACTTGTTGATTGCAATTGATGCTGACGTATTCGAGGATGACCCGACTTCAGATGCTAATATCATGACACAGCAGATGCTTCGACTTATATCACATTTACACGGCGGAGCGTTCGCTGTCATACGGTCTTTGAAGTCGTTAGTTAGTGGAGACCCGGACAAAAACGACCTTAGACAAGTGCTACAGATATGCGGCTACCCGGCGGCGGTGGAACCGAAAACACTAACAAGCATACCTACACCTCTGCCAATCCTAGATATGGAACACATGGATCAGCCCGTTGCTCTTATGGTTCCTCGAGGCTGGGACTCGTGGAACAAGATTGTGTTGCTTTCCAAGTCCATTGTGTACGACTCTGAGTCTTCGGCGTGGCGTCTCTTTGCGCCACAAACGAATTTAAGCAGCGTCGTGTCAGTATACTCTAGCTATGTGCAAGGGACCGCAAATGTATCTACCGTATTAGATCTCTTGCAGAAAAACAGAACCCCGCATAGAGAAGAGGTATCTGTTAACGCTAGCACAAACTCTGAGTTTGTTCCATCAAGTTTTCAGGAGCTTATACAAAGCATCAAGTAATATCTCTAGCAATTTTGCAAATAGAAATCAGTTCGAAATGGCATCTCAAAATTGAGAAAATCAATAGCTACTTTTAATAACACACTATCCAGCAGCTCAATGTCGACGGACCTTGCCAAAGAGGATAACGACGAGAGGTTGTCGAGTACGGCCTCAAAGCTTGTTATCACCGAGGATTTGCAACGGGAGGACGCAGACTCTGCCGTTTCGTTTGAATCACTTCCTGACGAAGACACCATCTCTCGCTCACTCCACGAGAAAAGAACACGGGTCAGAGGGAGAACCTCTTCGTCATTGACCAATGATTCAACCACCAGAGTACACAAGCGTAAGCTCAAGAAACTAATGGAGTCCATGAAAAGACCCGATCTTGTGTATTCTGGTTCGAGCAAAAGTTTGAACATCAAGAATTTGCAACAACTCATTCTAACCACCTTTACTGGTCGGCAGCAGCCCAAACCTCCAATACAAATATCCAGCCCTGCTAATGTTTCCAAGGTTGTTGTGTGTTTTGTGGGTGGTCTTACCAGAGAAGACTTTTTCAGTTCGGAAACCGAAACGTTGTTGGTCCCCATAAAAGAAGAAGCTCGGGAAAAGTTCCCGTTCATCACCCAAACATTTGACCATGTATTTAGGTTCACCAGTCCTGGGGAGCAGAAGTCTGTGGCTGCACCCCTAGATGTGCTAAACCATGTTACCTTGAACAAGAGTGAACGAGACAAGCTCGAACGAGACCTGAAGGACCAGAAGATTACCATTAATGACTTGTTGCTTCCGAAGGAGTTCATATGTAAGAGCGAATATCCTGTGCACAGTGATATCGAGCTGAGTGAACTCCCTAGTGGGTGGAAAGAAACCTGTAAGTTTGAACATGAAGGTTCCCATATTTTCGCTGTGGACTGTGAATTTTGTCAGACGGTGAAGGGGAAAGAATTAGCCAGAATTTCGGTCGTCAATTTCCAAGATGAAGTTGTTCTCGATAAGTACGTCATGCCCTCGGGTTTGATAATCGACTACTTGACAAAGTACTCCGGTATAACTGAAGAGATACTCGATGGGGTTACAACTTCTCTCGAAGACATCCAAGACATATTAATAAATATGGTGTCCAGTGATGATATTCTTATTGGCCATTCCTTACTGTCAGATTTAAATGTTTTGAAAATAAGGCACCCGAATATTGTCGACACCTGCTATTGCTATCACCACGTACGAGGTCCTCCATTTAGGCCGGGCTTGAAATGGTTAACTGAAACGCACCTTTGCAGAGATATCCAAATGGGTGAGGTTTCAGGCGAGGGCCACTCGTCTGTGGAAGATGCAAAAGCATGCCTAGACCTTGTGAAGCTCAAGATCCAAAACGGACAATTGTTCGGGACAGACGTCCTGCGCAGGAACCTCATGGAGCAGATCAATGAACTTCGACAAGCAGCAGGGAAACCACCTTTGAAAGATACTGTTATCGACTTTCTGTCCTTACCCCCCGGGTCTGGTAGGACCATCATGATAGGGAGCGACGAAGAAGCTGTCGATCATTTCACTCGGGAAGTAGAGGACTCGGATTTGTTAATATTGGGCTTGAGGGAGCTTGAAGCTTCTTTAGGATGGCACTCTCCGTGTAATGTAAAACTGGACGTTGAAGAGAGTTACCAGAACTTAAGCCGCAGACTTAATACCATATACTCTTTACTCCCTGCTGACTCTGTGTTCATGGTGTTGAGCATCCACGGTGAAAACACCGGTGAACTCTACAAGTTGTTGCTGTCAAGAAGAGTTTTATTGACTAAAAGGAATATGGGGGAAGTTGTATCCAAAGATCTTGACGAGCTTCTGGAGAAACTCAAGGAAACAGTCAAGCAGGCAAGAGAAGCTTTGGGGTTCATCACCATCAAGAAATCATAAACATACATTTACCCTAACTAAATATCATAGACTATAGAAGAGTCATAGAAGTCTTCCTTCTTGGCGTAGGTAGATGGATCAAATACCGCCACTAAGGCTTTCCTCCCTTTTGAATTGTACTCCGAGGCTTGTGTCGTCCATATTGTCATTGTAATCCTCCTCTAAAGCAAGTTTCTTAACAGAGTGGTCGACAATTGGAACCTCTTCGTAATATTTCATGATCTTCAAGTCCAACACGCAGTTGTTGTCGAGATTCGTAGCAGACTCGCTGGACCTACGCCTTGGCACCTTATGCCAACTCTTTAGTAGTGCTCCTTGGCGACACAATTTACTAACTTCGGAGTCTTCAGGATTGTGCCACTCATTCACCCACACATAATCCCCATCAGAACTTAGGGATTCTCCCGAGTGGGGCATGTCACCACCAGGTCTGGACATCATTCTGAGCAATATTGATAGGTTTTCGTACAAACAAATATCAAACTATTCTCCTCCGGCTATTCTTAGCAGATGAGTTAATTTTGGCACAATATTTGCCTGACTCCACGAGCTGTTTTACATTGATATATGCACTGACATCCAAATCGCAACCAACGAATTGCGAGCATTTGCAGCTATTGTACAGTGCAGGAAGCGAGATCACAGTATGGGACTCCACAAGATAGTAGAGGAAGACTGCTAGTGGTTTTGTACTGGAGAGATGTAACCATAAGAGGTGAAGGCTTCTATTGAAGTATATGCATTAATATTTCGTTGACTCGTAATAAACTTGGTGCGTGCAGCAACACAACAAGGTTAGACTCACTTCAAGCCGTCCCGTTGCTCTTGCTGCCGTTTGAGGGCTTGCAGTTTAGCATCCTGAAGTTTCTTCCTCATTCTATCTCTTTTGTCATCTTCTTCCAGCAACCGCTTGTCCACCCATTTCATCAAGTTGATAGGAGGACGCCCGTAAAGGGCCTCGTAGTCACAGAACAAACAGAGGTCCGTGGCATCAGGGTTGAACACAGCTGTTCGAGGAGCTTCCTTTGCCTTTTTGCTCTTCTTCTTTTTCTTTTTCCTGTCGATTTCAGTGATCCTGCTGCTGTTAGGTTTGAACTTCCCATCGGTCTTCAATCCATTGGCTTGGGCACGGAAGTACTCTTTAACGGAGTCTGCTGTGGGAACCAACTTACCTTCACTATTGTACTCAAAAGTGAAATCATACGACTCCTCCTGGTTGTACTCGTCTTCATAAATGGGACAATCACAGTTTTCTACTCCATGGATTTCACACTCTGGCTGTAGTTCTAACTCTATGTGGTGCTCTGTAGGTCCATCGTACAAATCCTCTTCGAGTTCATCAATGTCGTAGTCATCCTGATAGTCGTCAGAATAGTCATCTCCTTCATAAGTACAAAGCCCTTCTTCATCGTTGGTTCCATACAATGAGAACCCACCTTCTGGTGGCCCACCTTTACCACTGGCTACCTGAGAAACTTGTACGTACTTGTGGTTGACTTTAGGGACTCCAGATTGCGTCGACTGCGCTGATGTATCTCTCTTTGTCGTGCCACTGTCAGACTGGGTGGTGGCCTTTGACACTTGGCTCGAGGCTTTCTGTGTTTCGTTTGGCTCTTTCGTGTATACCTCTACTTCGACAGCCTTTCCAGATTTTGCAAGCGAGCTGAGAGCTCTAGAGTCTCGCTCATGAGTTCCTTCAGGTTGACCGTTGTGGCCCTGTACCTTATCTTCTTGCTGCTCCCTTTTTGACGTTGAGATTTTGAAGCCAGTTGATGATTTTGGGCCCTTCCCATTCCCGTTTGGTTCTTCTTTTAGGGGATCCAAGTTCAAGAGCCTGGGACTCAAGCCACTTTTGGTTGCCACATTGGAAACATTGGAAACTTTTCTCGTCTCAGAAGCAGGAGGCATCTCAGATTTGATCTTACCACCCAACTTCATGTGCTTCATCTTCGACTTCAAGTAGTTGAAGTCTGCACCGCCCAAAAAGGTCTTGCTGGGGTGTCCGAGGTCCTTCTTTAATGGCGGGAGACTGCGGATGTTCCCATCTGACTTCGGAGTCGTTACTGTAGCACTGAGCACATCTCTTTTAGAGGTCGGAAACATCTCAGGATGATCGCTGATTGCATTGTGTAAGACCTCGACCAAGTTGTAGGAAGTGTCATCCTTTGGTCCACTGGGGCCGGTGCCGTTTGAAGCCGCCAAATTTGACACCATAACATCACCATTGTCATTCAAATTGAGCACCTTCGAGCTATCCTTGTGAAGAAGCTTCAGCCATCGATCGTGGTTCTTCGAAAAGTACTCAAATACTCTGTTCGTGTACACTGCCACGTTAGCACTCGGAGATTCGGGATCTGGAGAGAGCGAATCGACTGACATTCTGGTTCTATCCAGTAGTTCTTTAGTTCAGATGGATTTGAGTTTTACAAAGATGGTTTTCTGATGAGTAAAGTAAGTGTGCGCGCACGACTCTATAACATTCATGTTGTGTATTTTGTTTGCAGCCATGTAAACTACGAGAGGATCCGATTAGTCCTTCTTCATGTTTCTTTGCTTTTCGGCATTTTGGACGACCTTCTCGTCGACAGAAAGACCTTTTCTTCTACGGATATTGTTCATGTATCTCCTGGCCACATTCTCTCTTTCGGCGAATTCTCCAAGCTCTTCAAGCTCTTCTTCGGTGTGAGGAACCCAGAAAGGATCAATGGATAAGATGTCGAAACCGTCGAAAACCAATTGAGGAGTGGCAGCCCCGGATGTCCGCATTCTTATTTCCTCTGAAAATCCGTAGGCTTCAATAACAGGCACCCTGGCAACTACAGTGAAAAATGGTGTGCCTTCTTTCAACTCTTCAGAGACAATAGATCCACCTCTCTTTTGAACAACTGCGTAAACCTTTCCCAAAGCCTCAGTAGCAGCTTGGATATCACAAGTGTACATAGCAAAGAATAATCTAGCCCCACTATGTAAGAATTGTTGGTGTATCAAGTCTCTAGTTTGAGTGATTATTCTTCCCTGCAGACCTAATAGGAAGTTCTCTTCGTTTTCTTCTTCTTTATTGAGTTCCTCACAAGTCTTGACTATGACAAGAACTCCTTGGAGGGGTTCTGCGGCAAGTGGACCTTCATTCATGGCCAATTGGAAACCATTGATAATGTGAGGTTCAAACTCAAGATGTACTTCAGGATCACTGTCACCAAAAAGACGGCGGAGCTTGTTATTGTTTGCAGGGCTTTCGGCAAGAATGTTGGGTCCAACTCTTTTGGGACCAAACGAGACAATATGGTTGATGAACTCGTGGGGGCCCTTGAAATGTTTGTTAATCACCTCCTTGTCTTCGTCGTCTGTGTCCTCGATGACTTTCACAAGTTTATCTACAAATGGAGTGATCAAATTGTGATCATCTGGAAAGTTTCTAAGTTTCAAGTCTCGTACTGCCGCTATTTCATGCTCAGACTCTATAAGAAGCTTAGTGAGGGACATTGGCAAGGCATGAGTTTCAAATTCCAAGCGTAGACCCTCAATTTCTGTAGAGAGTATGTCATCAGATTTATAAGCAGAGGAACCCGATGGGTCTAATCCTTCTCTAAATGGAATGACTGGTTCCTTTACCACAAGCTCACAACCTCTAGCAAACCTGTCATTTAAATCTTTTAGACACCTTTCCAAATGTAACTCACCAGCAACGCACATAATAAGTTCACCTGAGTCATCATCGATGTACCATTCAAAAACGGGATCTGCTTTAGACAAAAGATCAAGACCTCTTTCTAGTTTTCCAAGGTGAAGTAAATTGGTGGGCTCTATGGCAATTTTCATGATTGGTTTGTTGTGAATCAACGTCGAGGTGGAAGCCAAGTTAATATATGGATGTTGATTTGCTTCTTCAGCTGTTGATATGATAGTGGCATTTTTAAGAACTATATTGTCAAGTCCAACTACTCCGATGATGTTCCCTGCAGGCACAGTTTCCATCCTTGTTAAATCTCTGCCCATAATCAAGTACAAATCACGAATGACAATATTTTCGAAAATCTGAGTCTTGTTTGTAAGACTATCCTTTGGTAGGGATGGGTCATACTTAGGACCAACTATAGTCACTCTCTGATTTCTTGATAACGAGCCAGAGAACACCCTTGTGAAAGCAATCAATGTTTCTTGAGGTTCGTCTTCGTCGTCCTCAAAGTAATCCTCCTCGTACTCCCACTCAAACGGATCACTCACAGCTAAAGGAAGAGCGTATTCGTCTTCAGCTACCTCTTTTGCTAGCTCCTGAGCTGCCGCTGCTGCCTCGGATGCTTCTCTCGCCAATTGCCTCACAACTCTACTTCTCTCCTTGAGCTCTTCCTTCGATAACGCTGGAGTTACGAAGTCTTTCGGAAGCTCCTCGTTGGGAATGGAAATCATTTTAGACACGTATGCAAGAGTGTGCTTCTGTGGGTTGTCATTTCCACATTGTTTTATGGATTTTTCGAACTCAGAATCAATCAAATCGGATTTATTCTGGCTTTCTGGGAGAACATCATAAATACACTCATCAAGAAGCTTGGTCATCTTCTCTTCCTGTGATTGAAGAGGGCTTGGGAGGTAGTCTATAACCATTCCCAAAACAGCGTGACTGACCGGTATCCACTGGGACATTATCACATTCAACAAGTTCTTATAATCTTTGGACTTTATGTCTCTGGGTTGTACCTTAGCTCCTAGCTTGTCGATTATTTTTGTCAACTTGTCTTCGTCTCTATTGAGAACACATGTATCATACACTGCCCATATCTGTTCCAAAACGAGCGACACAAACAACAACTTCAAATTGGATTGAGATGACTTGAGTTTTTTCCCGGGAATAATTTTCTTATTCTTCATATCAAGGTAAAAGTCACCCCAAAGAGTCTTTGACAACACAGTCTGAGAGAATCCCAACTTCTTCAGAACAAAACTGGCAAATGTGTTGATCGAAAAAGCCCATCCATCCACAGCAGAAGCAAAGATCACATTATTTAGTTCGGGCGAAAAGTAGAGATTTTCGTCATTTTTCTCTACAAACTCACCAACCTCTCCCTTATCCCTCCAAATCATGTCATCCTCCATTCTTTCGCCTGAATAGAATGCTCCAATCACCGAGTTTACCTGTTCTATCACACGAGACATATGGTTGTAAGCTTCGAGTGGTGTCAACTGCCATTCGGTGATTAACCTATCAATTTTGTTCAACACCAAAATTGGCTTGAGCTTGTCAACCCAGCATTGTCTCAACACGTTGACAGTCTGGGAACAAACACCTTCAACCACATCCACAAGGACAATAGCACCATCACAAAGTCTCGAAGCAGTTGAAACTTCAGACGAAAAATCAATATGACCAGGTGAATCAATTAAGTTAATGAGATGCTCCTTGATGACCATATCATTCGAAGCTTCTTCTGTCCGTTTGGAGGTCTTGAAATACAAGGAGATAGCAGAGCTTTCCATTGTGATACCTCTCAATTGTTCATCCTCTCTCGAATCCAAGAACCTGGTCTTACCAGCCATTCTCTGAGAGACAATCCCGTTCGTAGCGAGAAGAGAGTCACTCAATGACGTCTTCCCGTGGTCCACATGAGCAAGGATGCAAATGTTTCGGATACAGCTCGGGTCCAGTTGCAATCTGTTGATTACTTCTACAGGTAACTTCATGATTAAGATGCAATAAATGTGTAAAGCGATGCGATTTGAAACTGCGATGAGATGTCAGTCTACAGAAGTCACAAATGAAGGCATAGAGGGCGGCAAACATGGCGACCAGGGATCTAGAAGGTCAGGCTTGGCGTACCTGTGGCCAAATACCGTGTTGTTTTCTCCCTGCTTTGTTGCAGCATTTCAAGACTTTCGGTTCCCTATATTTCGGCCGAAACTCCAAAGCGTCGGAATCAACTTGAAACACCGGTACAAGGTATAAATCCCAGCCTCGTCTACAAGAGTTCACCCAAAGTTTCCACCTTCAGGCCAACCCGTTCTGCCTTAACCGTCGTTAAACATACAGCCGGGTAAGCTTGGGAAACGTCGTGTAGAACCCATGAAATTGCTCAAACGTCCAATTTCTGGACACAAAATTTTTACTACAAGGATATATATCACTTGAACAATTCCAAGAAACCCATTTCCTCCTCCGTAGTATTACAAAAGCCATCATTTTGAGGTGATCCATAAGTGAATTAAAGTTACGAATACCGGAAATTAAATTTCAATATATCAAAAAAATCCACACATGTCAGAGTCAGATTGGAAGTCGTCATTGAGTATTCCTGAAAAGGATACCAGACCACAAACCGAAGATGTTTTGAATACAAATGGAAAGAGTTTTGAAGACCTCGGGTTGAAAAGAGAGCTTTTGATGGGTATTTTTGAAGCTGGTTTCGAGAAGCCATCTCCTATTCAAGAAGAATCTATTCCCATAGCTTTGACCGGGAGGGATATTTTAGCCAGAGCTAAAAATGGAACCGGGAAAACTGCTTCGTTTGTGATTCCTACGTTGCAATTGATCAAGCCCAAATTAAACAAAATCCAGGCGTTGATTTTAGTCCCCACCAGAGAATTGGCCTTGCAAACTTCTCAAGTGGTTAGAACCTTAGGTAAACATTTGGGTATTCAATGTATGGTATCAACTGGTGGTACTCCGGTGAAAGATGATATCTTAAGATTGAATGATCCTGTCCACGTATTAGTAGGAACTCCAGGAAGAATTTTAGATTTGGCCAGCAGAAATATTGCTGATTTGTCCGAATGTCCACTTTTTGTTATGGACGAAGCTGATAAAATGTTATCCAGAGAATTCAAGAAAACCATCGAGAGGATTCTAGAGCTTTTCCCATCAAATAGACAGTCCTTGTTATTTAGTGCCACTTTCCCATTGGCTGTTAAAGCTTTTATGCAAGAGCATTTGAATAAGCCATATGAAATCAATTTGATGAACGAATTAACATTGAGAGGTATCTCCCAATTCTACGCTTTTGTTGACGAAAAGCAAAAATTACACTGCTTGAATACCTTGTTCAGTAAGTTGCAAATTAATCAGTCCATTATCTTCTGTAACTCCACCAACAGAGTAGAGTTATTGGCGAAAAAGATAACCGAATTGGGCTACTCATGTTACTACTCTCATGCTAGAATGCCACAACAGGCCAGAAACAAAGTTTTCCACGAATTCAGAATGGGAAAAGTTAGAAACTTGGTTTGTTCGGATTTGTTGACCAGAGGTATCGATATTCAAGCCGTCAATGTTGTTATCAATTTTGACTTCCCTAAAAGTGCTGAGACTTACTTGCACAGAATCGGTAGATCCGGTAGATTCGGACACTTGGGTTTGGCTGTGAACTTGTTGAGTTGGGATGATCGTTACAACTTGTACAAAATTGAACAAGAATTGGGAACTGAAATCAAGCCAATTCCAAGTGTTATTGACAAGTCCTTGTATGTGGCTGAAAATGAATCTGCAGTCCCAAAGCCATTTTCGACTGGAGAGTTGCCAAGGGGAAATGACAGGGGAAGCCAAAATTACAAAGGACAGCCAGGTGAAAATCTTAATGCCTCTGGAACCCCGTCTGCTCCTGCTGTCCCTGCTACACCTGCAAACATCACCCCAAGCCAACCTCCAGCCGGAGCCTCAGTCGCTTCTCCTAATGCCTTTTCTAATGGAGCACCACTTCAAGGATACCCTCCTCAGGGATATCCTGCAGGAGTCCCACCACAAGGCTATCCTCCTCAAGGTGCTCCACCTCAAGGTTATCCCCAAGGAGTTCCACCGCAATTTAACGGATATCAACAATATCCACAGTACGGCTACCCTCCCTTCAATGGCCAGTACCAACAACCATTGGCACAACCACAGCCTCCTACACAATCATCACCTGCTGCCCAAAAGTAGGGTAGTCCCATTGAATAGGAACTCGTTGGAAGCCATAATTACAAATGAAAAAATCTCTAAAAAAATGAATCTAAAACCGATATCAAGCCTAAAGGTGTTGATGCTTTGGACGATGATTCTACGAACACTAATGATTTATGAAACTTGCTTCCCGTGTTTTTTTATTTGATTGTCACAATAGTGTTTCCCTCTTGATGATTGTACTGTTAGGTTTTGTTATGAATTTGTTTGTTTTGTATTTGTCTTTTCTTATGATAGAAAAGGTGTTTTATAGTGTTTGAGGTGTACTCACCTTGGCTTTTTGATTTTCACCTTAGCTTCGCTCTAATATACAAGTTGAAGTATGACATGTAGACAGAGACCACCTGTCTCCACCCCCAGTGTAAGGGCTCACTAAGACCCTAATCTTATCGGGATGAGATCGAGCCGCGCTTGACTCTGTTTTATTAGTAAAGAAGCAGAGACAAAAGAAAAAATTTCATCACCAATATACTGTATTATTAATGTGTGGAATCTTAGGTGTAGTATTAAGCGACCAGCACGCCAATGTGGCTCCTGAGCTATTCGAGGGTGCTATGTTTTTGCAACATAGAGGTCAAGATGCTGCTGGTATAGTTACATGTGGATCCAAAGGAAGATTCTACCAATGTAAAGGTAATGGGATGGCTAGAGATGTTTTCACCCAACAGAGAATGAATAACCTTGTAGGTAACATGGGTATCACCCATTTGAGATATCCAACCGCTGGTTCTAGTGCAGGTAGTGAAGCCCAACCCTTTTACGTCAATTCTCCATATGGGATCAGTTTGAGTCACAATGGTAACTTGGTGAACTCGATCGAGTTAAAGAAATACTTAGATGAGACTGTCCATCGTCATATCAATACTGATTCTGATTCCGAGTTGTTGATCAACTTCTTTGCAAGCGAGTTGGACAAGTTCAACAAGTCCCGTGTTAATAATCAAGATCTTTTTTCCGCTTTGACTGGTACTATGGAAGCTATACGGGGAGCTTATGCTTGTGTGGCCATGTTGGCTGGTTATGGTATCATTGGTTTCCGTGATCCAAACGGTATCAGACCGTTGTTGTTCGGGGAAAGAGTGAACACCGTCACTGGTCTTAAGGATTATATGTTGGCCAGTGAATCGGTAGTTTTGAAAGCCCACGGTTTCAACAAGTTCAGAGACGTTCATCCAGGCGAAGCCGTCATCATCCAAAAAGACCCAACGAAGGCACCAGAATTCAGACAGGTGGTGAAACCTAAGATCTTTGCTCCTGACATTTTTGAGTATGTCTATTTTGCCAGGCCCGATTCGATCTTGGACGGAATTTCTGTGTACAGATCCAGAATCGAGATGGGAAATAAGCTCGCTGAAAAGATCACTAGTTTGTTAGACAAGCTGGAGATTGACGTGGTTATTCCTGTTCCCGACACCTCAAGAACATCTGCTTTACAATGTGCTGTGCAATTAGATATACCATTCCGTGAAGGGTTCGTGAAAAACAGGTACATCGGTAGAACCTTTATCATGCCTGATCAGCAAGAAAGACGTTCTTCTGTAAGAAGGAAGTTGAATGCTATGGAATCTGAATTCAAAGGTAAGAGTGTGTTATTGGTAGATGATTCTATTGTTAGAGGTACTACTTCCAAAGAAATCGTGCAGATGGCCCGTGAGGCCGGTGCTAAGAAAGTATACTTTGCCCTGTGTTCTCCACCTATAAGGTTCAACCATATCTATGGTATCGATTTGGCCGACACCAAAGCTTTAGTTGGTTTTAACAGGGACGAGGAAGAAATTAGCCGTGTCATTGGTGCCGATAAGGTGATTTACCAAGATTTGAAAGACTTGGTGGGATGCTGTCAAACTGAAGAAGTCAGAGAGTTTGAAATCGGTGTTTTCACTGGTAACTACATCACTGGAGTGGAAGACAATTACATACAAGAATTGGAGAAGATCAGAGCCCAAAATCAAAGACTCAAAGATAGACAGGGAATGGGAATGAGCGTGGATGCATGTATTGATGCCAGTGACATGGTGGACATGAAAGCCGAAGTGGACATCAGTATGTATAACAGGGGTGATTATACTCCATAAAAGGATAGAGAACATTTAGCAGGTAATATAGCATATACCACAGATACTCTAGGCTGTAGAAAGTTGGAGGGCTAACTCATGGTAGAAGAGTGAGTGGGCAAGCGCTCCGCTTGAAGTTTACACAGAGTGTTCTCTTTATCAACACCTGATTAGCACGTCCACAACATGGCTCCAAATATTGCACATAACCACACAGTATACTATAGATTGTAACCGCACACATAAGAGCTTGTGCTTGTTTGTTTCACTTCAGCCTATGCCTCGGACAGCGATAAGACTATGTCAACGGCCAGCGGCCAATGGCTAACGTTGGGAAACACTACAACAACCTGTACGAGACAACGTTTGTCTGGCAACTACATGCGTGGGTAAAGGCACCTTTGAGGCTCCATCTGTAACCACGATTACGAGCCAAATCCCGCCCTATCTTGACTGTGGTTAGATTTCCACCCTGAAGCTAGCCATACTGCAGGTTATGTCATAGTCAATAATATACACACTACAAAAGCTTTCGCGTTGTATGAGCACTGCCGACAACGTTCATCGTACCAACAAAGTGACAGCCGATTCCACCATTGATACCAGCCGCTTGAGCATAGATCTACGCTTGGCTGACTCTACTGATCTCACCTAGCCACCCCGAATGTTTGGACACCTCTGTTATCCCCCTCGCGTCTTCCAAAACATAGTATTATTTTGAGTCGTGTTTTTGGATTTGCTGTAGTTTGGAAAATAATCCATTTTCATTGTTTCCCACCGCGATATTGCATTTTCGCCAGGGGCAGTATCAATTTCAAAAACAAAAATTTGAATTTTCACCAAAAAAACAGCTAAATTTTTTTTGTTGATACTTCCCTATTTCTTTTGGATATTCGCTACTAGAGTGAGCTTTATATCATAGCTTTCGTTGTATGGGATTATTGCTGGCCTATTTATTGACTCATACCGTTTACTATTTGCAAAAGAAATTCAGATCTTATAAAAACAATACTACCATGGAAAAATCTTCATACTCCGGACCAAGTTCTGTAGTGAACTCTGCACCCGTGTCAATCTTCTGCTATTGTGCTTCATCCATTTTGATGACCTTAACTAATAAGTTTGTGTTGGGTGACAAGTTTAACTTGAACTTTTTCCTCTTGGCCATTCAATCTGTCACTTGTATCGTGGCCATTGGAACCTTGAAGGCTCTTAACATTATCACTTACAGACAGTTCAACAAGGATGAAGCAAAGAAATGGTTTCCAATTGCTGTGTTGTTGGTTTCCATGATCTACACTGGATCTAAGGCTATCCAGTACTTGAGTGTTCCCGTTTACACCATCTTCAAGAACTTGACCATCATCTTGATCGCTTACGGTGAGGTTTTGTGGTTTGGCAGTAAGGTTACCCCAATGACTTTGGGATCCTTTTTCTTGATGGTTTTATCCTCCATTATTGCCTACTATGGTGACATTAAAGATAAACAGAAAGACAATTTGGACTCCACTAAAATTGATACTGACATTATCCAGTTGTACTTGGGTTACTTCTGGATGCTCGTCAACTGTTTTGCTTCTGCTTCATTTGTTTTAATCATGAAAAAGAGAATAAAGTTGACTAATTTCAAGGACTTCGATACTACTTTTTACAACAATTTGTTATCTATTCCAGTCTTGTTGGTGTGCTCCTTGCTCTTCGAGGATTGGTCTGCTATCAATGTCGAGAGTAACTTCCCTTCTGAAAACAGAACTGCAACCATCATGGTCATCATCTTCTCTGGATTCTCTTCGGTCGCTATTTCTTACTGTTCTGCTTGGTGTGTTAGAGTTACTTCATCTACTACTTATTCGATGGTCGGTGCTTTGAACAAATTACCTATTGCTTTATCCGGGTTGATTTTCTTCGATGCTGCTATTAACTTCTTCTCCATTACCTCCATTTTCCTTGGATTCGTAGCAGGGTTGGTCTACGCCGTTGCTAAGCAAAAACAAGCTAGAGAAACTGCCACACCACAATTACCAAAGTAAACCAAGTCCCTTTCTAACTTTGGAAAAGGGACAAGGTCGTTTCACTCGTCATATTCAAGTAATGGCCTCAATAGACATTGGTGTTCTTTGGTCTATATCTTATACGGTTCTTCCTATATAATTGTATAACATTAAAAGATATTTTGTGTTGATCGAGTTCGCGAGATGATTTCGAGGTTTTTCCTTTTGAAAAACTATCAACTTTTACGTTTGCTTTGTTTAAACATCTACCGCTATGGCAGAAAATACATTGGAGTCCATTGCAAGGTGCTTGGAGCAATCTCTCTTGCCCCAGTATGCCAAGATTTCTGAGCAACAATTGAAGGCCATCGAAATGGCTCCTGAATTCACCGTGAATTTGTTGAAGATCATATCTGCTACTCAGGTAAGTAATTCAGTCAGATTATCTGCTGTGATTTTCTTAAAGAATTTGATCAAAAGAAAGTGGGTGAATGAAAACGGAGAGTATATGCTTCCACTTCAGGATGTGGAATATATCAAATCGGAGGTTTTAAACATCATGATTGGCTTGCCAAACAACTTACAAGTCCAAGTAGGTGAATGTATTTCCATCATCGCTGAGCTGGACTTCCCCCATCGTTGGAACCGATTGGTAGATGATTTGATTTCCAGATTCTCCACCACAGATTTCAAAACTAACAAATCTATCTTGTTGGTAAGTCACTCAATCTTCAAGAAATGGAGACCTTTGTTCAGAAGTGACGAGTTGTTCTCAGAAATTAAGTTAGTATTGGATAACTTTGCTGAACCATTCTTGATGTTATTAAACAAGATCGATGAGTTGATTGACGCTAGTGTTGCCCAGAATGATACTGCCAACTTAAAGATCTACCTCGAAAACTTGTTACTTTTGGTCCAAATTTACTACGACTTGAACTGTCAAGACATTCCTGAATTTTTTGAAGACAACATGATGAATGGTATGAAAATCATGCACAAATACCTCAGCTTTCAAAGTAGCTTGGTCACGGATGCTGACGACGATGATGAAGTGGATGTTATTATCAAAATAAAAACCTCGATCATTGAGTTGGTTAACTTGTATATAACCAGGTACACAGAAGTTTTTGAGCCATTGATCGAGAATTTCATCAGTAGTATTTGGGAATTAATCACCACTTTCATCACCAAGCAACAGAAGTTCGATTTGTTGATCGTGAAATCCTTGCAATTCTTAACTTTGATAGTAAAATTGTCCAACTACCAAAAAATGTTTAACAATGAGGAGAGCTTGAAAGAAATCTTGAACAATATCATTCTTCCCAACATTTTCTTGCGAGATGTAGACTTAGAGATGTTTGAAGATGAGCCAGTCAACTTCGTGCGGTTTGATGTCGAGGGATCAGAATTTGACTCAAGGAGAAAGCTGGCAACGGACTTTTTGAGAGAGTTGAAGGAGATCAATAATGAAATGCTTACGGAACTTGTCATGAGGCTTGTCAACAACTTCTTGGAAAACTCAAATGGTAACACAAACTGGCAGAACAAAGATTTGGCTATTTACTTATTCAGCTCGTTGGCAGCCAAAGGATCAGTCACAAACATTGGTGTTACCTCCACAAACGTTTTGGTGGATGTGGTTAAGTTCTTTTCCGACAACATCTCCAATTACTTGCTTGCAGAAAATTCCACAGGCATCCATCCCATCTTGATCACTGATTCGGTCAAGTACATTTTAATATTTAGAAACCAGTTGACTAAAGAACAACTATTATCTGTGATTCCGTTATTAATCAAACATTTGCAAAATACCAATCCTGTTATTTATACATATGCGGCTATTGTCATAGAGAAGTTGTTATCGATGACTAGCTTTGCAGAAAACCATGAAGCAATCTTCAACAAATTTGATCTTCAACCTTACCTTAATGATATTTTATCGGGCTTGTTCAAGTTGATTGCTTCTAACAATGATAAGCCACCTGAGAAATTGGCAGAAAATGAATTCTTAGCTAAATCAATTATGAGGGCCTTGAACACATCTGAAGATCTTATAACATTCGACTTCAGAAAAGTCATCATCACCCAGTTATTGGACATTTTAGCAAAAATATCCAAGAATCCAGCCAACCCAAAGTTTTCTCACTACATATTTGAAAGTTTGGGTTTATTGGTGAAATTTTCGCCTGAAGATAAGATCAATGAGCTCATTATCTTGATCTTGCCAAACTTGTTGAACATATTAAGTGAAGATGTTCAGGAGTTTGTGCCATATACATTTCAAATTTTGGCTCATTTGCTAGAGAGACTACCCAAAAATGAAACCCTGGCCCTCCCACAGGAGTACACACAGCTCATTAAACCACTCATGTCTCCACATTTATGGCAGTTCAGGGGAAACATTCCTGGTATCACTAGGTTATTGATTTCCATTCTCAAATATGACAGCAGTGTCTTTGGCACTGATGAGTCTGTTACTCCTTTGCTTGGTATATTCCAAAAGTTAATTGCTTCCAAGTTGAATGAAGTATACGGTTTCGAACTATTGGAGGCTATTTTGTTGAATATCCCTTTGGGTGTGCTTGAGAAGTTCTTGAAAAATGTTGCCATATTACTTTTGACAAGATTAAAGAACACCAGAACAGAGAAATTTTTGAAGAGGTTCATTATATTTGTGTTCTCTTTGTGTTCCCTTCCTTTGAATAAATCCTTGAGTGTTCAGAATAGTGCCTTGAATGCTGACTTCGTGATAACATTGCTTAATTTACCTCAAGCTGGAGTTTTTGAACAAATATTATCTAACTTGATCTTGCCCAGCCTTTCAAGCTTCCAAAACTTGCGTGACAAGAAGATAAACTTGATTGGTTTACTGCAATTGGTAAACTCTGACTTAATAAACTCAACTCTCAAAATTATCTTGTTGGAGCAAATTGCTAAAAACTCAACAAACTTGATGAGTTTAAACAAGGATGTAATAACCAATGCCGATGACTTCAAAAACGTTGCACTCAGTGAGTTGGATTTGGATGTTGGTTCATTCGGATCCAATTTCTCAAAGCTTGTAACTATCCAAGCAGATGCATTCGATCCGCTTGCTGAAATAAATAATAACGACTTGACCCAAATTAAGCAGATTGTGGGATCCAGTGTTAAGTTGGTGGATGTTAGCATCATCAGCCAAATTTCTGATGAGGCTAAAAATTCATTGCAAGCTCTTTTATAGATATAGTGTATCAAAATGAAATACCTAAATTAACAAAAACCTATTTAAAGTACATTATAAAATTACAAAAAAAAATCGAACGTCGTCTAAAGTTGTCTAAGTCGAACCTTCATCAATAAGTCCCATAAGATTATCCTTTTTAGCATCTACGTCAGTCGTTTTCTCGTTATCATTGTTGCTATCACCTGCTTCACCTTTGTTCTTGTCTTGCAACTCCTTCAATTTATCCAACCGAGCCTTTTCAGCAATTTCAGCTGCTGTCAAGAACCTACCGCCTTGACCTCTAGGACGTCTCATGGCATGCTTGTGACGAGATTCGTGCAAATATGGTTTACGAGTTCTGGCGATTTTCAAGGTTTCCTCCAATTTGGCCCTCGCTATACGACGTTTCAAGATCCTGTGGTACTGTTTGGCATTAACGTAGAATGGCTGTTCGGATGGAGCTTCGTCCTGCTGATCAATAGGCATATTGATGTTCATGTTAATGCCAATCCCCATGGCCCCATTATCTGGTATGTCCAGGTGGGAAGAATTGGAAGAGCCTTGTGGAGACGGGTTGCCGGTGACCTGAGCATTATGTGGATCATGTGGCAAACTGGGAGTACCATGGTGTGAAGAACGATGTGGGTTTGTGTTTGGTGCGGCTACATTGGCACCATTAGGGCCCGGTGCGGTTCCAGTAGCATTATAGTATTGAGAAGAGGTTTCGCTTTGATTGAAATTTGCATGGTTGTGAGGTTGGTCACCTTGAAAATACGGAGCCTGTCCATTTTGAGAGTGTGAATTGAAGTATGGCATAGGGACCGGCTCACCATAGTAATTACCTTCGGCCACGCCGTTGTGTAAAGACGTCATAATATGTGAGTTCCAATGACGTTTATTGTTGGTTATTAGACAACTAAACCTGGGTAGTAAGGGTTCAAAATTCGACAGACAAACACTAGTACTCTGGGATGAAATCAAAGATGATTGTATTGTCCCTTGGTATTCTGACACTTGGTATATTGGTGTGTATTAAGCAGACAACTATCGATCAAAGTGTGAAGGGAAGAAAAAATTTTTGGCTGAGATTTCATCCGAATTTCGGATTATGCGCACAGAAAACGTAATTCTAGCGCCTAATTCACGGTGCATGTGGAGGTGTTCGCGGTAAGAGGTTCCATTCCTGGTACAAGACCTAGAAACTTTGTATATATATGTATGTAAGTTTTGTGTACCTGTAAAATGGCCACTCTAGTAGTTAAAGTGCGAACGTAGAGACTGATGGTTTATCAGCTAAATGGGTTCTTACCTTTTTTCTTCTAGGCTTCCTTAATCAGAACTGATTTGAGGACTTTTTTATAGAATATTTATGAGACCATTCAGATGTCATCGACGCAGTCCTGCTGCAATGCTATCCTCTGTAAGACGTTATTCCTTTTTTCAGCAGACTTTTCATCTTTGAATTTCTCTGTGCTTGCTGTAGGCTGAGGAGCCAAAATTGAGTCATCAGTTGGATCCAAATCAAGCAGAGTGAACGGAGCGTCCGCTGCATAACTGTACTCGAGGAACTGGGAATCCACATTGAAAGTTTCGGACATTTCCTCGAGAATCGGAGGGATTGGAGGCACCCTATGAAAAAGGTTCTCGTCAGTTTGGCTTGTGGCAGACTTGTCTTCGTCACCGTAATATCGCACATGCCCAAGCTGCTGTCGAAGCTTGTTGACTTTTAACGGCCATTCACATACCAAGTTCTTGCCTTGGCAGTTTAAGCAAGTTGGATACAGTTTTTCATCACATTTTTTCTTCTTTCTTCTGCAAGTTAAGCAACCCGTGCTGGATCTGTGTCTGGATTTAGAAGCAGTCGAGCCACCTCGTAGACCACCTTTCTTTGTTCTTTTATCCATATCCTCTCCTGGCATCTGCTTTTGGTACTGTAATCGGCAGCTCGTGTCTTATCTTTGTAACAAAATATTTCATTTTATGACTCATGCCTAATTTGGTAATAGATTGAAATTAAGCGCGCTTGCAACCAACTGAGTACGCAGAAGACAGTGTACTGGGGTGTAAAGAACCGAAGAGAAGGAAGAAAAGGGCGATCTTGAAACAAGCTATGCACTTTTAAGTAGGTGCTGATAGTTTTCTGGAAGAATGCAAGCTTCTGTCTCTTCCTTTATACTTTTGTTTCTTCCCTCTCTTTAAGGGAAACATAATGCGATTTTGTGTAAATTTTGCAGATTCCGTATAATTCCTTTTTATTTTGAAAGTTGCATATAGATGGTGTAAAGTGTTTCAAACTGAACAAGAGAAAGTATTGAAGTGGTGGCTTGGATATCATGTTTCCTTTCAAATACGTCTCCTTTCAAACATGCAGACCCTTAAAGGGGTTGCCAAAGCGAACACCACTCTACATTTCCATTACAACTGAGATTTGACTGAATGGATTCAAACTCTGGGCATGCACACGTAACGCGAAGCCATTGAAATCTTCAAACTTGACACTGCTAGAGTGAGTATGCCTAAAATCGATAGGAAAAACAGTACCTCCTCGTTGGGAGACATTGGTGTTAATGCTGAAGATTATTCGACTTATTCAGTCGAGGAGCTATTCCAGAAATTTTCAATAAATGATATTAGAAGCGTGAATCAACGTTTCAAGCAAGATGCATTAACTACCAAACAAGAGCTCCAAAACTTGGTTAGTGAGAAGTACCGTGACTTGATATCCATTGGGGATGGCATCGATGATAAGTGCCGAGATTTGGAATCAGGCTTGTCTAATATGGCATTCAAACCAAGCAATTTCGTGAACTTCAGCTCTGAGTCCTACTCGAGCTTGAAGCGTTCGATTGATTCTAATGAACTTCAAGACTTGAAAGAATATAATAAAACGAAGGTGCTCAATGACTTAGTATATGATGTTCTATCAGGATTTGATATGAGATTACAGAAGTATAACTATCAACAGTCTCCCTTTGTTCACACATCACAGTTCATTTTCTATGCTAAAGTATATTTCATATTGAATTTGAACTTCAAGGACGAAATTAACTGCAACCCATTGCTTAGAGAGAATTTCAATTCGATGAGACAGAACTTCTGTCGGTTTTTACAACACCAAATGTCCTCGTACAATACAACTTCCAATTCTTTCTTCCAAGAATCAGACAGATACGAATTGAGCCAAAAGTTTGATAACAGCAAGGTATTCTCCAAAAATCCTCTCAATCTCATAGACGAGAGTGAGGATCTTGAAGTGGAAGAGTCTTCTGAGCATAATGAAGCTTACTTTGACGCAGACACTCCTGTTACCGAGAGGTATGATTCGAGCACGCTACCGATAGTTAACTATTTGGTATCCTATATTATTCTAAACAGCAAAGAATTGGCGATTTCAAGATCTACAGTTTTATTCGACTTTCTACAATTCAGGTTTGACTATTTGAAGTCAATTTTGAGTTCAATAACTATAGACTCAACCAACTATAATAGGTTGAACTTTTTGAATGTCCTTGAGTATATTGAAAACACATTTGGTTATGTGACGAATTACTTCGAGAATAAAGATTTCAAAAACATCTTGATAAGGCAGTTGACTAATGCTGTAAAGACCTGGGATCTCGGATTCGAAAAATATCAACAAGATAGCCCTACCCAGAACCTCAACATTGATCCCATGACTGTCAATTTGCTCCCCAGTTCCTTGAAAGACTTGAAGGATTTTAAAAATAAATTTGTTGAAATGCTTTTACCATTTTTCAACCATTTGAAGATAGACACGGCAGGTGAAACTCAGATCCTAACACAAAACTTAATTCTCTTCAGAAATATTCTTATAAGTGCTAAGAGAATTGAAATTCAGTGCAGCGAGCTTGGGTTCAAGTCACTGATCATCAGGCTTCTCTCGGACAGCGACGAAAGCATTTTAGTAAAAATCCTCATGTCCACAATTGCAAATGTGGAGGAACTGTACCAAAATCACCTCTCTTTGATGTCAGAGGATAAAAAAAATGCATTATTTAGCATTTTCATGGCACGAATTCTGGGAGGCTCTCTTAGTAAGGATCCACAGGACTTCAATCTTTTCACACCTGAATTTGTTGACTTGATAAATGATGATTTGTCCCAATATTTTGATCTAGTGACGGAAGCTTCAAAGAACTCAACGTTGTCCTTCAAAGACTCACTGCAAGACGAGACCAAGAAACTCGAAGCATGGTTTGAGAATAATTCGAGGTATTTTTTATTACTAGAGACAGGAGAAGAATCCAAGTTTGAGTTCAATTTGGTTGAATTAACGAATTATTTGGCAAAACCAACGGATGCAACTGGAGTCGAAACTAAATGGGGTAAGTTTAATAAGAAGAGGGTCATGGATGAATTTGGTACCTTGACTGCATCCTTGAAGAAACAATTTTGGAGCCATTTGGACCATTTCATCAGCCGACTCCACAATTTTGCTATCGAAAACATCGAAAGGAAAGAGACAGTGGCTATCTATGACATAACCAGGTGTTTCATAATATTGAAACAAAAGCTTCAAGTGCTCAAAGACGATCCTTCCTCTATTGAAACTCGGGTCAGTGATATTGACAATGGAATTGAAAAATGCTCAGAGTACATCGTTGGTTCAGTACCTAACTTTGTTGATGAGAACTCAATCTCGTTCCTTGATCAATTCGAGGCCGTCATTGAGGCACTCTTGAACATAGCCGAGAACGAACTTGAAAATTATCCATCGTGTCCATTTTTGAAATTGGATACTTTGATGTACCACCTATCTACTCTATTTATGAATCCCACCAGCACCGGGTTCGAATCCGAGTATCGTAGTGGAATCATTTTCATGGAGACTAACAATAGCTTCTTTGCAACTAGGAAGAACAAATTGATTTCCGATGTTCTCATACCAAAGATTTATGAAGTCATATCACAAAAGGAAACTAATATAGGCAAATCATTGGCCCATGCCTTATACTCAAATATTGTTTTTCTTACTTGTTTCATAAGTAACTCTCCAAATGTGTCTCTCGATGAGATCAGGAAGATTGCTGATTTTGAAGTTAATGATATTGAATTCAAAGAGATCTCCAAGAGCATAACTGAGTTCTACAACGCATCTAAAAATACCTATTATCCATTAAATGCATAGCCTAATATAAATACACTTTGGCTCCGTTACTAGTCAATTCTTTCAATACATGTATAGTTTCTGGAATATCCCAAATATTTTGGCCCTTTTGGTCAAGGTAAGAGTTGTCAAGGATGACAATCTTTAACTCTTTCTTATTCAAAACATTCTCTTCGTGCTGGTATACCTTTCTCAATCTTGCAGGAGTACAACACAAGACTCTTGATTCTGATACTTTGAGAATTTTGACATCAGCAGCTATTTTATTCTTATTTATCAACTTCAATGATGAACCACTCAAGTGCTTGGTGGAACGATAGATATCACATGCACGAATCGCCGACATCGATATAATAGCAATGAACTTTCTTTCATCTTCCTTTTTACTTTCTTTACCCTTCTTACCAGCTGGAAGCATGTTTTTGAACCTAGTATTCAAAAAGTTTGCAAGACCAACGAGATTTCTTTCTCCATCAATCTCACTGGTAGATCTAATATCACTTTTGGAGATGTACAAATCACTCAATTCCAAGGTGGATAATTTCTTATTCTTCTGTGCAACAGTCTTGTTTATGTAGTCAGCGATTATCTCGGTTGAAGGTTCGTTAGAGATCAGCTTCTTCTGTTGCAAGTCAAGCTCCATTTTCATTCTCTTTTTCTCCTTCAATTTCGAGTCTGTGGCCTTTCTCTTTTTACCAGACTCTGCTTCAGTTACCAATTTTGGAACATCTTCACGTTCGGCTTCGCTTTGCAGTGTTTCAGCTATTTCGTCTTCACTCTCAAGAAGCTCTTGAGGAGCTGTTTGGTCACCGGAGTCACTCAAGTCAACATCGTACTCTAGACCGTCATCGAGATCGTCTCCAGCATAATCTTCTTTAGTCATCGTGAAGCAGTATTGGAGATGAGATGGATGTGAAAAATAAAAATGCGATTCGATCAAAGACCTTGACGATGAGCACAATGCTTCTACTGTCAACATTTCGAAGGCCACGAAACGTGAGCCATGTTGTAGATGTGTCTATAAAGGCCGCATCTAGGAACATTATGCTTAGCTCAGACTTGCAGCTTCAACTTGATAAAGCACCTTTCCATCCAGTTATAGTTGTAGGAGGAGGCCATGCGGGATGTGAAGCAGCAACAGGCTCAGCTAGAACTGGAACTCCAACCACATTGATCACACCACATATCGACAAGATCGGAACTGCTTCCTGTAATCCATCAATGGGAGGGGTTGGGAAAGGAACATTACTACGAGAGGTGGATGCTTTGGATGGTGTTGCATCCAGAATCACTGACAAAGCAGGAATCCATTTCAAGATATTAAATGCCTCTAAAGGACCTGCAGTGCATGGTCCTAGAGCACAAATTGACCGGAAAATATACTTGGAGGAGATGCAGAGGGAAATATTAAACTACAAAGGTTTGAGTGTTATTGAAGCTCAAGTAGAAGACATTATCATAGGCCCAGCGAAGGACTATCTGGATCCAGAAGGTAGGAAGTTCGGGAACGTTGAGGGCGTAATCCTCGGAGACGGGCTGATTTTGAAGTGTGACAGGGTAGTAATAACAACGGGTACCTTTTTAGGAGGTGAGATCCACATTGGACTAAAAGCTTTCCCATCTGGAAGAATAGGAGAGGCTGCTACTTTTGGATTGTCGAAAACATTGAAAGATGCGGGCTTCCGTCTAGGAAGATTGAAGACTGGGACACCCCCTAGGTTATCTTCAAAGACTATAGACTATAGTAACTTGGAGATTCAACCATCTGATTATCCTCCTCAACCAATGTCATACATGAACGATAGAGTTTCCCTTCAGGAACAGCTAGTTCAGTGTCACATTACATCTACCACACCTCAGTTCCATGACTTAATTGCCCAAAACCTTGATAAATCCATCCATATCCGTGAAACGGTTAAAGGTCCTAGATATTGTCCCTCGATCGAATCGAAAATTATCAAGTTTCCCCAGAAGACTTCTCATTTGATTTGGCTTGAGCCGGAAGGATTGGACACAGACTTAGTATACCCCAATGGTATATCCTGTACCATGCCTGAAGAAATACAAGAGCAAATGGTCAGAATGATCCCAGGTTGTGAAAACGTTACAATGCTTCAACCGGGGTACGGAGTGGAATATGATTATGTGGACCCCAGAGAGCTTGACATGACGTTGAAGACAAAATTAGTGGACGGCTTGTACTTGGCTGGTCAAATAAATGGAACAACTGGCTACGAAGAAGCAGCATCTCAAGGGTGTTTGGCCGGGATTAATGCTGGTTTGGCTCAGTTAGGTAAAACACCTTTGAAAATTCATAGATCCGATGGATATATCGGTGTTTTAGTAGATGATTTGATAACCAAAGGAGTCGAAGAGCCTTATAGGATGTTCACTTCCCGGTCGGAGTTCAGACTTTCCATCAGAGCAGATAACGCAGACAAGAGGTTAACAGAAAAAGGATATGAAGCTGGTGCTGTAAGCGAACAGAGATACCTCAAATATAAAGAAGAGGTAAAGCAATTCGAACAAATCAAAGAACATCTCAAAGATCTTAAGCTTTCTGGTGTAAGGTGGTCACCAGTATTGAAAGGTTATATATCTGATATCAAGCCAAGTACGTATGTTGATGGTTGGAAGCTTTTATCTTACAAGGGTATTGTTTTAGAAGACTTACTTCCACACCTTGAAACATTCATTGGGGGTAAGGTGCCCTCCTTTTATGAAAGCATCAGCAATCGCTTGCTTCAAAGAATTAATATTGAAAGTACTTATGACCCTTGGATGAAGAAGGAGGAAGCCCATCTTCGAGCTTATGCAGCTGATGAGAACTTACTCTTACCATTGAACTACAAATACACTAACGAAGGAAACTTAAAAATATCTTACGAGGTGTGCCATTTGCTCAATACGATCCAACCCCAAACTATCGGTCAAGCAAGACGAATTCAGGGTGTTACGCCGGCTGCGATCTTTGAATTGTTTCAGCTAGTGAAAGGCAACCAACCGGAATTAGCTGCTGAAAGACAAACCTCTAATGCAAACTGAAATGAAATAATACATGTAAATACGTTTAATTACTAATACACTATCATACAATTTTAAGAATAATCAGCGTCATCCAGATACTGTTCGTTACTATCATCGGATCTCTCATCATCAGTTGGATTGGAGAAAGTATTTTTGAGGCAGTTGTCCAATTCCATCAACAGCTCAAGCGGTAAATGTCTTCCTGCAAGTTCAGAGAAGTACTCTGTGCTATTTAACTGAGCGCCATGTTCATCAGAAAGTCTCAATCTCTTTATATAGAGCAATAAGTCCTTGAGACTTATTTCACTACCTTTCCTATGATTCGCATATGCTTCCAAGTCTTTTACGAGATTGTCAATGAATATTTCTGAGTTATGTTGTAATAATCTCAAGGATTGCAGATCTAACTTGAGACGTTTGTGTTTTCTTGAGTGAATGTTTTTATTTGTGGGGCCCGTAGGATTGAAGCCGTAAACTAAGCTTTTGATCGTACTTGAGGAAAGCGAGCCACTAATGAAGGAATGTTTTGGGGTATTAGTGGAAACATGTACGGCTCTAGTTACCTTACGTCCTGCTGAAGTCTTTTCAGCTGGTGTGGTCGAATAATTCGTAGGCTCGATCCCCTGATTGAAGAACGACATAGTTTTTGGTTGATAGGGCAGCAGCAATTCTTCCTCTGGGCCATCTGAGTGAAGAAAAGTGTAGTTAGCATCATCATTCTGGTAATAGTCATTCGGTGAATCGTCACTGGAGAGAAATAATGGCGTTCCTTCCTTCACGAGCAGTTCTGGTGAACCAGATTCATTTACAGGGGATTTAACAGAAGGATTATCTCCAAAACTTTCCTCGGGAACAGGAGCAGGGACATCATGGTGTCTGACTATTTCAAAGCTCGTAGCGTCTCCCAAATTCGTAGTTTCTCCCAAACCCATATCACCTATTTGTCCAGAATTATCAATTAGATCGACCTCGTAGTTGGGTTCCGGGGACACTATAGTATCGACTCCAGCAGTAGCTTCTGCAAGGGGGACCTCTGTAGTCTCAAGTATGTCTTGCTCTCTGGATATCACAGAAGCAGAGAGAGACTCATTTTCTTCTGATAGCACAACTTCATTGGTAAATTGCAGACTGGTATTACGGTTTACCAGATTATTTCTAGCTGACTGGGCCGCAAGAATCTTCTCCAAATAGGAAAATCCCTTCAGCTTTTGCTCCATAATTGAAGGTAAAGGCTGCTGTATAATTGAAGACCGGCCAATTTTGTCAGATGAGGAAAGCTGCACTTTGGGCGATTCAAAGAGTTCATCAACGTTTTCAGGAAGGATAAGGCTTTCATCCACTTCACGAAGAGGCTCCACAGGTGACACAGAACGATGCAATTGAGTGGGTTTAGGTGTTCTGCGTGAAGGCAGCCCAGTAAGATGAGCATCGGTTTCATTGTCGGTAGACATGGACGTATGCGGCTCTTTCTCTTCCATCACTACCTTACAAAAAAACCGGAGATAGTCTCTTGTTACGGGACCAGCATACAAAGGGTTGAATGCAGTTTTACCATTGGACTCAACGATAATGGAGGACCGTCTCCGTCTTTGAGATAGAGGACTCTGGATCCTAGATCTGGAGCGCAGAATGTCTCGCAATGGAGTACTGAATCGTGATAGTACGTTGGTTTGTAGTGTCAGTCCGTCATGATGATGCAGGGCTGTGAGGAGGGATCGTCTTCTGATGGAGCTGAAGACACTATTCAAATCAGTAGGAGGAAGACGGATTTCGTCTACTCGAGAGGCAGAGGGAGGAATTGATACAGCAACATTCGATTGTATTTGACTTCTATCAGGTGCTCTCGAGGGGGTTGACGGCCCAGGATCTGAGTTCTCATGTGAATCATCCATTGTCTCCATCAACCTGGTGTCAGAACATCAACAAATAAGTAAATGCGATCTGTCGCGAGCCGATTTTGAGAGTCAATTTGGAAGGTCTGAAATGGGGCTTTTTCTATGTGTCGGTGTTGATCAACTAGACGAGAAGTTCTTTCAGCGGCAAGACGTTAACACACCACCATACTGCAGTTTCTAGGAAAATCGGGCCCAAATATTCAGAGTTAAGAATTGGATCTTCTGGTGGGTGCAAAATTGCAAATAAGTCTTAGATTTGTTTAATACCAACTCAAAGAGGAGCCACAGTGATCACTAGTCGACCTTTGATGTTATTTGAGGGGGGGAGTCAAGGCTACACCACTCACAAGTGAAGGATAGATATTGTGAGACTAGGAGCAGGGGGCTTTGGATACATCAAGACTCCTTTCACCTACAGAAATCAAGACTCATAGTCCCTCGCTCCACTCAAGTCGCCAGAGAGTTTCAAGAGACTCTGTATCGGTCTAAACATGCTGCATAGATATTTTTTGGATTATCATAAGTCTTATTGGAACTTAAAGAAATGCGACATCAAAAATATTCACTTCTCAGACCAACTGCAACCATGAACCACTTAGCAATGTCGCAACCAGAGGGCTCGCTCGATGGCAGCTTGTTGACGGCATTGGTCTCTGGTGTCTCAACTGCAGCACTTACCGGAACCCTTTTGTACCCGTTAGATTTCGTGAAGACCCAATCGCAATTGAATAACGTCAAGATTGCGAGCAAGTTTAAAGTCCCTCCCAATTCGCCAACATCTTTGGCCCACTTATTCAAAGGATGTAGTGCATTGGTGATTGGAAGTGTGGTGAAAAACTCGGCCAGGTTGTTTCTGTACCACTGGCTGTCCAATTTCATGGCCATTGAGACTATGGATTCTCTGGGAAACCACGTCAGGAAAACCACTGCCCCACGTATTGTCATTGCTGGTATAATAAGTGGGTGTATAGAGAGTCTTTGCTTGATTCCGTTTGAAAATATCAAAATCAACATGATTCAA
Organism: Yamadazyma laniorum; assembly: GCA_002109505.1. Taxonomy (NCBI): domain Eukaryota; kingdom Fungi; phylum Ascomycota; class Pichiomycetes; order Serinales; family Debaryomycetaceae; genus Yamadazyma; species Yamadazyma laniorum. The sequence continues at coordinate 1,325,542 of MVNT01000001.1, read as the reverse complement.
AACATGCTGCTTCATAATGAGATAACAAGACTCAAAGAGGCTGGGTCTTCTCTAGATGTTACTGGATATTCCATTCCTGGAAAACACCACAGGCCTCCCCAAAATATCTTCGCCAAACAGTATATTTCACCTCATGCTTATTACACTTCTGAAGTACTTGCTGCCTATAAGGGAGTCAGCACGTCGAAATTCTCGTCTACTCATCTCGTGAAGCACACTAAGAAGGATGCTTTGAAGCATGCATACAACAAAAATCCATGCTTGACTTTTTGGGGCAACGTGAAAGAAATTTACTCTATTAAAGGTGCCCAAGGGTTTGTATATGGAAGTTTGATAACCATTGTAAGACAAACAATGATATCCACAATTTGGTTATCCAGTTACAATACGACCAAGCAGGTGTTCTTACCTCATCATAAGTCTGGAGAGGGTTGGTTCTCTGAACAGTATACTTTGCTCCAGTCTTTTGGTTTGCAGTTGGCAGCAGCTCTGGCAGTCATTCTCACGACTCAGCCAATTGATGTAGTGAAGTCTCATATGCAGCTGAAAAATGCTCATACTGCTTACAAAGACTCATTAAGTACTGCTTACAGAATTGTGGTTGAGAATGGTTTAACAGGACTTTACAGAGGTTACTTCCCTCGGGGAGTCAAAGTCGTTTTGAGTGGAAGTATCAGTGCTTCTCTTTATGCCTATTTTGAGCTGCTTGTAAGTACTGCCAGCAGCAAGACCGTTTTCAGTAACGAATGAAGAAATTATTTAATGATACACTATTCTAAATATACAGGCAATAATATTTCACCACTCTTATGGCGTACACCATTAAAAGTTTTGGCCAACAATCCCCCATTGGTGCTTGGTTGGCTAAATGCAATTTGGTTTGGCTTGAGTACCACTCCGTAAATGGAATTTTCCAACACCGTCTTCAACATTCGTCTGGCAATACCACATCTTCTCCACGAAGGTGCTACCCAAATTCGAGAAATTCCAAGTTTGGCACTTCTATTGCATTGATTGGGAACGATTGTTTGAGTCTTGAATACCATCCACCGTGACAGCCTTTCAGGATCATCGATGATCTCCGTCGTACAAACTCCTATTACTCGAGATCCATCAACAGCTAAAAATGCTTTGGCAGCCATCATATTTGGGCTCCGATCTTTCCAAAATTCTGAGCCAGGTGGTGCATTGAGTTCTAGATTTACCATCCTTAGTATATGTTCAGCTTGTTGTATTTGGGGGTCCAGATGCTTGTCTATGCTTAAGATGCTAATAGTGGCATCTTTTGTTTTATGATCTTTCACCGGACATTTCACACGGAGCTCGCTTAATATCTCCGGTCTTTTGTGACGTTTATACCAACTGTCAATGAGAGCTCCATTCAAATACGTATCGTGATGCTGCTGATGTATTTTGAGATCTTTTTTCACGTACTTGTAAAATGTCATTCCACATTCACTACAGGTTTCGGTACGACTCAAAGTCGAGCTCCCGTCCCTGAAGTCCAAAGTGGCCTGCACCTTGGATTTTCGTGGGGCCTTGGAGTTAATTGCTTTCGCAGATAACAAGGGTGTTTTGGAGCCCATCTCCGTTCTAGCGTACTTCTTCCCCAGATCTGAGATTAGTATTTTGCGCGAGCGAAAATGTCGACAGATTTAATCATCTGACTCTGGAAATGTCTAATACATACAAAGGATCTCATACGCTTACTCCCTATGAGAACTTGCTCCCAGTCAATGGGAAGTGGAAGCAACAGATCACTGATTTTTTGCTGGAAGATGTGCCATCTTTTGACTTCGGTGGTTACGTAGTAGGTCCAAAACAGGAAACTGCTCTCCTATACATGAAACAAAGTGGGAAGATTTCGGGTGTACCATTTGCTGCTGAGGTCTTCAAACAGTGTGGGCTCAATGTTGAATGGGAATATCAAGAAGGTGAGGTTGTGTCGCCAGAGGAGTTGGCAAAACACAATGGTAAAATCGTCGTAGCGACCGTTAAAGGACCTGCTAACAGCATTTTGTTGGCCGAAAGGACGGCCTTGAATTTATTAGCGAGATCTTCGGGTATTGCAACGCAGTCTTACAAAACTAAGTTGTTGGCAGACAAAGTGCAATACAGGGGTTTGATAGCAGGAACCAGAAAAACTACCCCGGGTTTGAGAATCCTTGAAAAATACTCAATGTTGGTTGGTGGTGTTGATACTCACAGATATGATCTCAGCTCCATGGTGATGTTGAAGGATAACCATATCGCCTCTACTGGAAGCATCACCAAAGCAGTACAGGCTGCCCGCTCGGTATGTGGATTTGCAGTCAAAATTGAGGTGGAGGTTAGCACCGAGGAGGACGCATGTGAAGCCATTGATGCCGGTGCTGATGTCATCATGTTGGATAACTTCGAGGGGCCTGCGTTACAAGTAGTGGCCAAGAGTTTGAGGCAAAAGTACCAAGGGAAAAACAAATCATTCTTATTGGAATGCTCTGGAGGTTTAACTTTGCTGAACTTAAGCTCATACTTGTGCAACGATATCGACATTTACTCCACTTCCTCGATCCACCAGGGATGTGGAATTATCGACTTCTCTTTGAAAATCAAGGCTTAAGGCCCCAATTAGTTGTACTGAGTGTATAATCATTATATAAATCTATTATCGAATAGACGAAACGCTTTTGAGTTCTATACTCTGGAACCCGGTATTGAAACCTATATTATCAGCTGTATTTCCCAAGAGTCTGGAAGTGTTACGGTCAATGGGAGGATTGGATTCATCTGCATCTTGTTCTGTTTCATCGTTTGTATTGTCGACATCAATATTACTATGACTGTGGATGAAGTTCCGTAGCTTGTTTTCGTAGTTCAAAGACAGATGATTGTTCAACAGGAACCCTGAAGAATTGAAACCACTATTCAAACTCAAATCCTTCAATATCTCTTCGTTTGTTAAGTTATGATGCGAGGTAGTACCCAAGTAGCTATTATTGATTGAAGACTTCTTACCGAAACATCTAAGAGCCCGGATTCGAGTGTCCTTTCCATCCTGATGGTTGGACAAGATCATCAACTTCACCATGAAACACTTCAACACTCTGTCATTACGGATTCCACTGAAAATTATATGGGACCAGCCAATGGGTTTACTGAAGTTCACTGTGCAAACTTCACTCAAATCCCATCCATCTGAGCTTCCTGCCAATACTCTAATCCTCGAAGGGGTATAGGACTCATCCAAATTGTAGTTGGTAAATAAAGATATTCTCTCCAAGGAGATACGCTTTGCAAATTGAATAGTTATCGAATGGGGGTTGCTGAGTTGGTTATTGGAGATGGCTCCGTTGTTGTTCGAATTCGAGTTATTCGTACCATTACTTCCATCACTTTGCCAGTACATATCAGGTGTGTCGTCTCTAAGTTGAGGCAAGCCAAAACCTGTCTTGTAAGAAGATAACTTCCAATTGGCCAACGGTGACAAATCAAGCAAGTCTAACGTTTCTAGCTCTTTTAAACCTTTGGTATAATATACTCGCTGTACCTGTTCCATTGAAGGTTCTTCAATAAGTTCTGACTTATTGGCAGAATCGTCCACACCGTTCTGGTCTACTCCATGATACACCTCTTGCTCATCTAAAAATGGGCTTTGCCTATCAGAAATATTGGTACTGTTTATTGAATCAATCAATTCAGATTCAGGAATAGCATCTTGTATTTGCAACTCATGCTGAGGAGCCTGATTAGGGTATGCGACCTCTTCAGACTGAGCACCTGATTCGCCAGTCCCATATGCCATGTTGGCATCGGAAGCAACGCCAGAAATGTCAGGAAACGAAGAGTCTCTGTCCCACCTTTCAGAACTGTTCATAAGAATATGGTACACAGTAATTTTGCAAAATGCGAAATTGTAGAGGGAATCAAAGTGAAGCATTGATAACAAGAATAAAATATATTGAGTTGAATATAATACAGGCATATAAGCTGTGAATCTACAAGTCAACAGATCTAAGATCTCCCGTTTCAGCCTTCTCTTCAGAAGGAGATGTCATGTCGTCAGAACCTGCAACATCTATGGTTTTAGTGGTTTCTGGTGCTTCTTTATCTTCTTCTTCAGTCTTCACTGGTTTGGGATCTTCGAGTACTTCAGCAGTTTCATGTGCCTCTTGAGTTTCTTCTGGCAAAATGCTGGCTACTTCGGGAGCTTCTTCGGCCTTGGGTTTGTCGTCGATGATGGTTTCCTTGGGCAAATTCACTTTACTGGTGCTGTCTAGGTTAATTATGGGGCTAGCCACTTTAGACAAATCGGAGTTTGAAGCAGCAGCTGAATGTGTGTCATGTGGCCTTTCTTTTCTTGAATTATTGGTTTGTTGAGGCACAAAGGAAGTGGCAAAGTGGTTGACGTTTGTGATACCATGCTTTTTCAAGGTTCTTCTCTTCAAGACTTCCAAGTATGTCAAAGGAGTTCCAAGTTTTCCAAACTCATTGTCTTTATCATAGAAGCATAACTCACCTTCACCTTCATCTTCGTCACCAATAAAATAATCATCATCGTTTCTTGAAGCTTCTAAGTAACCGAAAGAAGCATTGATTTCGGACAGGTCGATCTTGAAGTTGCCGTTTTCCAAATCAGTGATAAAAATGAACAAAAACTCTTGCAAGTTAGCGGCAACAACCAACTTGGTATCGAAATCTCTTCCAAATACGATCACTTGACCCCATAATCCGGTGGGCCCCGGTGCCAAATCCACTGCTATTTGATTCCCAAAATAATCTCTACATATTGGGACCCATCCTTTGTGAGAATAGTATGGCTGAATAGAATTTGGTGGTATGGACCTTTGGTTGGCAATGAAATTATTGTTGATGTCTAACTCTTGCATTTTGGATTTCACACCTTCAACTGAAGAGCTAGCGTCTGCCGAATCAGCAATTAGCGGAGAGCTCCCACCTTTACGTTGTTGTTGCTGTTGCTTTTGGATGTAGTACTGCTGTTTCTCTAATTTTTCTGCCACCTTGGTCCAAATAGTATGCTCTTCAATGATGTTTTCAAGATCGAGGAACACCAACCCCATGATCAAACCGGTAGGTTTTCCACCTCTAAGCTGCCCATCGCATCTTTTGTACAACTGTCTAAGTTCCACAGGCAAAGCCCCGCATCCCAAGTCCTTCTCAAACTCATTCAAGTCGGCAGTGGTGACCCCGTCATTAAGACTATCATACAATTCTGGGTACTCTTCATCCAACCAATGTTCTAAACGATCCCACAAAGAGTCTATGGAGGGCAAAGGGGGCTGGCCGTTCCGGTTCAAGTTTTGCAATTGCAAGTCAGAGCCATTTAAGTTGGTATTAGAAGACCGCAAACCAGGTCTGTAGTTGACAAATGGAGCTGGTCTACCAGCTTCGGAACTCTCGGCCCCAGGCACTAAGGAAGCGGAGGAGTTGTTGTTGAGCTCGTTCAATCGAGTGTGCGAGGAATTAGCCCCGTTTCCACCGACGATATTGGAACTGTTGTTGACTGTGGAGTCTCTGTAGGGAGAATCGTATGACGCGTAGTGATCATCCGTGGTAATGGAGTGCACAAACGCTTTAACGTTGTCGAAAAGACCCATTTAAAGTGAAAGTCAGGTTTTAAGTGTGGCTGCTGACAGAATCAGGTGTTTGTATAAATAATCTGGTGATTAGTATTCAAACAATGTAATGTAGCAGTTAGAGTCGTCAACAAATTTCAGGATGCGCAGCATTTTGAGTTTTGGCAAATGTGACACAAACCCGCCAGTTCACGTTTTATCAGTGATTAGTTGATTAGTTCTATATTTGCACAATAAGTTATTACATATCGAGGTCGAGTTCAGGATTGGCCTCAAGGAATGAGGCCACTGTGGGACCAAAGTATTCGTAGAGCTCATCGTGAAAGTTCTCGAAATCGAGTCTAGTGATTCCGTCCGCAAGTCTGATAAGCTCATAGTTTAGAGGGTCCAGGACTTTGGAGTCCTGAGCATAAAGAGGCGAGTTTAGAACCTTAGATCTCAACCAATGGGCTATGGTAGGGATCTTTCCCGAAGCCCTTTTAGAAATGAACGTTAAGTAGTGTTTTAACCTTTCAAGCTTGGCTGCCAAGATCTTGGACTCGCAATGTTTCAATGTGTTGGGCACCAAATCAATAGCTATTACCTTGATGATCAATCTGATTAGACCAGGGTAGGTGTCGGTACCATTGATGATATCGTTGATAGAGTACTTACAAGCGTTGTTGATGCAAGGAATGTGCTTAATGCAATCTGCCGATAATTCTGGAGTATGCACAGGCTCTTTGTAATAACCTTTTCTGTAGGCTTCTAAGTCATTACCTTCGTTAATAAAACGGTCGAACCAAGACAAGTCATATCCATGGAATCCGTCATTATCCAATCTCCAATGGTTGAAGTTCTTGTACCAGAATTTATGATTAAGCACCGCATCAGCTCCATGAGCAGTCTCCATGTTCTCGTCGATCTTCAGAATAGCGATGTAGAAGTCAGGTTTGAACCGTAAAATTGCCTTGGACAACAAGATGATAAATGATGTGTAGGCTGCATTTTCAAAGTCAGTCAATTGAATTTCAGTTGGCCTGAATTCCACTCTCCAGCCTGGTACTTTTTTCAAGTCTTCATGCGAAGCAGGGTTTACCAAAGAAGGAGGTTTGAACCGCAAAGTTTGCCAGTTTGTGGATTGGATATTTTCAAAATGGTCGTTTTCGAGGGTGTTGTCCTGATCGACTCTTTCACTGAACAACACAAGAGGATCTCTAATAAATAAGTGAGCAAAATGCTTGGCCATTACCCGATCAAAACCAGATTTGATCAACTTCTGGAAGATAGGCTGGTTGATTGGAGACTCGAGATCATTAAAGTTTTCGTCAATGCCTGCCTCATCAACCAAATAATTGTCAATCGATGCGTACCGACTCTTTGGAATCTTCTGCACAGACTTCCCATCTTTAGTCATCAAGTTGGTGTCTCCATATTTGTTCACCACCCTATCACCGTTTATACCACGTCCACCGCCCAACCTTTCAAAGTGCTCCTTTACCCTTGGATTAATATCCAAACCACCAAAATAGTCATAGTCGGGGTATGGTTCGGCATTCCTTTCAACGAAGGTTCTATCATCAACTGCACCACTGATTACATTCCACCGAACATCCTGGTTCACCAAAAAACCCTTGAATATGGGAGCAGCCGCACTTAAAGCTAACATCACCGGCGTAAGGGGTGCTAACGTATCGTACAAATAACGAGCTTCAGTTATGTTTTTGGCTTGCATCGTCATTTGCAAACAAGACAGACCCATGCCGAAACCCATAGAGTCCATATACACATGGCCAGGCTTGGAAGCCCAACGATACTCGGCATCACTATCGAATAAGTCTCGTTCAGGAATGCTATCATCTAACAATTTGGTGTGCTTATCAGGATATAGTGGCAAATTGATAACAACCTTACAGCCTCTTCTTTTCCTAATGTTGGCCGTCAAAGTAGGGAATCTGACATGCCTATTGATGATTTCATCGGGAAGAAACAACGACTGTGATGCCGGTCCGATTGGCTTGGCTTGGGGGCTCGTGAAGTCTTTACATCCCATCCTCGGGAAGGTTGTCAAAGTCAACAACTTGATGTGGCTTGGCAATTGAGATTCGCTCAAAAGTCTACGCAGACGCATGTTGCTCTCCACCTCCAAGTAATGACCAAGCTTGGTTCCATCGAAAGGTGCCAAAGGAGTAGCTTCAATCATGAATCTTCCATATTCTGGGTGGAAGGCAAGATTTTGCCGTATAGCTTCTTGGCCAGCTTCAATGGAGCCATCATTCAAGTCGTCGATTATGTAGTCGTGGTCTATATTCAACTTGGCTGTCTTGCTTTGCTCATCCACTTCTACAAGCATGTATTCAACCTCATCCCCCCAGTAAAATTTGTCGTTATCTCTTTGCTTGTGCTGCGCAAAGATGTTGATCAATTGGGAGATTCCATTATCCCTCACATGGGTGTTATGGCTTCTAGATTCATACCAATCGAGTGGAGTTCCCAACGATAACAAGCCCATTATGCTGTCTACGACTTTGAGCGGTTTAGTGGCGACACAGAGGCTCAATTTATCCCAACTAGGACTGGATTAGAAACTTTTTTTTTGTCTTAGACACTGCTTAAAAATTATTCCCTGACTAATCAAGGCAAATTTTGCGAAGCAACGATTGTGGCTCTCTTAACGGTCGTAAGTTTCTCAAGGTTTTGACTGTCTTCAGGGTTGTATTCTACGAGAGTACAGTAAAGTGACAGATTGTTTTTGAAAAAATAGAACTTTTGCGAGAGGCCTCTTGTATCGTAAGTTAGCGGATAGACTTGTCCTCAATGTGGGGATCCTTATCTTAATGTTCAATATGCCAGGCTTATTGTAGACTTATCTATACAATTCCGTTTTTATTTGTAATCAGCTATGGGCTTTAATCGGGAGTTATTGAAGTATTGAAAGGAGGGTCATTCTCCCCATTAACACCGCAAGCGTCTGCTATACTTGCAGCTTTACTTGCAGCTTTATTTGCAGCTTTATTTGACATATTTCATCTAATAAACTCGAAAGGATAACACACTATAGTTGGATCTCAAACACTAAGCCAAGCAGCCTACCTTATCGCAACTCAAGAAATTTAGTCACACAGATCCTTATGTATGCTTCAATCTATGGATATATAGTAGAGATAAGTAGATTGAAATCGGCAGACGGGGAATGTTGCAAAAAAGGATTCTCTTTTAGTGTCGATTTTTGATTTCAGGCTTTTGGAAAGCACTGTATTTCTAACAGAACGAGGCTCTCTAGAAGGCTTTCCTGCTCAGAGACTACCATGATATACTTCAGGTAATCGTGAAAGTATCACAATAGTTGGGGGTTGCGCTGCAGTGTATGTAAGCTCGATGCCTTAAATATGGAGTTGCATTTTGGAAGCTGATTGCGATTACAACCAAAAAGAGTAGACCTAGACACCCGCAGACAGACATCTCTCGGTATTGTCGTTGGAGACCATTTTGTCGTTGGAGACTCAGACAAAATCAAAAATCGTCTATCTTTTCTAGGAGGATTGTTCCAAACACGCCGACAGCAAATTTCTTGTAATAGTGCCTTCTTATCCAGGTCACCAACATCTTTTGTTCTATTGAGCAGCAAGAGATGATTACTGGATGCTGCAATGTTGGTAACTTTTTCACGTAACAGTCACACTAACAAGAGTAGGTGCCCGTGGAAATTTTACGATAAGCACTCACGTGACTTCTACCCACATCCAACGCAATGTATATCGCTTCAACTGTGGGGGAGCCTTCACCGTCTATGGGAACCCAAAGAACACTGACATTAAGTTAATTGACGATGTTCTTTGTTCTTGCACTCGTGGCTCCGGCACTTTGCCTTAAAGCATTTGACAATGGAGTTGGATACACTCCCCAGATGGGCTGGAACTCATGGAATAAATACGGATGTGATATCAACGAATCGGTAATAGTATCGACAGCGGAATCGATGAAAAACTTGGGCCTTTTAGATCATGGATATGAATATATTGTCATGGACGATTGCTATCAATTGAAAGAAAGAGACCCAAAGACTGGTAAAATCATGGTCGACCCACAAAAGTTTCCCAATGGTATCGAATATCTATCTAAGAAAATTCACGATTTGGGATTTAAATTTGGGATGTACTCTTCTGCTGGTAAATTTACCTGCGGTAGGTATCCAGGTTCTTTGGGATATGAGGACATTGATGCCCGTACCTACGCAGATTGGGGTGTAGACTATCTTAAGTATGATAATTGTTTCAACGAGGGTTTAAGTGGAAATGAGAAGATCAGCTCTGACCGGTATTTGAAGATGTCTAAAGCTCTCAATGCTACTGGGAGAACCATATTTTATTCATTATGCCAGTGGGGTGAAGATAATGTGTGGAACTGGGCGACCATCTTGGCCAATTCGTGGCGGGTAACCGGTGATATCTATGATAGTTTCAATCGATATGACGACAGATGTCCCTGTGAGCTGTTTGACTGTAAAGGGATCCAGGGAAATCTGTGCTCCATGGTAAACATACTTGAAAAGGCTGTTCCCCTAGGTCAAAAAGCTGGGCCCTTTGAGGGCTGGAATGATCTAGATAGTTTAGAAGTAGGAAATGGAGGAATGACGACTGAAGAGTACAAGTCTCATTTCACTCTCTGGGCAATTTTGAAGAGCCCGTTGGTTTTAGGAAATGATGTGACAAGCATGTCTGACGCTGATTTTGCGATTGTTACTAATAGGGATATTATATCTATAAATCAAGACTTTTCAAGTCCAGCTGTCCGAATCTGGAAGAGGCCAGTAAAGGGTGGCCATTTGCTGCTTTTTGTCAATAAATTATCACAAAAGGACTCATTTGCCGTCACTTTGTTCAATAGCGGAGAGAAAACACAACGGTTAAATCTTCAGTTTGAAGACATCTTCTTCGATCATCCGAGCTACAAAAAGTCTTCCTTCCATATTCGGGAGCTTTGGACAAACATTACACTGAATGTTTCACAGAGCCTTTTCGCCCTGGTAGGCCAACACGGTATTAAAATTTGGGAGTTCGACGTCACAAATACAGTGCCTGAATCGACATCGATATCCACCTGGTGGTTATACTTGAAGTCGTTTAGTAACTTTTTATAGAAGCCAATTCTGGTTTTTTCTTTCATTCGAAAGTTTCAACTCCTTCTCTATGATCGAAACGTACCTTGATATTAATTGGACAACATATCACAGTAATCTATCTCGAAGCTTTCTTGCTCCCGTAGCTAAATCCAGCAAGTTTTAGATCTTATTCGTAAACAAGCATTCGTTCTAAAAAGTCAAATATCTATATTTATCTTTATTGTATTTCAACGTCTTCATTAATAAGTGAACACACTAATCTAGTATAAGCCTTCGATGTTTTTAACAATACATCCGGCATCATTACCGCTGGTTTTTTCAACCAAAACACCAATTTCAATTGGCTCTTCACCTTGTTGCACCAAAATTTCCTTGACCTTTTCAACATTATCTTTTTCGACTACCAAGATGATACCAATTCCCATGTTCAATGTTTTCAATATATCAGCATGTGGGATGTTTCCCAATTGGCCAAACCACTTAAAGATCTCTGGGACTTCCCAAGTCTTCATATCTATGACAGCTTGTAAGTTCTTTGGCAAGCATCTTGGTATGTTTTCGACTAAACCACCTCCAGTGATATTGGCCAAACCCAACGTCAAGTCCTCCTTAATAACAGCAAGCACTTGCTTAACATAGATTTTGGTGGGCGTTAAGATCTCTTCTCCGATACTTTTACCACTCGTAGAGAATGGGGCCGGGGAAGTGTAGTCAAAGTCCTTAGAAGTCTCAATCAAGTGTCTGACTAAACTATAACCATTTGAATGCAAACCGTTAGATGTCAAACCAATAATCACGTTTCCAGCACTCATCTTTTCCGTAACAGGTAACACCTTGTCTTTGTTTACAGCACCAACGGCAGTACCGTTCGTATCATAGTGTCCTGGAGCGTACATACCAGGCATTTCACTAGTTTCACCTCCCACTAAAGCACAGCCAGCTTGAATACAACCATTGGCCACACCAGCAACAAAGTCTGCAGCAACTTTGATGTCCAACTTTGCAGTAGCAAAGTAATCCAAGAACATCAATGGTTCAGCACCTTGCACCACCAAGTCGTTGACATTCATAGCTACCAAATCAATACCAACAGTATCGTGAATGTTCATGATTTGAGCAACTCTCAATTTCGTTCCAACACCATCAGTAGCACCCACCAATAAAGTATCAGAAGTCTTATATCCGGCCTGGGCCAAATCGAATAAACCACCAAAACCGCCAATATCGGAGTCTGCTCCTGGTCGGGCAGTTGATTTGACCTTAGCCTTGATCTTTTCTACTAACAAGTTACCATTGTCCACAGAAACACCTGATTCTTCGTAAGTAACGCCTGTTTTCTTGCTTGCTACTTCAGAATCTCTGAAAGCTTTGTGAGCAATATCCTTTCTGTTGTATTTACCCTTGAATTGAATGTACTCAACACCTTCGTAAGCCTTGTCTACAGCTTCCTTTATGGTCTTACCTATAGCAGTTGAAGCAATGACACGGCCACCGGCAGTGACAATCTTCCCGGCTTTTTCAGCTGTTCCAGCATGGAAAACGAAAGTATCAGCTGGCAATGGGGTTTTAACAGTTATTTCGTCTCCTTTTGGATATGATTCGGGGTATCCAGCAGCTGACATTACAACGGTAGTCGAAAAGGTGTCTGGCTTGAGATCAATTTTAACAGAATCTAATCGATGTTCGGCACATGCCAAAAACACTTGGGCCAAATCGGTGTCTTCCGTCAATAATGGCATAACTGTTTGAGTTTCAGGGTCTCCAAAACGAACATTGTACTCCAAGACCTTGGGTTCCTTGGTAGGTGATACCATAATACCGGTGAATAAGACACCACACATGGGGTAACCATCTTTTCTCATACCATCGATAGTGGGTTTGATAATCTGAGCATCAATCTTGGCTAAGATCTCAGGAGTAGCAACCGGAGCTGGGGCGTAAGCACCCATTCCTCCCGTATTTAAGCCCTTGTCACCATCACCAATTCTTTTGTGATCCTGAGCAGCTGGTAAATTGAAGAAGGAGTAACCGTCAGTGATAGTAAGAATCGACAATTCATCGCCTTCCAAGAACTCTTCGATAACAATCTCATCTCCAGCACTTCCGAAGTTCTTGGCTACCATGATTTCATCCAACCCTTTCAAGGCCTCTTCCTTCGTTTCTGGAATCAATACACCCTTTCCAGCTGCAAGTCCATCGGCTTTCAAAACAACCTTGTAATCAATATCTTCAATATGTTTCTTGGCATCGGCCACAGAAGTGAAATTCTTAAATCTAGCAGTTGGAATGTTGTGCTTGTCCATAAAAACCTTGGAAAAAGCCTTGGATCCTTCCATGAAAGCTGCCTTTTCTGATGGACCAAAAACTGGAACACCGATCTTCGTAAAAACAGTTGAAATACCATCCACTAAAGGTTGTTCTGGACCTGGGACTGCTAAGCCAATACTGTGTTCAATAGCAAACTTACTCAAGGCATCAAAATGCTCTGGAGAGCCGGATAACTGTGGCACATTGATAACTTTTTCTGATACCCTAGTTCCACCGTTTCCAGGTGCAACATAGATTTTGTTGACGGATTTGGACTGAGCCAACTTCCAGACAATCGCATGTTCTCTGGCACCGTTACCGATAACGAGAATGTTCAATTGTGGGCTCGACATCTGTTGGGATATTGGTTTAACTTGAGTTTAAACAGTAAAGATACTGGTAGCTCTTCTCAGATAATTTTTTTCTCAGCCAAAAATTAACAACTCCATCTAATGAATTTTGACTCAGTTGTGTGCGGCTGTCGACCCTAGGTTCAGTAGTTGAAAAGATCTGTCTAAGTTGACTATGTACATATTTACAGAATAATGAATCAGATGGCCACATCACCATCCCCTATGATGCCTTCGAATTTGTAGTCGGGGTCACTTGGCAACTTGACTGGGTTACCGTCTTCATTTATAGGAGTGTACAAGTAGTAAGACATCAAAGAGTTTACAACAGCTCTTGTTTTGGCTTCGTTAAGAGATGATCCCACTCCCTCTCCAAGCTTCTCAGTACCCACAAATACACCAGCAACATAAATAGCATGACTGGATAATCTACCTGTTTCAGCAATTAATCTTACTTGAATAGGCTCCTTGAAGTTCAACTTTTCACACAATCTGGCCAACTCTCTTGTGGGTTTAGAGAATTGGAACATGTTCTCTAATTGCATCTTCCTGGACAAGACATGATCGTCTATGAACTTCTTGGTAGCGATTTCACCACAGTGTGTATACAATCCACCTATGATGGACCTTACGGCTCTGGCGTAGGCATCGGCCTCTTTGGAAACGAATTGGCTGGCAGTGAGAGAACGAGATTCTTCAGAACTTAACTCTATTATTCCATCTTCAGAAACTTGGTTCTTTTCTTTATCTGTCAAATATCTCAACTTGCCGTACTGCAAGAATTCAGACTCTTGAGACAACTTTTTATCCAACTTGGAAGTGGTATCAATTTCAATCCCCCAAAGCTTACCTAATTCGTACAAACTGTTGGTTCCCATCAAAGAGTCAACGGCTGTGTTATGAATAGGCATAGGCAATCTGGGATAGCGTATCAACAAGTACTCAGACACATAATATGATAATAAACTTTTTCCTAGGGTATTTAAGCCGTAGTTGTTAGCCAAGCCTTCGAGTTTAATGGAGTTCAAAGCTTGGGATAATGTGGAATATTGGTAGTTGTCGGGTAAGTTCAATCTGGAATGCAATGCTACGAGCGGTGCCGACTGTTGAGCAGTGGACTCTGGTAACCTGTGGGTAAAAATGGTATTCCTGTAGCTACCGTAATTGGTCAAATCATCGTACTCAGTTTTCAACGATTGATCACTTTTTGCCACGTTATAAAAGCGTATGGATATTGGATTCAACACCCGGGGTTTGACCTTCAATACACTAAACGATCTTGACAACATGTTGATATTTTACAAGATTCTGACCAAGCCTGCGTTTAGTTTCTGGATTAGAATTTTTCACTGAAATGTTGATGGATTTTTCAGTTTTTTTTTCTCACGCACAGAAAATCGTAGTTGCAAGACTTCTAAGAAACCATCTGTAGACTTAGGCCCCTCGATTGCAACGACTGAAGAAGCATTCGGGACTTAGTGGATGCTTCCACAAGCCCTGACCGCTTTATTATACCGGTCTGGCTTGCCGAGATCAGTTGATCTCACACCCTAACGGAGTTTTTCCTCTTCTACCACTAGTGCTCTTCAACGGTACCAGGTTTCACCGCAGAAGCAGCGCCTTTACTTTTCTCATTGGAGTATAATCACGTCCGTCCACCCTCTACCCTCCAAGTCGTATATCTCCATAACTTGTACTCCAGCAGTGAAAAGTCGTGCACTTGTCTGTTACCTCCATCGCTGTTCGCACTGTTTCGCCAACCAACCAAAACTAATTTAAATACAATTAGCTAGTCGATATCATACACCATGAGCGGGCACCATCACGCACCTAAGTTGAATGGATGGGCTATAGGAGCCATGTCCTCTGTGCTTGTCATATATGCTTTAATCAAGTCTCCTTTGAAGTACAGATATATAAGTGAAGACAGAATGAGCCCCAAAGCCGACTTGGCCTGGAGAAATGCTTCCCAGAAATGGTTAGATAAAAACCTTTAGGTTACAGAAGAAGCCTGTTGAAGAGCGTCACTCACTTGCATGATATATACACACTTTACATGTCTTATGTATTTAAATAAACACGAATATTTTTCAATGCCAATATGATCTGTGAACTTCAGATTTATCCCATCTTTGGTAGCTCAAGGCTTTCCGTCGTACGATAGGCCGGCTCTAGCTTGAACCAGTCATTCTCTAGCTTGAAGAAGCACCACATGAACCGCCTGAATATCTCTAATACTTCTATTAAACAGTAACCAAATGAAAAAGCGTCGTACCCAAACAAAAACAAACCTACTCTGGTCATTAAAGGTTTGTGTTCGGCCTCCCTTTGAGTATAGAACTTGAGGACCCATATATATCTCAAAGCAAAGTCCATAGCGATACCAAAGTAATATACGACAGGTGTCTTGTATATGAGCTTTTCTGGAGAACGAAGAACATGGGTTGCGTTCCCCTTCTTTAATAAATAGTCGAAAGTTTGGAATCCCCAATCCATGCGAACGTCCCAGATGAACGAGTATGTGGAGTTCACAAACGACATTATGTACCACCATGTATTTAACACGTGTAGAAAGTTGAGGTGCTCCTGTTTCTCAGCTTCGCTATCCTCGCTGTATTGTTGAACATTAAACTTGATTAAAAAGTTGATAAAAGTTGGCATGAGGCCTGAAGTATATTTCAACAAGTTCAAAAAGTGTTGCTTCGATTTTGTTAAGGTATACTCTTTCCAACATTGTCTGATTCTGATAAAAGTGGGTAAGCAAAGCATGAACAATTCCAAGATGCTATTGTAAGCCATTTCATCAGAAATAAAATAATGCCAGATAAAGATTCCTATGTCATTCAACACCTTTGCATAGGATACCAAACTATCACTTATCAATATGTCGTTTGTCCTCATCAGCTTCGAATTGATGTTCCCCGATAATATTCTTTTCATGGTTGTGAATAATCGTAATTTTCCCACTGAATTATCACTAGGCTTACTGAAGATCTTGTAGCTGATGAGTAGCATGGTCACCAAAGGAATCAAATGGTAGATCAAAACCAATGTGGCATGATGGGTTTCATCATAGAAAGATAGCTGGATAATCTTGAAAATAATGAACGATATAATAGTGTTGATGGTGATGACTCTCAAATTGAATCTGATTCCTTTAAGCAATAGGCTGTTCTCACTGAAGTCTGCTACTGACACAGTAGCTTGTTCTCCTACTTCAGGTGCATTGCCTAGTTGTGGATAATTGTGAGAAGAGTATGACAAATTTACCAACTGGAGCACATTCATACCATTGATCTTGTAGCAACCATACACTATCAAGTACCATAGCAAATGGCCCAATTGGATAAGAAAAAGGATCCGGTACGGCAAAGGTACAATAGTGTCGAATATAATTGCATCTAACTTGTCTTCCATCCTCCAGGTTTCAATTCATCTATGTTATGCAACGTCAATCTGGCTGCCTATTGAGTGTTTGAGATGCATCGAAACGCGATACATAGAAAACTTGACACCACACACTTCTTCAGGAACAATGTTCAACGTGAAGGTTGTAGACAATTGGACAAGAAGAGCATCCAATTGGGAGCAGAAGTTCAGAGATAATTGTAGTACAGTTGTTAAAGAAGACCTCCAACCTTTTTAGAAGTGCAAAGACTGTTGTCCTGTTGAGCAAGGGTCACAGTAATCTTCAAGTTTGGAAAGGCTTCAGTTGTGATTATATCACGGTATGTTTTAATCAGAAGTATTCATGATTAGCATGGAAACATCATTAGCCACGTTCTACAAGAGCTAAGTGAAAGAGAAACTTGGATATACTGTATAGTCTCCATTAGGTAATTATTTAAATCTCCGTACATTCACTACACAGAGCGGTGTTAAGAGGATCATCAAGGTCCTAGAGATGAATTGTTAGTATAAACGTCTCACAATTAACTCTGCTAATATTGCTGATATTGTTGTAAAGTTCAGAATTTTCAGTGTTTGGCTAATAAATCGAATCGGTCATAGTCCTGAAAAGGATCCTCCGTTTGGGGCGACAGCTTGTCATCACGTTAACAACCAAATCAGCAACATTCAATCTTATACATACTAGTTTCCAGAATGAAATAGGCGAGTGATAATTTGAAAATTTTTCCCAACAGGATTCCAATAAATCCTTCTCGAGATGTAGTTCTGGGTACTGCACGCCGTCAGATTTTGGTGTACATACCTTTAGAAGAAAGCAGTCATAGGAGGAATGAACCACAATAACAGGTTTTGCAAGAGACATTGTCACAGAGACTCATATTAAGATGCACTTGTATATTGTGGGTTTACTTAAGTTGTAGTTAATGCCTGGTTCAACTCAAAGCGTTTTTCCTTGACTTAAGCTTCTTTAACTTCTGCTTAGAGTTGTTGTCCCTTCTTTCAGTCTTAGTCAAGTATCTAAACTTCTTACGTCTGACTTTCTCCTTCCCCTTGGGTTTGGCAACACCCACCGTTACAGCATAATTTTGTGCTCTCTTTATAGATTCGTCAAGGACTTCCTTGGCTTTCTCCAAGTCTACAAAATTGGCTTTGGCCTTAGCTTCCAAGCTGATCTGCTGAATATTTGCCATCAATGGATTATCCATAGACTCCACTACAACTGTAGTGTCTTCGTCGATAACAGCATCTGTACTGCTAAACAGTGTGGGATCTTCAATCTTGTAAATTTCTTTGTGTCTTAGTATTCCACGAGGAGTCAGTTCTATTTCTCTCATTTCACCATCTTGTTCTCTACCATCCTCTTCTTCATTTTCAGAGTCGCTGTTGTGTTTACTGGACGCACTACCTTCCTTAAACCCCTCCCAACTGTCCTCTTCATCTTCGGAATCATTATAGTTCGTGATTTTTTTCACTGTATCATTAAACTGACTTAACTGTTCTTGTAAGTCCTTCTTCCTTTCGTCCCTTATTCTCTTTCTTTCTTCAATTCTTGCGAGTCTTTCTTGTTCTTTGTTGAACTCCTGTGCTTTCTTTTGTCTCTGCAATTTACGTTTATGGAACCCTGTCAAATAATCTTGACGGGAATCTTTATCGAAAACAACTTCCTCCACCCCAAACTTCTTTCCTTGTTTTTGAATATACTTCTTACCCCCACTAAGGATCTCTCTATTCGATCTCCTGCCAGACATGTTTGCGTAAAGAAGTGTACCCTGAAGTGTTTGATTCTCAATCCACTACTAAAAATTTTGGTGATATAAGATGAGCATCGCATCGCAGTTATGGCATAATAGCAATATTGTACATTTTTATTTTTCTACAATATCTAGATTGGAGTCAACACTAGCATAAAAGATCATGGATACACAAATAGAGAAGATCAAAAAGTTCTTAGATTCTTTGGACGGATCCATAGATGACCTTCACACAAAACTACAACCCATAATAACAAAATCCCTAGATGAAGTGGTTTCGAATGTTGACTCTCCCATAGAAAAGATCGAGATATATAACAGTTACTCATACGTTTTGATATCTTTAATCGTTGCTTACTTGCGGTCAAGTGGGGTTGATACTACCAACCACCCGATAATGAAAGAATTGGAACGGGTGAAACTGTATATGAAGAGACACAAAGACCTAACGACTTCACAGGAAGATAGCGAACTGAAAAACTTGAATGATACTAAAGACTACTTACAACAGACCTTAGGAAACAAATCCGTTACTGGTAATACAATCACGGCCAGAATGAAAGGGCCAGCTATAAGTTCCAGCAGTTTCAAAAATAGTCATAAAAAGTTTACAGAATAATAAATCAGTATTTACATAAAATATGCATTGTGTATAATCGTGTAATTCATTAATAAAAGGGGGTAGTAGTTAATTAGTAGTACTCTGTAAAGATGTGTTCTTCTTTTAAGTTTCTTTCCACGATGAAGTAAACTTCCATCAATAAATTTGGAAATTTTGAATTGAAATATTCGTAAAAGCCATTTGGTAAAGGGCTCATCTTCGTCTGCAATGTTGGAGGCATATCATTGAAATGATGATACTTATTTCTGAGGGCTCTCAAAAGGTCCATGAGCTTTTCTGGTTGGTACTTCCTGTATTTACCAAGATTGTTCATAAATTCTTCGCTAAATTTAACATGCCAGTTGCCATTTGTTACCCTAGGTGAAACACTTTCGAGTTCTAATAATAAGGAGCTTGGAGGGTCCCGTTTCTCTACTTCAAAGCGATCGCTCACTTTCAAAAGAAACCCTAGTTTCCTGCTCATAGACCAGAAGAAGGGGTGTTTCAAGATTTCCCGGGTGCCTGGTCTGCTCATAGGATTCAGTTGAATCATTGAAGCAATCAAATGTTTCAGCTCGTATCTATCTTTATATGAGTCCAATAAAGACAAGTCATAAACACCCTTGATTATGTTACCTTCTCTCATATATCTATCACCGAAAGGATGGTTTCCATCAGTCAAGATGTAGTAGAATATACATCCCAAGGAGAAGATGTCAATAGCTTTTGTAAGTCTTTTTCCACTACTCGAAGAACCTCCGTTCAAAGTACCATTAGATCCAATAGATGAAATAGTGTCGGGTGATATTTCAGATATATCCAGATTCAAGAGTAGTTCAGGAGCTCTCCAACCAGATGTCCCCGAAGCAGCATTTTGAGTAGTTGCTCTGAATGAACTTTGATCATTATCAAGCTTTTTGCACAAACCGAAGTCTGAAATCAACAACCTGAAATCATGGTTAGAGTTTTCATGTTCTTTAGCATTACCTTTGTGCTTAATGGCACCGATCAAAATGTTCTGAGGTTTAAGGTCTCTGTGGACAATTTTCAAGTTATGCAAATAATGCAACCCATTTGTCAATTGGTACAAAAGATCTGTATAGTTCAAGGACAAATCTTTCAAATGGTTGAAATTGATGTTCACCTTTCGTCTTTCTATCAAATCATCCAATGAACCTTTACATAATTCCAAAGCAATGTAAAGAAACTTTTCACTTACAGAACTTTGGGAGCAAAAGTACCTGATAACATTTGGATGATCATCACTTTGTTGCAATAAAGAAACTTCATGGTTAGCAACGTCATAGAAGTCCAATAACATTCTCTTAACTGCAACCGGCCTGTTTTCAAAGGTACCTTGAAAAACAACGGTACCATGAGAACCGTAACCAAGAATTTTATCAGATATGGTTAAGTCGTTCTCGATCTGAAGCTTCTTAGTAGTAGCTTTATTAATCATATTACCCATCTTCGTTAAACTTTTAGTGCTGATGACTTTTTCGTCGGGGCTGAGTTTGTCTTGATCTTCCGTAAAGTCGATGTCTGTGTCGAATGCAACGCTCTTAGACTTATTACCTCTCTTTCCACCACGGCTTCCTCTCTTACGCTTCCTTTTGGCCAATTCTTCTATTTCGTCCTCTCTTATTGGATCAACCAAAGACAACCTGTGAGCAGTAGATGATGTAGAGACAGCCGGAGACGTGCTGATTTCTTTCTCATTCACCCCGCTTTCTGTGGCAGATGCCTCTTTATCATCAAATGATAAAGAGGCCAGCTTCGGATCTGAACTCTTTTCTGTTTCATTGCTATTGACCAATTCTTTGTCTGGCTCCTCGACTTTAACGTCTTTTTCAGTAGTACTTGTTTTGTCAATGTTGACGATAATGTCAATTTTCCAGTTACTGAAGACTCTTCTAGTGACTTTTAGGCCTAAGCCAAACACGATAAGAATAACAAATAACACTGCAATATCCTCAGCAATTCTCCTCAAGATTGAAGGTCTAGTATGTTGAATTCTATAAGGGTAAGTCTCTTGGAAATACTGACCTGGATGTTGTTCTGAGTCTAGTGGTTGCTCAATCAAGAGCATATTTTGTTCTTTGCGGGAGGTGGGTAACAGCACTTTCTCTGCTTCCTTTGAAGCCGTATGGAATCTGATACCGTCTATAATGTTCTTCACCGGAAGATTAGTTGTAGTTCTATGTACAACTAATCCCTTGGAATCAGTTTCAATAACTTCATTAATGGTGGCTACCTCATGGCTGTGAGATTCAATTGGAATACTTCCGAAGTTGGAGGTTGGTCTATACTTGTTCTCTGCATTAAGATGATGGAACTTGTGAACACCATTGATAAACTGTTCACTTTCCTTGCTATTCACTTTAAGATTTCTTAGAAGGTTCAAATCTAAGTTCAGCTGAAGGTTGTTCTCCGCTTTAAATAAGGACATTTGGTACTGGGATATAGGGGCCGATTTTATCAATGTTGGGTAGTTGGTGAAACTCATAGCAAACCATTGGTTTGATGTTACCGTTCGATTAATGAAACATAAATCGTTATTTATGGTTCCGTCATCTTGATTTATCTGAAGATTATTTAATACCTTCAAAGGGTGAGGTAGCGTGACGTAGTTATGGGCCACATTCACATTATTGAAGATATCGAAAACATTGACTGTCAACAGCGGGAGTTTGCTAATCCACATAGGAGTTCCCAAGTTTTGGTTAATAGCCAAAAGAGATTTATCGTGAAAAGGTGTGAAGTACAACTCATCCAAGGACTTTTGATTCTGCAAAATCAAGTCATTGTCTATATTATTGGGTCCCCATTGGGAATACGTGACGTACCAAACGATGTTCGAGTTACTCTTGGAATGAATGGTTAGCTCATAAACTGTTTTGCCTATCATTATGAAGTCTGAGTCCTCAGACGCATCTCCATAAAGTGTAGTCGGTCCAGGCCCACTATCATCACCTACACCAAATTGACTGATTAGTTCTCCTGTGTGAATATTGATGGTGTAGAGTGACGTTTTTCTTGTACCGGTATAAATCTTGTCATCGCCCGACAAGAAAAAGGGACTTTGATGCACCAAGTCCTTAATACTAGCAGGTAGCTTATTCAAGCCATATTCAGAGGTGAAATAGTATAAGGAACCATCATTGTAAGGTTCCACAAACCATAGAATATTTGAATCGTCAACATTGGATCCATTGGTTTCAATCTTTATAAGTGGCTCATCAAACTGAAGGGACCAGATAAGGTTCCCTGTGTTTCTATCGAGATTGTGTAGGTTTCCGTCTATGTCACTGGTAAGCAAGTAATCAGAGAGACTATAGTCCCTTATGGATCTTAGGTCAAAAGGGAAAATATTCGAATTAGAAAAGGAATCATCGTTCCCAACGGAATTGATAGGGACTGAATCTGAATCCGATATTATGCGTGGATCATAACTCTTGGTGAAGCTAGGCTTTGCATTGGAAAGATGTAGTAGTACAGAAATACTGAACACTAGCAATGATATGATGCTCTTCATTATGTTCAACTATCCATTTATTTGTTTAGCAATTGGCCTGCAATTGAGCTAGAGGAAAACAAAAACCGGAAAAAAACTCTAAAGATGAAAAGGGATAAAAGGGGGACAAGGTAAACAATAGTCGATTTTTTTTTGAACGTTTCGACGAAAGGTATGTTGAAACGGAAGGAGTTCTGTCGTCCAGGAATGTTTAACGGATAGTGAAGAGTCGTTACTCGCTTGCAAGCCGATATATAAAGTGGTCTGAAAATTTTCAAATGATGCGAGGTTTTGAGTTATATTTGTTTTCGTGCTCCATAACAAATATCCCTTTGCATAGCTGCATACAATCTTCCATTTATCAACTCTTCAACATCTATACACTGATTCTACCAAAGTTTATGCGAGTAGAGAATATTGCAAATCAATGAACTTGAGGCCGAAGATTGATGAAGTTTCTTGTAGAGCGTTTCTTGTTGAACGTTTCTTGTAGAGCGAACCCACCTTGATCTCTATTCCATGCAAGATAGACATTAGGTAGTAGCTATAATGTGTTGCATAATAGCCAGTATAACTACACGATTTTTGCTAATTGTGGAAATATTGGTGGGATCTTGCTTACCCTTGAGCTCTGGCCGCTGATCTTGTAGTTTCGGAGTTTCTATCCAAGACGGCTAAGTGGTGGCTCTCTACGTCAGGGGATAATAGATCTTAAGCTAGTAAAAGAAGTTGAGGGGGAAAGCGGACTCAAAACTAGTGGTACTCAGTCGAGTTTTGGCCTCAAGCATCCTAGTTCTTGGGAGGTTATAGCTCACCCAGTGGGTACTTATTACAAGCCTTCCAGTCTGCTGGGCTGTTCCAAAGTTGAATTGTAGGTAACTCAACAAAAGGCCTAATATTCAGATTCAGTCTGATATCATCAAAATATTATATAGAGAGGTAGCTGGAAACTAGTACCAAAAAGACATGAAAACGTTTGCATTCTTCGAAGAGCTTCACACGGAGATAATGGTCCAATTCGAAAGAATTCAACAAGGGCTCAAGAGCCAGGTAAATACATCTACACATCAAGAGCAAAATTATTGGTAAGCCATTCTATACAGTATTGAAGTGGGATAAACAATGGGGAAGTACGCAGGAAAAGATGCAACAAGATGCCGATATGGGCCAAGAATTTTAGTACTTTAGGGGCATCAATATGATCCAGAGCTACGGCTCATTCGGTACCCATCCATCCACTAGTAGCTCATATACTGATAGACTTGTTCATTAAACAAATGTAGAGGTAGAATAAGGACGAAGTGTTGTTAAATGGCAGTGATCGATTTAATTTTACAATTTTCACAAATAATACGTTTCTCACAAAATATCGTTGGATCTTTGATTCGGATGCTAAGAGCTAGAGGAAAATCGTCTATTCATTCAACATTCTACCAAGTTCATCTATATTCATTTGGGCCAATGAGACTATGTCGTACAACTCTTGACGTTTGTATTGTTTTATGGTGTCTTCTGGTACCCGCTTGTCGATTTTATGGCCACTCTTTTCATTGACCCACTTCCAAAGGTTAACTTCACTTCTTCTTATGGTAGCATCATTATTCAATTGGTTTCCTATACTCGGAATTAAATAGAATCTATCATCGTTGATTGTAATAGAATTGCCTACCACTTGCAATTGTTTGGGCAACATAACATAATTGTATGCTTGGATAGTGATAAACATTGCAGCCAAAAGTATGATGTATCCAATAGCGAGAGATGGAACCATTGGGATCGGGATAGAAGACCCAATGGAGTCCACCAAGTCAGTCACTTTCTCACTGAACGACTTCTCCTTTGGTGGTGGAATCTCTTGAACCGAATCTTTCGTGTCTGCAGGTATTGATCTCTTTCTCGACCTCTTCTTACTAGGACTGTCTTTTCCGGATGAAGCCCCTGCTTTGATGAAGTCACCTACGGCATCAACCAAGATCTTCATAGACTCCTTTTGCCCCACAATACTTCCATTCTCGATGGGTCCTTTGATCCATGATTTGCCAGTCCATTCAATATTGGTTATAACATAGATTTTAGTAGCGTTGTTGGCAGCCCAATTTAGATAAATCCTGGTTTTGATTTTGAATGCATTGCCACTTGGAACATCTGGAGTTGAGATTGCTTGCTCCACTGTGATGTTTTTCTCAATATTGAATTTAAGAATTTTATCGGTGATTATGCATGATGTTTGCTTAGGGCCAATAGAACCCCCCAAAGGTTTCACGTATTTGTAATTCCTGGTGTCTCCCTCTTTATGGAGACCAGTGATTTTTTCTTCTTCAATTTCGATGTTCTTTTGGAGTTTCAACACTTTAATATAGTAGGAGTTATCTTTGCCAAACAAAATGTTGAAGACAACACCCAAGGGGGCGGCGAATTCGCTCTCGATGATAAATGCATCGTTGTTTCCCTTAACATAGTCATTACTAGTAGGGCTATGAGTTAAAGGTCCAACCACAGGAAATCCCTTGAATGTCTTACCAGAAGACGCGTGGGAAGTCTCTTTCTCATTTCCACCCTCCTCTTCACTAGATGCAGCTTCAACTTCATCACTACTAGACAAGGTAGTATCTATATCCTCATCTAGTGGTTGAACACTCGTATCTCCGTTGGGTGCTAATGAATCCTTCTGAGTCTCGTCTTCTTCTTCGACAGTCGAGTTAGCATTTGCTTCAGACTCATCTTCATACTCACTAAAATCACTTGCCTCACTATCAGAGGCACTCAAATTACGATCATCAATTAACTTTCCTTCCTCTTTGTCCAACAATACCCTATGCCATACTCTTGTTAGGAGATCAAACGAAACATCTCTAGAAAGAAAGGTAGCAAACGTGTACTTCTGATGTAAAGTTTTGATGATCATCCCATTTGGGAATAATACGGCAGTTGACCTTTTCTCGATTTGAATCACTTCTTGAAGTGGAATAAGCAAATTAGTAACCCAGCCCAAAATGTTGGATTTGAAGCAGATATAGTGTTCACTTAAGTACATTCTACCTTGTACTAAGATATCTCTCGATAAAGCACATGAAAAATCATCTATCAAGCGATCGGACTTGGGGACCTTACTGAATATCTGATGGAATTCTTTGTTTCGTTTCTTACAAGCTCTTTTCAACTTCTCGTTATCCTGGAGGGCTGAAAACGTCTCTTCATCACTAACGTCCCCTACAGCCCCACCCCCATGAGTAGTTTTACGTTTAGCTTTGGTGTCTGATGGAAGCTGATCTGGCTTCACTGAAGCTGTCCTTTCTATTGAGTCCCTTTTTGTGACTTTGAAATCAGCCAAAGACAAATTTCCGTCTCCCAACGTGCTCAAGGGACTTTCTCTTACAGGAGCAAAGTGTATGTTGTTGGGTGATAACTGATCAGCAGGTTCTGCACTAGTTGTAGGCTTGATTCCATTTTGCTGACCCTGTAATTCTATGTTTCTGGCACTACCAGACTCATCCAAGCTATCAGTCGCTGCATTATTCATCAAGGCATCCAATTTGTTGCTAAATGAGGAGTAATTATCGTTTTCTTCATTACTGACTTGACCGGTATTCGAAGGGAACCTGTCGTCCTCAGACTTCAATTTGTCCTTGTGTGTAATGAGGTTAGCAGTGTTGTGAGCTATGTTTATTATCGATGAGAGGATGCCCGAATCTTCAGTGGATTTACGATGATTTGAGTTGACTCTTTTGATCTCATGGTCCATTACCGACAAGTGATTTTCTGGATAAATCAGACTCGAGTAAGGTTCCAGGCTTCCTTTAGGTGAGATTGGGTGACCATTGGTTTCCGACTTGTGGTTGTTGGTGTCTTCTTGAGTTTTTCGTGGGGGTATTGAAAGCTCAGTAAAAATGGGACGGCCGGACTCATCAAACATCGCTTTATATGAGTTCGAACGAGACCGGCTTCGACGCCTAGACACCAAAGATGTAGTAGATAGATTGAGTGAATCTTTTTCAACCATTCCCTGGCTTTTCGTCTTAGGGGCTGAAAAAGAAGATGTCAGTTTTATGCTTCTCCTAAAAATTTCAAAATTCCTGTGAGCGTATTTCTATCACTTGCTGGCAAGCGAAACTTAATTATTATTACGTATATTATCAATCAACTTTTTCATACGAACTTCATTCTAGTATAGATATTTGAAACGAGGGTTCATGTCTCCAGCCAAGATTTGATCTGTTTCACTCAATGCATTGAACTTATTTATGTAGGCTTCTTGTTGCTTTATAGTGTTCAATCTTTTGACTGCAAAAAAGTAGGCAAAGGAGCAAACGATAGAAAAGCACACAGAAGCTAAGCTAACGGACATACCTGGTTTGTAAACAGGAGAATCCTTAGCCAAGAAGATGAAAGTAGCAATGATACCTCCGATGTTTCCGAATCCGATTTGCCAAGCAGTACCGACGGACTTCCTCAAGTGTCCTCCGAAGTTGACTGATGTCCAGCACACTAAAACGGGCATCGCGGAGTAAAGTCCCAGGGCAATCAAGAAACAACCACCATATCTGACGGAAGGCTGATTTGGAGCCCCGTAGACCATCGCTAATCCCACAATTGAAACGATGAGACAGAATATTAAAAATGGAAGTCTTAATCTCAAGCGATCAGATGCGACGGCGATAATGATAGAAAAGCCAAAAGCTGCTAACCAGGGATAGATTGAGTGCTGGTTGGCAGAGACAGCTGTGTAACCCATTTCTTTAATAATAGTAGCACTGAAGTATGCGTAACCGTATGCGGGAATGACGATACCAAAGTAGGCCAATGCTGGCAACCAGATCATATAATCCTTGAAAGTTTTGACGACATCGGACACCTTATTTGCCACTTCGAAACCAGATTCGGCACCCGAGTAAATAGCTAACTTCTTCTTAACGAAAGCTTTTTCGTTCGACTTCAAGAATTTGGCATCTTCAGGAAAGTCAGCAACAATGAGATATAAGACAATAGCAAGTCCCGCAGTAACAGCACCTTCAATAAGGAACACCCATCTCCATGAAGATAAACCATGGACACCATCTAATTCATGGATTTTATAAGCAATGGCTCCTGAAGCACCACCAGCTAAGCAAGTACTGGTGAAAAAAATAGAGTACCGCTTTTGAGCCTCAAAACTGGCATAGAATGACGATAAAATATAAAAGAGACCCGGGAACGTTGCAGCTTCCGTCATTCCAATCAAGATTCTGCAAGCAAGTAATTGGCCGAACGTTTTGACATACGCCATACCAATGGTGACACAACCAAACAATAAAATGCAACCTGACAACCATATATGGGGCTTGATAAATTTGATTAAATAGTTGGAAATCAACTCGAATACCACATAAGGTACAAAGAAGCAAGCCAAAGCGGTATTAAATTGGTCACCAGTCATATTCAACTCTGCTTCCAAACCATAAAGTCTAGCATTTGAAATATTCACTCTATCCAAAAATGAAAGAAAGTACAAAAGACAGAATCCAGGTACCACACATAAATCGATTTTCCACATTAACTTTTTCTGATCTACTCCGTATTCCTTAGCAAGCTCTTCAACCTTTTGCTCTTTGGTCGTTTCATCATCAACTTGATTAGTTATTGATACTGAAGAAAGTGAATTTGAAGAGTCCTTATGTTTAGATTCGTCGTCACCTGTAGGTGACTGTTTTGCTTCTGTTTCCATGCTCATGGCGATATGATGACAAACTATGGAACTGAATGAAAAATTTCCGGATTCTACGTCTTTTTAGTATGGGGTTGGCTCATACAAAATAGGAAATAGTGCAGGGCCGCTAAAGGCAAAATTGACGGGGCGAAACCGGCTGGAAATCTCAGAGATAACACCGACTGCCATTATTGGATGCGAATATCGTACATAGGCAGATATAGAAGAAGCGAAAGGGGAATCCCCCGTGTGGGGTCTGATCAAACGGGGTAAGCTAACGAAGCTGTATTCCTCAAGTACCATAAAATGTCAGCCCCCGGTATTCAAGCTGTGGTCTACTATGGATTTCACACGCCTGGTTGACATCGAAATTATTCCCTTTGTGAGTAGCAAATTGAAATGTGGGCCGAAAATCTGATGGGGAAGATTTCGGCATTTTTTACGAGATACATGACATGACTAACGGCAGTCACAAGAGAGTTGATAGTTATGTATGGTTGGGCTGAAAAATCAAACAGTCCCAAATGAGATCTTCACAGACTCGTGATCTGCTTTTAGCTTCTGTGCTGCATGACTTGCTCGGACTACTTTTCAAGTTGATATCTCCAACTTGGTTCATATTTTTGTTATGAAGAATCCTATTATCCAATGATGAACTTCATATACTCACCGATATGGTCCTGAAGTATCATTTTGAACAGGTGGAGATAATTACGGTTAATTCTTGTTGCAATCTCTGGGAATAGAATCCTCATTTTGGCGTAACTAGATGTACAAACACAAAATTCATTCATTTCGGCTGCCAACTTCCGCCGCACTTTACATCCTTCGTACCATCTATATTCACTTAGAGAGTCAGTTCAGCCGTGGATTGGGCATTGAGATTTTCAGAGATGCTCGCTCGAAAAACTTGTAACGAGTAAAAATCAGTGCTTACTAAAACTAGGATGTTCAAACTTTTATCTTCCAGAGTAGCTACAGCACCC
Source organism: Yamadazyma laniorum (assembly GCA_002109505.1). NCBI lineage: Eukaryota > Fungi > Ascomycota > Pichiomycetes > Serinales > Debaryomycetaceae > Yamadazyma > Yamadazyma laniorum. Next base: position 1,296,262 of record MVNT01000001.1, on the reverse strand, counting down.
AAGCATTATGGCTTTATGTCCACAAGGTTCATGTCCAATGAAATCAGAGAGGCTATTTCCAAAGCCGTTGATAGCTCAAAAGTAGTATTATTTATGAAAGGTACTCCCGAGTTTCCTCAATGTGGATTTTCCAGAGCAACAATCCAAATATTAGGCCAACAAGGAGTCGACCCCAACAAATTTGCCGCATACAACGTATTAGAAGATACTGAGTTAAGGGACGGCATCAAAGAATTTAGTTCTTGGCCAACCATACCTCAGTTGTACGTCAACAAAGAGTTCATTGGCGGATGCGACATTGTCATGAGTATGGCTCAAAGCGGAGAGTTGGCTGAGTTATTAGAGAAGAATGACTGTTTAGTGCCGGAAGAAGATGATGGAGAGTTGGACATCAAGCCCGCTCATAGAGGTTAAAATGGGAACCTTCTGACATCTATTTGTATATAACGTCTTACTTTTCATTGTTCATTTTATACCCCTAAACCTTGTATATTGAAATTCTATAATACATGAAAAATACTTGATCAGCCAGTGACCATTTGGAATATATAGACAAAACTGCAAAGAACCATAGCAACTAGTGTTGTGTTTTAGTAGATTTCCGTCTAATTATAAGATTCAGATCGTTCATATTGAGCTGAAACTTATCGTTAGGAAAACGGTCACCACTGATAATGGAACTTTGGCGAGTTTGATAGTCTTCTTCATCAGAGTCTGAGTTGGAAGATGAATGTGTGTTAGAAATTGAAGACTTGATGGTAAGCTTGTGAAGGTTAGTCAAAATGTCTTTCTGTTCCTCTTCAATGTTGAATATAGTATTATTGTTGAACTTCAAGCTCGAAAACTCGTTCATTGCTGGATTATTGAATACCGACTTGATGGCTGTAGCTCTGGGACTCAACAATGGGTTGGTGTTGTGACTGCTCAAAGCGGGAATTGGAATCGGCATGGGGATAGCTTTCCCAGCTGAGTCTGTAACCTTATATGGGGATGGCTGTTCTGATAGAGGATCATCTGGATCCAAAACAAGTGTCTCCAAAGTATCTGGATTGCTACGAGTTGGCTTATGTTCGAGATGTTCGATTTGATCGCCGGGTGTTTTAGAAAGTGCATGCTCGTTGGTATTCTCAAACTTAGAGTTGACGTTGAAATAGTCGTCGTAGAATATTTCATCTTTGATCCATGGATGGTTGAAGATTTCGTCAATAGTGATTCTATTATTAGGATTGATTACCAACATCTTAGCAATAAGATCCTTGGCTTCACTGCTGATCTCTTCCCACCATGGATTTAGAAAAGTATAATCCCCTTTCAAAATTTTTAGTGTCAACTTGTTCGAATCATCGTCATAGAATGGAGGAAACCCGCAAAGTATGGTATACAACAAACACCCCAAGGACCAGATATCAACGGCTTTGGAGTAGTAGTTTTGCTTGTCGATATCCTGATTGGCCGTTATTACTTCAGGTGCAGTGTATCCGGCAGTTCCACATGGTGTCTTGAGATTGTTTACATACCTTGGAATTGAAGTGTTGGTCGTAGCTTGATTAATAAAGGGAGTCAACTTCTTGGCGAGACCAAAGTCACCCAACTTGACCACTCCTATGGTTCCTGCTCCTAATCCTTGAACAAAACGTCCCTCATCAAGTCTGGTTTCGTCATCACTGGCACGTAGGGAAGCTTTAAATTCTTCAGCTGAGCGACTAAAAAGTTTTATCTTGTTAAAGAAAAGGTTTTCTGGTTTGATATCCCGATGAACCACATTGTTCTGATGCAAGTAATTAACGGCCTTCAATACTTGTATGAAGACGTGACGAGATAAATCCTCACTGAAGTAAGTGTACTCTATGATTTTGTTGAATATTTCACCACCATCACAATATTCAAGTATCAAATAGCAGTAGTCGTGGTAGTTGTAGTATTCAATTAACTTCAAGATGTTACGATGGTTCATGTGTTTCATTATTTCGATTTCGTTAACGACATTGTTGAGCTGCTTTTCATTCAAATTTGTCTTATTGATGACCTTTATGGCATACAGCTTTCCATTGATAAGACTTTTTGCTTTGTAGACAGTTGAGAATGCCCCTTCACCTATCACGTTTTGAAGCTTGTAAGTCTTGGGTAGATTGGGAAAAGGATTGAGATCAAATAACGACTCTTTCTTCTTCTTGAACAGTAAGAGCCCCATAGTAGGCCAAGTTATTTTAATTAGTTTACTGTAAGTGACGAGTGTGAGTTCTCAAATTTAGAATGAAGCCAGTGAGTCGAATAAAAAAGGTACAGTCCTCTAATAGGAAAAAATGATAGTTGACGTTGGACCTTTGAGCTGGAATAATGTTATCCAAAGAAGGGGTTTGCAAAGTAACTCAATATAACAAAAAAAACTTGCTAGTTATTCTTGAGATCTTGTGTTATTTAAATTCTGTAAAATTTATTTTGTTTCAAATATTTTAAAAAAGTCTCACTATGCTTTCCCCTTTAGCTTGAATTTGAGCCTTGAAAATTTTTTTATTTGGTTGAGGATATTTTGGTCGAACGAAGCTCGAGCAAGGGCAGCCTTGCAGCGCGACAGATGGTGCTAGAGTTTGGTCTAGTTAGGCGTATTTCTGCCACTTGTTCGTGGTGAGGGGATGCGCGCAATAAGTATTACTTTACGTCATAACTGCATTGGGGAAGTGGAGACGCCTGAAAGTATACAGGTCGACTTGACCCTAAATTGGCCCATTCCATTACGGGGCTCAGAATAGCTTCTCGGTGGCAGATCCTTGGTTTGTTTGGCTCCGAGTGGGTTCGTTACCGCGGTGTCTCCCTAGACAAATGGCAGCAGCTGCAGAGGCTTCCTCCCTGATTTGAGCCCTGCACATCTCTGGTATGGTTTTTTTTATCATGGAGAGTAACCCGGAGAAACTATAAGAAAACAATGTGCAAGGTTGCTATTAATTCAAAGGAACCTTGGCTTTCTGTTCAAGTTACCATAACATTTGACCCATACTTGCAGGTTAGTTGGATTTGATTTGCTCATCCCCTACAAAGTGGTAGATTGCCGTCAACTAGTATTATCGAGCCACGCAAATAGTCGGGGTTAAGCAGAAAAAAGGTTTTAACCTGCAAAATCTCGAATCTGAGCTCACGAGACAAGATGTCGAAAGATTCGGAGTTCACTACGACATTGTCCAACTTTCGGGTCTCAACCCATTGATCTCACATTGTTGGGGGAGAAGAATCAAACTTTTTGCATGTAGGAAGGCTGTGGACTACATACAAGCCGGGTAATAGCTATGTATATTGACCGTGAATCAAGTTGTTAAGTGGGATTTTCTTTCCCTTTCGGGCTATAACTAGATGCAGAAAGTCCGTAGTTCGCTGTTACGGACTTCCCCATGATATAGCATATGCGAAGTCTTAGTCAAACGTTTGTGAATGCCGCCACCTATTTGCGAGTCTGCTATGTTTTGGAAGGATTTGGGCCAGCTCCTAGTAAAGCTGTTTTTGAATTGTACAGTGTCACGATAGTCCTGTACTACAGTAGTAAACTTATGTTAATAAACTACATGATTCGTTTAGAGATGCAATCTCACTACATACATCTCTATCTTGTACAATATACTAGGGTATCAGAGGACAGCTGTGTATACATCTATGTGTTTGCTAGAAGCACAAGTTGCAAAATGAATATTCTTCGCAAACAGCGAAAACATAAAACATCTCATCGCGACTATTTTTCACCAGTTGCAATGAGTGCTCCAATCTTCGATTCGACTATTCTCGAGAATGCCGAAGCTTTCGTGGCCTTCACACAGTCTGATGGCATGAAAAGGCTTTTAGGCCACTGGAGTCATAGTTGTAAACTGAATAATCACTCAGAGGTGGTTTCCTCGCTTGGTTATTTAAGATCCATAACCAATAAAATCTCACTGGAGTCCATACATAGTGAGTCTATAAAGCAATTCTACCTCAATTTGGTAGATTCAAACAATATGAAGATGGTTTATAGATGTTTGAACCAGAAGAAAAATATTGTAACTATCCCAATGATATCAATTCTCCATAACATGGTTTCATATAGATTGGTGAATGAACTCCTCAATGGATTCGATCTTTCTACGCACATACTTCCTGCATTATTGATGAAAAATGACTCTATAAGAGCTCAATTCCTCAGATTTTGGCTCCATGTGAACTCGCATATGAATTACTTCGATAGAATGAATCACTTGGGCTCAAAAGTATGGTTCAACATTTTCAAATTCATGGGAAATGATACACCAGAACTAGTGGCCGACTTGGTTAAATTTATTGAGGATAAAATTCTTGGTGAGCCGACTTTCAAACGGTCCACCAAACTCAAGATCTTGAACGAGAACTGTTTGTTCAGTTTACAAGCCAACATCGACAAATTCAAGTTGTTCCCCTTATTCAAAAAGATTGTTGACACAAAAAGTGGTGTCCTATTCCTTGAACCTGCTAACACAACCGTATCAGTCAACAATAAAACGTTCAAAATCAACAATAAGGTTTTATACAATCTTTTGACGTTTATTAAACTAGATTCGACCAGCAAAATCAATTTAGTACGGTTGATATTATCTAAAGATTACAAGCTCATTGACCCGTACATGAATCACCTCATAATCAATGGAGGCTACAACGATCCTGCTTTGACAAATTGGTACTTGAGCCACACTTTATTGTACATCAAAGTACTTCAACTACCTACTTATGATTTGCAAAACATATTGTTGAAGCCGGTGTCGAAAGCTGCTTTATCTAAAGGTTTAAAATCGAAATCAAGTCTCATTGTGCTGCTTAACTTACAGATGGTTCTTTTAATCCTAAAGAAGTTAGATCAAATACAAGATCGTTTGGTCATCAACAATGTGTTCAAGAACCTACCTGAATTGAATGACTTAATTGTAAAAAATGAGTTTCAAAACATTGAACTCACAACTCTCAAGATACTTGAAATCTACTCCAGGTACCAGAATTCCTTGAACAACTCCTTGAATAAGTACGTCAACGATATGTTAAGTGATATTTTGGAACATTTTAACAAACTAAACTTGATTAAACTCAATTACATTGTATCTATTCAATTGAATCTTTCCAACAAGTTTGAACTCAAGCAAAACAATTTGGTTATCAAGCTTATGAAGTTTGCTAAAATTGATGGAAACATTTCCTTTTTCTATGAATTAATTAACAAACTAGTGGACATTCCAAAAGTGACAATACTAAATCCCATATATCCTTTGCTTTACTGCCAACTTCCTGATGAGTTAATGGATTCACTTAACGAGCTGCTAACGAGACTTAGCAATCCTTACGTGTATTATGATTTGCCTTTTAGGACAAATACGTTTGTGAAGGTCTTGGTAGAGCAGTTTTCTTTTTACTTCAAGAAACATAAGAACAATAATTTACAATGGTTTGAAAAGCTCATTACCAATTTTTGTATTTTGGGAGAGGATATCGATGAGTTGAAAAAATTGCTCGATCACTTTGGTATTGTTTGCAACCCAAATATAAGGGCTTTCGAGGTTCCTACCATCGTGAAAAACGATTTTGAGTTTTTGTCAGTTGTTCAAAGTATCAGATTGACACTGAATGAAAAAGTTGTACATGAAGGTTTCGAAAGATTACAGGGCTATATCGGGTCGAATCCCGAATTTGTTCTGAACTTCAATGATTTGGAGTTCTTCAAACTACTTGCCTTGCTGGAAAATTTGAAATTGCAAGGTTTCAGCGAATTAATAAAACCTTTAAACATAGAATTCAACGCTAACGTGAAAGATTTTGTCTATGAAATGTTGAAAACAAACGATTCATTTGTGGTATTAAACTGGATTCTCAACGATGATCAGTTGAATGAAAAAGTCTTCAGTGAAGACATTCAGTTAACAAACTTTGAACTCATACTTTCCAGAGGTAGAAAGCCAGCTATCACCCTCGATGATCTCTTCCAATATAAAGGAGAACTTAAATATAGTATCATCAAACATTTGTTAACATCTAACAACGTCTCCAGGTTTATCAACGATATAATTGAGCTGAAAAGGTATAACTTGTTGAGTGGAATTGAACTTGATAGAGAACTGATTAGGTTAATCAGCGACTTGAAACTAAGTAACCAAGAGCTTTGCAAAATAGGTTCCGTACTTGTACCTGCAAAGAATTCGAAAGTGTTTTACGACAAAATAAGTATCACCGATAAAGGTCTCGCTTTCAACGAGTACCTACAATTGGTATACAATAGCTTGGAATTCAAGATGTTTGGGTCTGATATAGTGGACATTTTGTTGCAGAAAGCTCCCCAGTTGAGTGACACTTATACTGCTGTGTTCGTTGACATAATGACTAAACTAAATGTTCAGAAATTAGACTGGTTATCGAATTCCATGATATATATAACCAAACAATTTGCTGAAAAGGAGGATTTATCTGATCAATTCTACGAGTTTTTGGAGCATTATATTCAACTCATGCCCATTCTGGTACCTTTAAACATTGTCAACTCACAGTTGGAGGTTATTTTGACCTCCAAGTACGTAAACTCAAAGTTCATCAGTTATGTCAATAGTGTGATAGTGTCAAACCCTAAAATTGATTGCAACAAGATGCTAACTTTGTTTTTAAACAACCCCAATAATTGTTTGAATGAATTTCCTAATCCAAGAAACCAGTTTACACGTATCGAGTCTAGTTTGATCATTTATAACTTGTTCAACTTGGGAGCTAAAGAAAGCATATTGTCAAACTTGCTCCTGTGGTATAACGGATCTATTTTTTTCGAAGATTTGATCATAAAAAAAATTCTAGTGAAAATGGAGTCTGTCAAACAGAAAAGCTGGATCAATGACAAATTGAACTGGGAAATCAATGATTTCAGGGAGGATGACTTTGAATTGGTCGGTAAGCAAAGATTGATCACCAACGATCTGATCTGCTTGAACAGAAGCTTTATTCGTAACTGCTTGAACAACTATCATAAATTTGTCGTACCTGACAGATACCTGGAAATTATTAGCTATGTGAATGATAATTACTTCATGGTGAGCTATGACTACTGTGATACAATCTATGATTATGAATTCCTATTGCTATTGGTTATTAATAATGACGAGTTTTTCAAAGTTAAGGACCAAGATATTGAAGTGAACATGAGAAATTTACTTGATTACAACATTTTGGAACTAATGGTAAGAAACTTCAAGCTTCCTTTAACACAAGTCATTATGAAAAATTTGATACAAACTATCGACAATGACAAAGGATTCAAAGACACCACAGTCTTCAAGATCTACTTGTCTAACTTGTTCAATTCTTCCGAACTTACCAGTGTTCAATTAACGTTATACGGAAATTTGATACCCATTTTATCAAATCCAGGCCATCATCTTTATGAGTTGGTCTTCAAGTATGTCACTTCCCATCCCAAGATTGGACCCAAAGAACTTCCTTTGTTTTCAAGAGTCAAGTCAGAATCTTTGAAGACAATAGAATGGTATATCTCAGGTCTAACTATAATCACAGAAGACATGCAGTTGTTGCATACCAATCAATTTTTTGAGTGGGTATTGATGTTATTGAATACTCCTGGTAAGAATGAATCCCTCCATAAAGCTATCCTCAAGATCATTTTCATGTTACCAGAGATTGAGTATGGCACAATTTCCTTGATTACAAGACTGGGAATTGTTAGCTACTTAGAACAACTCAATAGCGGGCATCGTGGCATGAAAAGAAACTTGGAAGAAATAGCCACTAAGCTCGAGATTAGTGCATCGAAAAGAGCTTTAGAATGGACCAACTACGATTTGGTCAATGTATCAAAAAGACTTAAGTTATAATTAATTTATGAAGGAATCAGATATAAACTTGTTAGCTTTCCTTGAGAGCTCGGAGGGTATTATTTTGAATAGTTCAGTAGCCTCCATCAAGTTCTCAATCACTATAATAAATGCATAAACTTTTACTAAATGGCTGTTCTTGAGATTTTCGATATTTTCGGAAAGAAGCCTTAAGAGTTCTTTGACATGCTCAAGCCTGGTATCATAAATGTATCTGTTTAGGACCGGATATCTTATCTTGAACTCTTTCCATCCATTAATGCTCTCAAACAATTCGTACTTGGTCAATTGGGCTATCTCAATATCAAATATAGCTTTCAAGTCGATATTTTCATGTTCAAACCATACACAGAGAAGCCATAAATCATAGAGTTCCAGGTCAAGTAAATCACTCAATAGAGATTCTTCCAGTATTTGCAGCTTGCTTATACTCTGTAATAGCTCGGAAGCTAACCGAATTTCTCTCGATGAGCTATCTTCTATTAGAATAGGAAGAAAATTATTGGGAGAGCCATAGTAGGACATTCTGAGGATCGAGTGGCCATTCAGGCTGGATTCTGCTCCAGAACCCGTGGGCAACTTTAAAGAGTTTTTCCCGCATACGTGTAATGCTACAGCCAATGACAATGGGTCTGTGGGTATAAAAACTCCATTGTATTCAAATACATTGAATACACCTAAGGTGAAGGATCCCTGGTTTTTCTCTCCTTGGAAATAGAATTTGTTCCTCTCAATAGACTCTTGAATTGTGGACGTATAGTTTGGGACAGCTGCATGTTCGGACACCGGAAAGGTGTCGAACACCTGCTTGAAAACGCCTGGAACCTGGACCATCAAAGAAGATTAATTTTTCGCATCACAGTGCTATTGATATCTGAACAACGGTGTAGATGAACAAATACAGTTGACCAACTATATAAGGATTCGTACAAGAGGGCTCTATAGAATAGTGCATGTATTAAACTGTACTAGGCGACCACCTCTCACAACGTATCTAGATGTTGTTATGACCACAGTAATTATACAACAGTTTCAAAAGAGCTGAGAATAAGTTGAAAAGTCATAGTTTCGTTATTTAATCATCTTCTTCGGGAATCAAATCCATGGACATGTCAATCCACAGTTCTCCTCCATGTTTACACTCGCTGGGGCCTAAGTTGTCGAAGCCGATTTTCTCGTAGAAGGGCACCAACTTGTCCTTGCACAATAAAGTGACCTTGTCACCCAAGTCTTGGTTGCTTAGCTTCTGGATGTAATCATGCATGATCAAAGTTCCCAAGTTCTTTCCACGCCATTCAGGATCAATAACCAATGAGTGTATACCAATATATCTAGACCCTTCAATATGGCCCTTGGAGTCGTCATTCTTATCTGGCAAAGACATGGATTCTTCAGTAACCCTTGAACTAGACATCTTGGTTCCGATTATATGGCCCACCATGGTCTCCTTGATAACGGACGACTGCATAGGCAACTCTTCCAAGTCATCAGGATTGCCTTCATCAAGCGCATCCTCGTCTAAAGCCTTGTCGGTTTCTCCTTGGTTCTTCAATTCATCGTGCTTTTTTTCTAAGCTGGCAGCCACGGAAGGTAGGTTAATAGCATTGTATTTGTATTTGTAATCCCTTATGAATAAACCAGAACACAACTCGGGGCACACCGTCAATCTGTACTTCAACTTTTCAGGAGAGGCTCTTTCGTTTTCACTAAAGCCCTTGTTCTCCAAAGCAATACATTGTTCTATATCTTCGATGGTCAAGGGACGGATCGATAAATTAGGAGGAAAGTCACTCATGGAGATATGTACTGTTGCGTGGGCTTCAGTAGTTGATACTTTTCGAAGTTTTTTTCCTTAACTTTTTGCGAGCCAAATGCGATACTAATAAGCCTTAAGGGCGAGTGTCAGTGCAAGGTGGTAAATGGTGGTTAATTACTATACAAAGGAATGTACGCAGATGGCTGGCTTTGCTTACTCAAGCTCGCAGCTGTCCACGTCTTCGGAGGACTCAGCATTGAGTAAGCTCTTGGACATCTCCCAGATATGGACTATATTGTCGTCAGCGACCGACGCAAGGGTCCAGTTCTTGTATGGGCACCAGTGGAAATCTGTAACTCCACCCGTGTGGCCAGCATGCATCATGAAGAGCTCTGGGCATCCGTCTTCTGCATCTTCTTGTACTTGTTCCTCCCCTATCTTGGCCAAGTCCCAGATCATAACTCTTCTGTCTTGAGATCCAGATGCAAGGATGCCGTCCACGTGAGGAGAGAATTCTATGGAAGTGATGGCATCGGAGTGGCCCATCATTGTGTGCAACAACCCAGACGATTGTCCATTAGTACTGGACAATTGTCGGAAATCCAATAAATTGATCGTAGAACTAGCATTACCTATACTGATAAGGTTGGTTGAAAACGGGGAGAAGGACAACGTGTTAATTCCCTTCAGCTCTTCTCCGTAGAATTGCAAAACAGCCTCATTAGACGTACGAACGTCGAAGATCTTGAGGGTCTTATCGTCCGACACCGACCCAAGTAGGTTCTCATTGAATGGATGCCACTTCACGTCATTGACAATGTCAGTGTGGTACGCAAGCTTCACTATAGGAGTTGGTTTCTCGCCTATGTCAATCACATGGACGGTTTTGTCGTCGGCACCCGTGGCTAGCCACCCGGCTTTGGAGGCACTCCAGGATAATCCGTAGCCATTCTCGGTGTGGTGAGTCAAGTGGTGCACACTTTCTTTGGATTCGCTATCGAGCTTATAAATATCAACTTGCCCCAGCCCATTAATCGTCGCCACCGTGTTGGGGTCCTGTGGCATGTACCTAGCTCTATTGATTTCCAAGTTGTTCTTGAACTTCTTGGTGATCTTTATTCTCGAGTTCACTTTACTGTTGTCCGTCTTGACAATAGGCAACTGGGTGGAAGCTACCTTGAGGTAGTTTGTGTCCTCACCCGAGGTATGGGTTCCGAGCAATAAGCTGGATTCATAAAAACCATTCGATTCATCCACTTGGTGTCCAGGCAACCATTGAACAGTGAGAGAAGGCCACTTCAAAGCGGTTTCGCTCACAAACTCATACATATAACGGCAATTCTCCCTCCATAGCTTGTACTCCTCCTTGATGGTGTTCTCGGTATCAAGCTCCTCCTGTAGCTTGGTGCTGTCTTCCAACGACATCTTCTGTTGAACTGAATTTTTCAATAACGCGCGTGTTTATATTAATATACAATTAAAGAGCACATCATCATACGGTCGGCTGATCGTCTGGCTTGGGAGAGGATTCGTAGTAGTCAATGACCTTCAATGCGTCACTGATGTGGTCGAAGTAGGGGAACTGGACGCTCTCGACCAAATCGAGAATCCACTTGGAAGACTCTTGATCTGACGCAGCGTCAGAGGACCTAGTTTGAAACGATTCTTGGACACGAAAGTACCCTAGGGAATCTAGGTCTTTTACAAGGAGGGCCACGATTCCTGTGTTAAAGAGTCTCTTCCTGATGTTTTCGTGCTTTGGAACTCTCACGAAGAGTGACATAATGTTTCGATTCTGGTAGTTGATTATAAGCTCTTTTAGAATTTGTGCTGCTGAAGAATCAAGCTCAGACATTCCTCTCAAATCAAATATCACATAATGGGTCATAGACTCGTCCCTGCTTCTTTTCAGAGCAGGATGTGCTTTTGTTGATCCGTACAACTCCACCCTCTTCAAACGAGCTCTAAGATCACTGGTATTGGTGAACGTCAATGGCTCCGGGATCTTGACAATCAAGCATCCTTCAATCTCTTCTAGAACGTTCACGTTTACGCTAGTGAAGTAGTCATCTGTAAAGAGGTTGAGCTGCAGCCTCATCAATTTGGAGCCCCCATAGTTCGAACGTTTCATGGAGTTGGCAGAGCTCAACAACCTCGTATTGATATCAGCATCAACAAACGTGTTGGTGCCCGGGATTCTGCCTAAAATCTGAATACGAGATAGAGCCGAATGCTTTATCACTCTTATCAACAGATATACAAGTCCAACAGCAATACCTGCCTCCATCGAAAAGAAAAGAGTCGTCATGACAGTAACGAAAAATGTGATTAACTCGTTGTATCCCCTGCTCCGCCAATGGAACATAAGCTCATAAGGTGCTTCCTCGATCAACAGAAAACCTATTTTTGCCGTTATGACACTCAAAATACACTTAGGAATGTAGTAGAGTCCCTCAGACAAAAATGCAATAGTGAAGATAGTACATAATCCCATGATAGCTCCAGAAGAAGTTGTCTTTGCAGAAATGGCATTGATTTTGCTCCTTCCATATCCACCAAAAGCCGGAAGGGCCCCGAACATGGAGCCTACTATGTTAATGAACCCTAAAGCCACCAACTCTCTATTTGAAGAAATGGGCAAGTTGAAAGTAGTGCCTAAGGATTTCAGGGCGGTCGTACTTTCGAAGAACCCCAACATGGCACACAAGAAACCTGAAGTGCCAACTTTTCTCATCAACTTGAACTGCTTTACTGAAAGGGGGTTATGGATCAGAATGCTTCCATTTCCTTGGCTTACTGAGCCCACAACGTCTATTCCTTGAGACTCCCAGCCAAATTTGTAGCACAAACAGCTAGTTATGATGACCATGATCAAAATCTCTGGAATGTAAATTAACTTGGACACATTTTTGAAATTCTTCTTACTGGCACTGGCTTTAAAGATTGAAGTGCTTAGCAAAAATGCAAATGCAATGAAACTAATTTTAAATGTTAGTGGGTCGTACTTATCGAAATGGTGGGCCAAAAACATGACTCTATCGAAAGGGGAATGTATATCCATGTCCGATGGATCATTGGAAATATTTTCCATCAACGCTGACAACCCGAGCATCAGCACAAGGCTATTAATAATCATCACCATCCCCACTCCACTGATAAAGCCTTTCAACAAAGAGCCACTCAAAACATTATCAAGAAACCCAAAACGTCCCAAACCAAACCCCAACAATGTTGCACCACTAATGAATGACATCGCCACAACAAGGTCTATTGGGTTTATATGCTTTTTGTTGTGGTGTAAAATCGGTTCCACTGCTTGTCCCACTATTAATGAAATAGCCGATTCAGGCCCTGTGATCATCTGTGGAACACTTCCAAAAACCAAATAAACTAACGGAGCTATACCCAAGGACAATAACCCACAAATTACAGGCACGTGTGCCAAAGAGGTGGCATATGATATGGATAATGGAAGTTGGAAAAACACTAGAGATAAACCTCCAAGCATATCACCCAAGAAGAAAGATATAGAGTAGTGATTGATCCAGGATAAAATTGGAAGATAATAGGGAAGAACCTCCATCAATGACATGGACTCTGAATCTTCATTTGTGACTGGATGATACTCCGATTCGTGTTCATCTATTGTTGTTATGACTCCAGCTCCTTTAATCTTTGAAGCATCTTCTCCCCCTGGACTGTCGTCTTGTTCTCCAAAATGAGACAAGCCTCCTCTCTCGTCTTTTAACGAACTGGACCCCTGAGTAGGCAAGCTACGGCCTATATTAAGTGGCTGGTTCTCTCCCTGGTATACGGACCGATATTCGATTCCTTTGCTAGATAGAAGTCGTGAATTCTCAGAGTAGTTGACTCTCTGATGAGATATCTTTCTCAAACTGGGACTTGGACTCGTGGGCCTACTGTCTCCACCGATGCCATCACCGCCTTGGCTTCCGGGTCTTCGAGGCGAGTCCAAGCTTACACTTCGGGAACTTCTGCTGTACATTCTTGTACCTTCAACTTCATATGAAATGTTGATTAAACCTTAAACGTGCGACTCTGAGAATGACAAAACCTGGAGAAACCGAACCCATGTTCCAGAAAAGTGGTCATGTTAGGAAGAAGTAGTTACTTATGTAGTGTGATAGCACTCAGCACTGTCAGAGCATCCAAGTAACACCACTTTAGGGTGCTCTACTTTACCAAAACATAGTAGCAGGTAGAGCAGAAGAATGATTCTCAGAATGGCAGGATCCAGAACACAAGGCACTGCTGGTATGCGCAATTCTCAGGTAGTGGACACTAACCCGGATGTAATTCTTTCCCTGAAATCTGACTATCAAAGTCCTCGTACGACCCTTATATAGTATTGCTTGCCCAAGCCAAACAACTATGAAGCAGTTTTGTTTTTGCAGTAATCGCCGAAACCGGACCTTTTTTACGCACTCCAAAAATTTTTCAGAACCTTTATATCTGACTCAGTTTAAATACATTAACCAGAAGCATGTTTAGTGTGTTCAAAAGAGGATTTGTTTCCACTGCTGCTAGACTCGATACGCTTGCGTTTATCGAGGCTTCTGGTGGAAAAATTTCTCCTGCATCGTTATCGGCACTCACTGCTGCTCAAGAAATTGGGAAGCCAGTATCAGCTGTGGTGTTTGGACCGGACGGTGAATCTATTGCCAGCGCAGTTTCCCAGATCCCAAACCTCTCCAAAATTATACAAGTCAAGGGTGACAAATATTCACATTATTTAGCCGAAGAATTGGCTCCCACCATCAAAGAAATCATCCAATCTTCCAACTTTACTCACTTTTTGATCAGTGCTTCAGCCGTTGGAAAGTCTGTTTTGCCAAGAGTGGGTGCTTTGTTAGACTCGCAACCAGTCAGTGACATAATCAAGGTTGTAGATGAAACAACTTTTGTCAGACCTATCTATGCTGGTAATGCCTTGGCTACCGTCAAGAGTAACGAAAGTATCATATTAGCATCAGTCAGAGCTTCTGCTTTTGCTCCTGTTGAAGTGACAGGGGGTTCCGCCACCATAGAAGAATTCTCTTCTTCCGTTGACTCTGCCAACAGAACCGAGTTTGTGTCTGAAGAGTTGATCACTTCTGAGAGACCAGAATTAGGCTCAGCTTCTACGGTAGTTTCCGGGGGACGTGGTTTGAAGAACAAAGAAAACTTTGACAAATTACTTGAACCTTTGGCAACTAAGTTGAATGCGGCCATCGGTGCGTCAAGAGCCGCTGTCGACTCAGGATTTTGTGATAACTCTTTACAAGTGGGACAAACTGGTAAAATCGTTGCTCCTGACTTGTACATTGCTGCTGGTATCTCTGGAGCCATCCAGCACTTAGCAGGTATGAAAGATGCCAAAACTATCGTAGCCATCAACAAGGACCCAGAAGCTGCCATTTTCAACGTGGCAGATATCGGATTGGTAGGAGATTTGAACGAATTATTACCAGAATTGGCTGAAAAGTTGTAAACTGACTCTCATCCAAACCTATAAAAATCAAAACTAAACGAAACTTAGTCATATACTGATGCTTGACTTTGCAAACACTCAATAGAGTACGTATGAACCTATATACTTCTAAACCACATCATAGCAAGTCCTTATAAACTCATCATCCCGCACCGAAACAAATATTTATTTTTCAGGAAGTAGATACAAGCCATGAACGACAGGACTCCTCTCGCAATAGATAGAGATAGGGTTTCGTGTCTTTTGTTGATCAACTCACAACTATTGAAGAAAGCCATCAATCTTTATAATAATGTGTTAATAAATCTGCAGGCTCTCAGCAGATTACAGCCCCAAGAAAGACAGAGAGTAATCGAGCAATATCAAGGTTATACCAGAAGGATTCATTGTAATCTACAAGTATTAACCTACATTCACGAGAAATATCATTTGGAAGATCCGTCTCATCAAACAAGTAGGACGCCTTTCCCATTCTTGATCCAATCACCCCCAGATATGCCCGAGTTGAATAGCTTATACACCAAGTTGACTGAATTGTATCCAGAGGCTCTCCAATTCCTCAGATTGAAGATGCAGCTGATGAAAGATGAGCAGATGGGAAGACTGCTGAGCAACTCATCAACCCCTCATGTGAACATGTCGATGCCGAATGGTCTCCCCAATAACTCGATGCCTAACCGTATGCCCAACAATGTTCAAGGTAATATGATGAACTCTTTCCCGAATAACAATATGCCACACAGCATGCCAAATAATGCCCCCAGTAATATGACCAATAACATGCAGCCCATGTCCAACATGCCCAACGGGATGCTGCCAGCAATGCTGCCCAACGGTGTTACCTCCATTGCCGGCAATCTGATGAGCTCAGTAAACTCCCCTATGCTCAACAATATGATGCCCAATCAAATGCAACAACAAAGACACAACATGGCCCAAAAACCTCCCCAGCAATCTCAGCAATCCCAAATGCAATCTCAAGTGCATCAGTTTCCAGCTCAGAAACAGTTTGTAAATAAAGGTATGAACAACATAAATCTTAACCAGCAACTGCAGCAGCAGCCAAACCAGTCTATGGCTCCTCAACAAATGTACCAGCAAATGAATGAATCGTCTCCCGGTATCATGGAGTTCTTCAACTGAGGTTAATATCACTTGAGTTCTTGTCTGTCTGCTTTGAATGTGGAAGACTTTGTAATAATTCTATGTACAATAAATATATTACTAGTATAAAACAAATTAATACATAAAAATACATTAGCCTTGCATAAGATCGTGAAACTCGTGATTAAGGATATCCCCGTATGCTGTAGCATCAGGACTTTGTTGAGGTTTACTTTCGAAGGTCTCAAGAACCTCGTCCAATGCTTGGCTCTCGGTGGGTACCTTAAAGTCTTGATTTGAAGCTCCTTCATTGTGAGCTTTATTGGGAGCATGCTGTAGCCATACTGCATCATTGGTGATTTCATGCCATAGTTTTTGTTCGTCGTTAAACTGTGTGAACCCTTCAATCCCGTCTGCTTCATGTTTGGGATAAAGATCTTCAAGTTCATGCATATCGTAAGAATCAAACTTGACACTGATCAAAGGCTCTATATCATCATCTATAGTAATGCTCTGGTCAAGGGCCAAATCGAGGGTACCATCTTTACCGTTTCCTGAAACGTTCATCGATGGACGATCAACCTTCATACTGGCTTCGTCTGAACTACCAGGAGGTGAAAATAGTCCCTCATCATCATGCTTAGTCAATAAGTCTTTCATGACTCCGTTGAAATCTAATATGCTTATTAACTTCAACAATTGAGCTCTTCTCACCGCTGCTGGATAGTTTCCCAATTTTTTCATCTTTGTAAACACAGTCAAAGCATGATCTAAATGTTCTTTAGTGGCATCATGTAGTCCAAATGAAGAATTAAATAAGATCAATGTCAAAGCGGAGGTGAACAAGTACTCCCTGTCCATCCAGCCAAATAAAGCAACCATATTATCAGGGATCAAAGCCCAAATGGATCTCACAGTATTGATGGAGGCTTGGAATGATGCATTTAGCAAGGTAATGACATTTTTGGAGTATTTTGACAAATCCACATATTTATTGACATTATTTTGAGCCTGCAATTCTTTCAATTTCTTCGAAGCAAAGTGAAAAAGTAAGGGCCTTACTGCCAAGTTGATACCCTGGAAGTACTCAGTCATCAAATTGACAATTAAACGAGATATCTTAAGATCGTCCGTGTGAAAATCTATCTTCAAAAATTCAGGTAAACTATTCTTCCAGTTCATCAATCTATGAACCAAGTCCGAAACGACAGGGAGGATATTGATTGTTGGTTGCTTTGTGTACAAGCAAGATAAGATTATAGCATTGATTTGGGTAATTGTAACACAATTGTTGATGTACTCTGCGGAAGGAAAAATATAGAATCCTCTAACATCCTTTTCATCCTTGGGAAAATCCGTCAACGACATGTCTATATCCTTTGGAAGTGCGGTTGAAACACTATCATCTGAAAAACTAAGAGGAAGACCTGCTTTCGACGACAACATCCTTTCATACATGTAAACAGTCCACCAAAGTCTCCTTCGATGCTCTAATTCAAACCGATCTAGAGTGCCCTGTTCAGAATCAACATGCCATCCCAATATTAACGCCGATCTCAACGCTAACCCGAAGTAGAAGTACGATGCAATAGTGCAATCAGCAACCTGTAAGAAAAAAGCATACAATAACATTACTTCTATACCACCATCTTTTGTGATATTATCAATGGCACCAGAAGCAAATAACCCTGTAAACAACTCAGATGCTTGATAGAAATATCCTGACCCTGGTAAAGTATTCTTAGGAAACGAATGATTAGGCTGGCCAAACTTCTTCTGCTTCTTGTTTTCTGCTTTATACTGGTTCTTAGCAGTTTTTATATGTACATCGGATTCAGTACCCAAGTACATTTCTCCAGTTGCAAAGATCAATAAAATCTTACAAAACCACATTGTTTCAAGAATCGTATCATCGTCCCTATCTTTTTTAATCGAGTTTTCATCTGCATCAAATTTTCTGGAGAAGTTTAGATTCCTTCTCATAATGATCTTGTTCTCCTCCGTATTACCTGAATATAGATTCGTTATAAATCGCTTCACCAAACCTTCATTGAAAAAGTAGAAGCACCCATCATTGTAGTTTATAAAGTTATCCACCAACAACATTGCATAAGAGTAGGAGGGTAAAGTGAAATTAATGGAAAGTCCTGGTCTGGTGTTTGTTTTGGCCAATGTAATTTTATAAGCATTACCTTCTTTTTCCATCACTTCTGCCTCCCTGTTATCCAATGCGGCCCCCGGTTCGGAAACTGTGGACATCGGGCTAGCAGAAGTATTGTTCTGAGATGAGGCATGAGCTGCTGGCACCATATTTTGAATCTCTAATCCAAACAACGTCATGGAAGAGGACCCCACGTATATTCTTTCACCAGTCCTAGATTGAATCAATCTGCCGTACTTGTCGAGAGACGGGTGTATTATCTCCCCAGTATTAAATGCAGAATTAGTCACCTCATTAAATAAAACTTGATTGTGTGGAGTCTTAGTATGATACTCAAAAGTGTTACCCAGTCTACTCCCATTTTCTCCCGATCGCCGGGATTCTTCGTTCTTGAGGCTGGTTCTTAATGTTGCATTCTCTTTCTTTAATCTCGCAATATCGTCGTGGAGCTTTGAGAGATATTTCATCGAAACAACAATCTTCTTGTCTGCTTCCACGTATTCACATTTTGTTTTGGCCAATTGACACTTTTTACAGGGTTCTCCTCCAGGACATCGCACATGTCTGGTTCTACACCTGATACAGGCCATATTAGTTCTCTTTTTTTGCTTCAGGCTCTTTTCGTTTTCTTCTTTATCTAATTCCCCACTGAAATCCTCATCTTTGAATTCATTTTCGGAGTTGCTACTCTCGAAAGGCACATCGCCCTGTTTTGATCGCCGGGGTGACATGCTCTTCTTCAGAATATTTGGTGAACTAAAAGAACAACTGAAATCTTCACTGTTTGTATCCCTTTAGGCTAATAACTTGATTGTATACTTCCTTGTCGGTATCGTAGGAACAAATTTCGCGACAATTCTAGCTCCAGTGGACTCTTGGTGTAGGAGACAGGAGCGAGCTAGTAAGAAAGGAGGAAGGCACTTACTGCAGTAGAACGAGGTATGAGCATTTCTGGGGCTGGAATTTAGACTACTGGGACCGTTGGTGTTTCGAAAAATCTTTGTTCAGAGGCTTTTTTCAATGGCTGCAAAGTAAAAAACAATGAGAGGATAAATTCAAAACCAAACGTTTATAAAACCTAACTAGATACTATAAAATTTTTTTTACCCATGTGTTCAGGCTTTTGGCAAAACATTTTGCTTTCCTGAACCAACCCAATTACCTGCTGGATCGTAAGAGCAGATGATATAGTTACCCCAGTTTTGACTCGAACAGTCCTTTTTAGCGCATCCTAATTTGGTAGTAGACTTCCAAATCACTTGAGTGAAATGATCGAAGACGTTAGCCAGAGAATAGTCATAATTGGCGCCTTCAGCGTACCAAGCTTCAACAGCATCTGTACTTTCATAACCAACGGCCAAGTTTTCACCGTAGTTACTTTGAGAATGGACTAACTTACCTGAACAATCGTACTTGCTGGCATAATTAGCAGCATACTGGTAGAGTTTATCATCCCATTCCAATGCTCCAACGTTGTGAGCTGCTCTTTTTTTGTTGTGGATGTCTAACATAGACTTGGCCCATTCTTGGTCAACATCACCACCAATTCCAGAGCCACCACTGGATGATCCACCACTAGTTGAGGTAGCAGATGGTTCAGAAGGGGAAGTATTGGATTTTGTCACCAAAGTAGTTGGGTTGAAACCTCCGTCGTTGAAGCCCAAGGTATTAGGAGATGGGCTTGAAGTGGCTGTCTCGAAGAAGTTGGCTGGCTTTTCTTCAGCTGCAACAGATGGAAAGTTTGCTTGAGCTGTAGTTGTGGCTGGGGCTGGGGCTTCAGTTGTGGTGGTTTCTGGGTCGAACTCAGCTGGTGTCCACACTGCAGAGGAGCTTTCACTGGATGGTATACTCGAAGCTAAAGCAGTGGACAATTCACTACCATCTTCATAGACAGTTGCAACAGTTGTTTCAGTAACAACAAGGACTTTTGCTTCGATGACAGCCAAAATTGACAAACAAGTAGCTAAAGAAAGGAATTTCATTTTTCAGTATAAACAAAGGTGTAGATTGGGTATGAAGGAGTGACGAGATTGAAACGTGCTAATAAGGAAAGAAGTGAGTTGTTCTTTTTTAGATACAACGACAAATGAACGAATACACCTGATAATTTATACAGAAGTTGGCCAACAGAAATGAATGTTTTGAAAGGTTATAGAACTAAGGGGGAAATTCTAGATATAAAAGCTAAACAGGATGCCGTTGAGGCACGTAATAACTTAAAACAACAAGAATTACCAAGCTTCGTTAGTTTCAGGTGTGCAGTTTGTTTACGCTTTGAATAATTTCGTCACTGTATGCATGGTGATACAAATTTATGTACCCAACATCCGTTTGTGGTCAGAATTTTCCTCTGTACCAGATATGTGATTAAAAAAATGCACTTAATAATAGTTTCATGCACCATTCTCGCATCTCCCCATATTTACTATTACTACTTTAGTCGAAAAGGAGTTACACGAAGTTGCAACTTTCGCGTCTACATGAAGTTCATAATCATACAACAAAGCGCGCTTAGTTTAAGGTACAGTATGCGCTGAGAGTTATGAAAGAGTGTGCTTATGACGGAATGCATCAGAGTGTGAGAGAAAGGTGCCTTCTGACGAGGCATGAAAATATACTGATTTTTGTTTATATTCACTATGAGAAAAAAATGGCATTTTGAGGTTAGAAACATTGATTTGAAAGGGATGCCAAGTTTTTGAGATATTGACAGGCCACGAATATTTAATACCAAGTACATCGCCTACTTGGGAAAAATGATTAGCACAAGCCCTTTGGATCGCCTTCTAATATTCAATTTCGGGATACCTGATCTCATAATTGGACTCTACAGCCTCGCCCCAATGCTTCAAATACTCAGTAGAGTTGCAAATCAATTCTAGATCACCCACTATGGATAGTTGCCTCTTAGGTCTCGTCATGGCCACATTCATCCGTCTACGATCTTTGAGAAATCCAATTTCGTGGGAGGAGTTGGACCGCACCAAAGAAATTATGATAACCTCTTTTTCTCTACCTTGGAATCCATCGACAGTGCTGACTTCGATGGCAGGGTTGTTAATAGCTCGTTTTAGCATTGATACCTGGGCGTTGTAAGGCGAAATTACCCCTATGTCCTCAGGTCTTACACCCAAAGTTAGGAGCTTTTTTACATGCTGATTAACCATTGCTGTTTCATATTCGTTGAACTTTGAGTTATTTTCATCCTCGTTCATCTGTTCTGGATAGTCACCTCCTTGGGTGTCCATCCATATGCAATGGAGTTCGGTGTCGTCGTTTTTTTCCACGTTGGGTAAATCAATTAAAGAAATTTCTGCATTGTCTTTGAACGCTTTCAATTTACCTTCATACAATTCTTTAGAAGGAAAGTCCATTATTTCCTGATTCATACGATACTGTGTGTCTAGAAGTTTCTTGTACTTTTCACCTTCAACGTATTTTACAAGTCGATCGAATAATGTGACTTCTAGATTTGCAGTTGTTTTTCGATCAACCTTGACGCCAGAGTCGAGAGTTTTGATTGTAGGAGGAAGTTGCATGTTGTCACCAGCAATGACGAGCCTTTTGAAACCAAGGTGGTTTATTAGAGGTATCCAACATTGAGGCTCAAGTGCTTGTGATACTTCATCTATAATAATGGTGTCGAAAAAAGGATTATCCCGATTGAAGATCCTTTCGTCATATATAGACAAGAGCTCTCGTGCACCAGCTCCATGGAGAGTGCAGGTAACCACTTTGGAGGCACTCAAGATATCCTTAATGATCTTCTTTTCCCTGGACCTCATCTCTTTTTTAAATTGTTTCAACTCTTGGTAAAGTGCTTTTCTTTCCATTCTCTTTTTTGATTTCTTGATCTTGGTTAATGTCTCTTTGATATCGTTTTCAATGTCACTGAGAATATCGCTTGAGGAAGTTTTACTCAATATGTCTAACGAATGTTGTAAGTTGGTACCAAGTAGTCTAGCAGGGTGTCCTATTCTTATAAGCTGACTAGGGTCTTTCGTCTTCTTCTTTCGTTTACCGGATGCCTCTGTAAAGTTCGGCCCCAATCTCTCAAGAATAGTGTCTACGGAGATGTTGGAAGGTCCACATACTAGCACTCGTTCACCATAGGTGGCCACAAGTTGCTGTACTAGTTCGATAATCGTGAATGTTTTCCCGGTTCCTGGTGGCCCGTGAATAATAGTGACAGGATTATTGATTGCAAACTGAATGGCTTCTTTCTGAGAGCCATTGAGAAACTTATTAAAGAAGTCTTTGTCACCGAA
This sequence comes from Yamadazyma laniorum, assembly GCA_002109505.1. Taxonomy (NCBI): domain Eukaryota; kingdom Fungi; phylum Ascomycota; class Pichiomycetes; order Serinales; family Debaryomycetaceae; genus Yamadazyma; species Yamadazyma laniorum. The sequence continues at coordinate 1,273,632 of MVNT01000001.1, read as the reverse complement.
TTGTTTGGTGCTACTAAAGGAATATAAAGGAGTCTCTCCTAACAAGAGCTGAATAATGTCAGGCTTGGAATCTAGTTCCCGAAGTTTTTTCATGGCTAGTATCATCCTTTTGTATGTAATGGAGTTGGTCAATTTGACGAGCCACACCTTACTGTTGTCGTTTCCTGTATTGTTGTACATACTCAATACCTTCTCGTCGTTACCGTCTTCGTCAATTGATACAGAAACAGTCTTTGCGTTGATTTTTGTGACTACTCCACTCATTTCGTCACCTTTGCCGTTCTCTTCTTCGGCATCGTCTTTGTTTCCACTGCCTAGCATTCTGCCCAACTTCACAATGTCCCCTACCCTTATGGTTCCAAGTTCGATCTCTTTTTCACTTCCCAATGCCGGATCTATCACTAGTTCGATAATAGTCTTACCACCGAGTCCAGTTCGAATGTTATCAATCACCAAATTGACAATAGCAAGGCCCAACTTGGCTAACTTCTTGGGGCTATAGGACTCCAAATAGACATTTGTTTGGTCTAGATCAATCTTCTGTTCCAAGTTGATGGCATTTATAAACCTTTCTTCGAATGTAGTAGCCATTCTCTAAGTACGATGTTAGTTTAAAACGAAATATGTATGTTTCTGTTTTCATCAACTGGTGACGTAATATCCCAATTATATGCATCTAGAAACATATCTTGTTGTTTGACCCAAATGATACTCCTCAATCACCAAAGTCATGAGAGTTTTAACAAGATCACTTAACGTACCCAGTGGCTTTGAAGATGGTTGAAATTTATGCGATTTTGAGTGGTATTTAAAGACACATTCATTAGATACATAGAAAAATACAACAGTTTAACATTAAAATATATAGACAATAATGGCATCTCGGCAACCCTTAGTCTCTCTTGGCTTGATCGTCGATAATCTTGGACGTTTCTCTGGACAAGTAGTCTGCAATCATGTTCTTCTGCTTGAAGTAACCGGATACCTTCAACAATGAAACGAGCTTGTCGTAGCACACTTCACCAAAGCTTAAGTAGTTTCCGAACCACCTACGGAAATCAATCGACGATAGGTTAGATGTGTCAAACACTAAACCAGTGTTCCTATGAATACCTGCCAAAATGATGGAGAACAAAACCAAATCGGCAGAATAGTGCACCAACTTACCGAGCTATAAACAAGTTAGTCTTGTCAGTTCTATCACTAATCGGAGCTCGTTCTGCCCGTGAAGCACTAAGCTGAACCTCCGTTGATAATACATACTCCCATTATAGTAGTTGTTTTCTACGGTGAAACGCGAAGTAATCTAAAGTTCCTGTGATTTAATAAACTACTGAATAGCTAAGCTATTTACGTTGCTGGTCAATAAAGATATGACATTTTCTTCGATAGCAGCCTCGGCTGTGTCACTCAAGTGCTTCTTAGGATCTTGTTTACCGACATATCTGGTTTTCAATTGCTCTTCCAGTAATTCCTTCTCTTCTTGTACTCTTTGGTTATACAACTCTGCCACCTTGACCATTTTTTCGGTATTTTCCAAGTTCTCGTGGTCTTGATGATCGAAGTCTGTCATCTTCAATCCTGATTGCCAGGTATTCTTATGCAAATTCAATAACATGTTGGTTTCGTAAGAAGTCTTGTGGTAGTCAATATTCAACGAATAATAGTGACGGTTTAAGCCATGGATCAATGCCTGGATTGATGGCTTGTTCAAGTGCCCGACATTGGACGTTGTCTGTCTTGGTTCTTGCCCCATCATCAACTTGGTGGTGTCGATGGTTCTGAATGCATCTATAACAACCTTACCCTTCACTGATTGAATTGGATCTATCACCACGGCCACGGCTCTTTTGTTCAATTGCTCAAAAGACTGTTGGGTATTGACATCCACTGAAGATAACCAACAGCCAAACCCAGGATGCGAGTGGTACCATCCAACAACCATTTGATCTCTTCCAGTTTGTCTCAACATATCCATCATTTTGGTCTGAAAAACGTCGTCCACTGCTTCCACAGACACCCCGGTTCCAGACTGTGGCATGGCAAACACGTCAATCACCTGTATAGTAAACTCATCAACAAACTCCCCCAACATCAATCCCATCACTTCCATGGGCACACCAGCTCTTCCATGCTTCAACATCTTTAACAAGGCCAATGATGATATGTAGACGGTTTCAGCATTATCAATGGCAGGTCCATCTGCCGCCTGTGTCGGAGCACGGGCGAACCCTCCAGCTGCCCCCAATAATCTCTGTAAGTTTTCCATGGTCTTAGTTTATCAATTACTTTGGTGGCAAGTCGAACTTAGTTTGATCGAGCGCGAAACCAGAAACTCGAGAGTTCAAATGTCACGTGACGCGTGCATTGGAGGCGCCGGTGCTGTTGGGGTGGGCAGCTAGAGGTGTTGGGGTGGTGGGCGCATCAGCCACAGGTGTCTACTTGTACGCGGTTTGAAAGTACTGCAGTTATGGTGACTACAATTTCGGCTTCTTTGCATCGGAATAAATTTTTCAGAGCCTTGCGACACTGACAAGGGAGAATCTAAAATAGTAAAATTCACATTACCATGGTAGAACAGATAGAAGCTTTGAAGGGTAAGAAGTACCCCGCCAAAGAGCACTGCAGAAGAGTGTATGGTCATTTTAAGACCAAGAAAACCGCTGCAACCAAGTCCAGCTCATACTTCTTCGTCAGTGGTGAAAAGGAAGTTCTCTACCAGTACTCAGACCAAGCTAGACCTTTTAGACAGAACAGGTACTTCTTCTATTTGAGTGGTTGTGAAATCCCCGGATCCCATGTTGTGTACAACGGTGCTTCTGATGAGTTGACCTTGTACTTGCCTGACATCGACTACGATGATGTCATGTGGTCTGGAATGCCATTGTCAACTGATGAGGCATATGCTAAATTTGACGTGGACAAAGTTAAGTATGCAAGTGAGCTAGAAAATGACGTGTCAGCCCTCAGAGAGCATCAGGTATTCACCACTGACATCAATGAATCCAACAAGCCATTTGGCGATGCATTGGTGGCTGGGGATGAGGACTTCTTCTACGCATTGGACGAATCTCGGTTAATCAAGGATGAGTATGAGATCGAATTAATGAAGCACGCAGCTAAATTGACAGACAACTGCCACCATGCTGTGATGTCAGCCGTTCCTATAGAAGAAAACGAAGGGCATGTTCATGCTGAATTTATGTACCATGCTTTGAGACAGGGATCCAAGTACCAGTCGTATGATCCTATCTGTTGTAGTGGACCCAATTGTTCGACGTTGCACTATGTGAAGAATGACGATGAGATAGGCAACAAGAGGTCTGTTTTGATTGATGCGGGCTGTGAATGGTCTCTTTATGCCTCGGACGTTACCAGGTGTTTCCCAATCAATGGCGAATGGTCTAAAGAGCATTTGGAAATTTACAACATTGTCCTCAAAATGCAGAAAACTACTATGGACATGATCAAACCTGGGGCCTCTTGGGAAGAATGTCACTTGACTGCCCATAGAGTCATGATAGAGGAATTCTTGAAGTTGGGGATTTTCAAACCAGAGTTCGCTGCTGAAGAGATCTTTGACTCCAAGATTAGTAGCCGGTTTTTCCCTCATGGATTGGGACACTTGCTTGGTATGGACACCCATGACGTTGGGGGGTACGCCAACTACGAAGATGAAGATGCCATGTTACAATACTTAAGATTACGTAGACCTTTACAAAAGGGTATGGTTCTTACAGATGAGCCCGGAGTCTACTTCTCCCCTTTCTTGTTGAAAGATGTTTTGGAGACTCCCCAAAAACTCAAGTTTATCAATAAAGACATCTTGGACAAGTATTGGTACATTGGAGGGGTTAGAATCGAAGATGACTTACTTGTTACTGAGAACGGCTACGAAAACTTCACAAAAATCACCTCTGACCCTGCTGAAATCTCCAAAATCGTCCAGGCAGGTTTGTCGAAGGGCTCTTCAGGCTTCCACAATGTTGTGTAGAATTTCTTCGTACTAACTTAATGTATTTATTAATCTGCCGGCATCGTGCTTTGGTTGCGAAAGCCTCATTGCTCGCCAAACCTAAAATATCACCATGCGGATTTTCAGGGTTATATTTTCATCGCAAAGTTATCAATAAATCACTGACAATGGATGAGGAATACGACGTCATAGTGTTGGGAACAGGCTTAACTGAATGTATCTTGTCAGGCTTGTTATCTGTAGAAGGTAAAAAGGTTTTACACATCGACAAGCAAGACTTTTACGGGGGTGAATCAGCATCGTTGAACTTGACACAATTGTACTCCAAATTCAGACCTGCTGGGCAAAAACCTGAATTGTTAGGCAGAGACAGAGATTGGTGTGTTGACTTGATTCCCAAGTTCTTGATGTCCAATGGGGAGTTGACGAATATTTTAGTGCATACCGACGTGACCAGATACATTGAGTTCAAGCAAATCGGTGGTAGTTATGTGTATAGAAACGGAAGAATTGCCAAAGTACCATCTAATGAGATGGAGGCCGTCAGGTCCTCTTTAATGGGTATATTCGAGAAGAGGAGAATGAAGGGATTCTTGGAATTCATTGCTAAATACGATGAGGATGACAAGTCTACTCATCAAGGTTTGGATTTGGACAATAATACTATGAATGAGGTTTACAATTACTTCAGATTGGAAAACGGTACCAAGGACTTCATCGGTCATGCCATGGCTTTATGGCCCAATGATGACTACTTGAACGAGCCAGCCAGACCAACCTATGAAAGAATCATCTTGTATGTTCAATCAGTCGCCAAATATGGAAAGTCTCCTTACATCTACCCCTTGTATGGTTTGGGTGAATTGCCCCAAGGTTTTGCCAGATTGTCTGCCATCTACGGTGGTACTTACATGTTGGATACGCCAATCGATGAAATATTGTACGACGACAACAAGAATTTTGCCGGTGTTATCACCAAAGAAGGTAAAGCCAAAGCACCAATTGTCATTGCTGATCCAACATACTTCCCAGATAAGGTCAAGAAGACTGGCCAGAGAGTAATTAGAGCTATGTGTATTTTGGATCACCCTGTGGCCAACACCTCTGACTTGGATTCTTTGCAATTGATCATTCCTCAGAACCAAGTGGGCAGGAAGCACGATATCTATGTAGCGGTATTGTCTGATGTCCACAAGGTGGTTCCAAAGGGCTACTACTTAGGAATTGTATCGACCATCATCGAAACCGAAACCCCACACGTTGAGTTAGAGCCTGCTTTCAAGTTGTTGGGCTCCAGAGTCGATACGTTGATGGGTATTGCGGAGTTGTATGAACCACAAGATGATGGCACATCCAACGGAATCTACATTTCCAGAAGCTACGATGCATCTTCTCATTTTGAGTCAATGACTGATGACGTCAAAGACTTGTACTTTAGAGTCACTGGCAAACCATTAGTTTTGAAGACCCGTCCAAATGCTGACGAGGAAGAACAAGCTTTGAGTGGTCTTTAAATATGCAAGCACAATTCGTTGCACTGTGCGTTAGTTGAATATATATATCCATTATAAATTAGTCACATTGGTCGTAGATGAATTTAGCAGCCGTAGAATCGGCGTTACGAGGATCTTTTAGTGTGGCCCCCTTTATTACTCACACACTCTTTTGGGCAAACTGGCGGAATAATTTTCCTCAGGGCAAAATGGTTCTCAGTGTGGCACACCTCTGCCATATACACATAGTGGTACAATTGAACCATCTGACTACTGTAGTACGTTGCTGAAGTTTATATTAGTAGCAAAGTTCAGTAGTTGCCATTGCTATCTATCTTTACAACCGCTTATCGTTTATCGGTCTCGTAGATTCGGAATCTCAGATAGCGCCGCACTTGCATCCGAAAATTATGGGTTTATAAAGGGCTTCGTTTTCCAGTTTCTTCTACGTTTGTTTAAAATAGATATTCGAACTTGGTTTCTACGGACCGGATAAAAATGACACAAATTGAATTGAAGCCTTCCTTTAAGACTGTTTCTGGTAAGCCTCTTTTGGTTGGAACTGGAACCGGAACCAAATGGAAAGACTTGATTAGAAAAGATGCCTCAAACTCCAAGTTGTTAGTTGATCAGCTAAAATTAGCATTCGAAAAGGGTTTCTACCACTTGGACACAGCTGAGGTTTATGGTACTCAACCCGAAGTGGGATTGGCCCTCAAGGATATTGATACTAAGCGTGAAGATATCTGGGTTACCACCAAGTATTGGACCAGTTCTTCTAAGGGCCCAGTAAAAGGTTTGGAAACGGGATTGGAAGAAATGGGTCTCGAATACGTGGACTTGTACTTGATCCACTCAAACCACTTTTTTGGCAAGAATGGCTACAACTTGGAAACCTGCTGGGAGGAAATGATTGAAGCTAAGAAGAAAGGGTTGACTCGTCATATCGGAGTGTCAAACTTTTCAGTAGATAACTTGAAGACTATAATTGCTATTAGCGAAAAACACGGCGAGGAGTATCTTCCCAAGTTCAACCAGATTGAGTTCCATCCTTACTTGAAGGACCAATTTCCAGGTGTTTACGATTTCTGCCAAAACAACGATATTTTGATCGAAGCGTATGGACCCTTGACTCCTCTTATGAGAGTCAAGGATGTCAACCCTTTACAGAAGCTTATGCCAAAGTTGACCGAAAAGTATGGAAAAACAGATGCCCAAATCTTATTAAGGTGGGTTTTGCAGAAAAATGTCTTACCAGTTACCACTTCAAGTAACGAAACTAGAATCAAGGAATCATTAGAGATCTACGAATTCAGCTTGTCGGAAGAAGATGTGAAGGCCATTGATGCTTTAGAAGATGAATATCAATTCAGAGCTTTTGATTTCGTCTTGAAGGAGAAGTTTTAGGAGTATTTCCACCGCTTTAGACTATAGAGTATTCATTGAATAATATTAGTATCATACAATGTATCAACTACTTATTGGAACAATAGAGAAGCTGCCAACTCTACATTACCCTTACAGGCATCTAGAGCCTGGATAACTTCATCTCTAGGGAATCCCAATCCAACCAACTGTTGAATGTCCTCTTCGCTGTGACTTGAGGTTGGATTAGTGCCAGTGTCGTTGTTCCTTCCAACATTCTGCCTTTTCGCAGCCGCTTCTGCTGCTGCATTCGAAGCCGGTGTTTTCTTTGAGCTTGTCAAGCCGGACGTCGTGGATGCTGCACCAAGAGCAGTTCCGTTTAAGCTATTACCCATGTTTCCGACGGAACTTCCTAGCAAATCATTATTTTCTATTTCGTTATCAGGCAAGAAATTAGTCTCGATGTTAGATCCAACTACAAGCTTGTTATTTTCCAAGTCAATTACACACTTGTGCCTCTTCAACATGTCAAGTCCAAACAACAAATCAACTGATGTGTCGATGACCATGAATGAGCACGGAATGTCTATGTCTGAATCACCAATACGAACTGGAACACTGTGAATTTTACCTAAAATCTTCGTAGATCCGACTCCTCTAGCTTCTCCAATGAATCTTTTGTCGATCAACCGGTCAATGCCTACTTTCTCGGCCAATCTTGGGGATATGATCGTTTGCTGGGCACCTGAATCAACAAAAGCTTGCACTGGATTATTGTTAACTTTGATTTTGATGTACAACATGCTCACAGACGTAAAGGATTCGGGAATCAAATCGTAAGCCAATTCCATATTCCTCTCTATTTGATCTTGCCTGATGATATCCAAGATTTTTGCCTGATTTTCGGGATTATCTGGATCCTGTTCTAACCTTCTGAGCTCTTCCTGCTGTTGTTGTGCCCCAAACGCTCCACCAGGATACCCACCATTCCTCTGAAGCTGTTCAAAGCTGGTCCTCATAACGTTCTTAAATGCCTCTGCATCACTCAAAACTCCTTCAATCTCCGGGTTGGACCTCAACACTTGGCTCCGAGCCTGGGGATTATTAAGCAACTGTTGTCTAATCATTTCTATTTGACCGTCCATGGCATTTGTGCTTGTAGAAGACAAGGAGGCTCCAGACCCGGAACTTGAAGGGATACTGGGTGGTGTGTGCTTCCTTAAAAGGACCAAGTCATTGTCTTTGAGTCCAAGTTCCTCTAAAGTTTTGGTTTCCCCCGTGATCGTTTTGGATTTGGAGATAACAATTTGATCTTGTGGAGGAATATCAGACTCGGCCTCAATATATGCTTTGAGGTCCTGAAAAGTCATGGACTCCGAAACATCCACGGAGATTATCAGATTGTCTATCTCATTCGATATTGTTAACTTCATTCAGTTCGTAGCCGCAATAATTCCAATGGCGAAATACAGGTACTTATATGTGATTCTCATCGAGAAATTTATGTGGCGAACTCACTGATATGATAACGTCAATTTCGCCATCAGTTTCAAAGGCAAAAGAAAAGAAGCTCCCAGAATTACCTAGAAGCTAGTCTTATAGATAGTCGGAGGGCCTGGTGTTGTCAGGAATAATTTTTTATTATAGAATATGACCAGTAATGTTATACAATATACAGAATCGTGATGATTGTTAGGGTGTAATGAGCAAAATCCGGGGCACACAGCTGATATTTGATGATGGGACCAAACATCATGGACAACGAACTCAAAGTTCAAGACCCACTAGAAGGATCTGGCACTTTGGCACATCAATCCTGGATGGTGCTTTAATTTTCAGTGGCAGAAATCATGGCGATTTGACCTCCGTTTAACAACATGATCTTCACTGGGCCATCTGTGTTTCCTTCCCCATCTACTTCAGTGACATTTTCCAACACTACGTTGACAAAATCGTCAAAGCCAACAAGCTTCCCTCTGAATTCTTTATCGGTGGTCAACAAAACAGTCACCTCCTTTCCAATGGATTTATCGATGATTTCAAGAGGCAATACTGTTGGAATAGCTGAAGCCTCTTCTTTTTTGTCAGCTGCTCCTACAGCAACATTGGTCTCGACTTCGGCCATGTTTCTGAGTTCTTAGATAAAACTTTTTTGTTTCGGTGGTGCGAAAGGTTTCTTTACTTCATTATATGGATTGTAGTATACAAAGATTCTATATATAGACTGTCATTAGAGGATAGGGGAAACCGATGTATCAATGGGCTTTCCCATAAGAAGTGGACCTTGACCTGTTTTTGGGCTTGTGGGCTAGCTTTTTTGCTGAGTTACTTCCATTGAAGTTGGTTCGCTTAATCCGCCAACCATCGAAATCAATCAAAGCTTGCATACATCCCCACTCGGTAATTTTGTTCTGTAACCAAACCAAGTTTACTGGCTTTGTTAAGAAATCATTACATCCAGCTCTAAGGGCATTACTTCTGTCCAGTGAAGAATTCGAAGAAGCCGTCAAGGCCACGATAATTACAGGAGACCTGAAAAGGCCCATGTCCAACTTTTCTTCGTCAGATAGTTCGTTGAGGCCCTTGGTTCCATTGACTTCATTCTCAGCAAACACACCAATACGGTTGATTCTCTCTAAATGTCTGATCTCTTTGGTGGCCTCAATTCCAGATTTGACTGGTAATTGAATATCCATCAACACTAAATGGAAGCCTCCCTTTCTCCATTTAGTAATGGCTTCGGCACCATTCTTGGCGATTTCGTAGTGGATCTTGTGTTTTCTCAAGAACGCCCCTAAAATAGCTTGATTGATAGCATTATCTTCCACTACCAACACTGAAATAGAAGGTAGCACTGTTTCGGTAGCAGATTTGCCCTGATAGTTTTTCTTAGGGCCCGATGGGGTTCTGGATATCTTGCCTGGTTTTTCAATTGTGCCATTTGATGTAGCAGGAGTCTGAGACGATGGACTCGGAGGGGAGAACTTGGTGCCAGATGCTTTATTGGAAGTATCGATCAGGCTTGGGGGATTGCTATTTGATGCTTCCTTGGGAGAATCCAAAGAAATCCTGTTGTCGGGGGGGTGCCGAGAGTCGGGGCTTTCCAAATTAGGCTCATCCTTAACACTGTTCACATCAAGTTTGGGTAAATCGGGCTTAAGAAGAGGAAAGGCCTCAGTCTTCTCCTCCAATATGTCATCGGGCCCCTTCATGATGTTGGAGCTTTTCTGTCCAAGAGACATTGCTTCCCTGTTTTTCTTGACTAGATTCTCATCCAAACTCAAACGCTTCTTGTCAGTAACACCAGACCCAGAGTTAGACAAAGAAAAATTCTTCGGAAGCAACAACACGGCTTGATTACCTCCAGAACCGTTTGCCTTATGAGTGGGCTGAGAAGGCTGGAGGTTAGCACCTGATACAGGAGATTGTGGAGGATTTGATTGAGACCTTCTGTGTAGGTTCATCCCACTTGCTAGAGGCAGGATCTTCTGGTTGCTTGACGGCGAAACGGACCTATCTTTATATAGATGGTTGTTACTGGAGAGGTATTGTGGTTTTGGGTGAAAATAACCTTGACTTGACGATGCTGAATTTGGAGTCACTGACCTCAATAACTGTGGCTCTTTTATACTCTGTGTGCTGTGTTGTGGGACTTGTTGATTATTAGCGTAAAAGTGGCTGGGAGTATAATGCAGTTGGTTGATCGGAGACGTGGAGGCTCTGTAGAAGTTGGACAAATTTGTCTGACTACCAGCATAGTAGTTGGAGGTCATTTCATGTCTTTGGAGACCGTGAGTTTCCGGAGGAGGGGGTGAGGTAAAAGACTCATAAGGTTCGTCAATAGTAGGGGTTTCTATTATTAGTGCATCACCCATGTTCATTCCACCCGGGAAATAGGCATCGAGAAGATTCCAGACATTTTGATCAGGCTCCAAGGTCATCAAGCTGTAAGAAGGGTTTGGTTGTTGTCTCTGTTGATGAGAAACGAATCCACCAGATTTCTCAAATGTCGAGGAAACGGGCGATGAAGATGGTTTCAAACCCTCCGAGCCTGAAGACCATACGTTCATTTTCTTGTGAGGAGGTGCTGGAGTATTGTTATTAGTGGGGGCGTTTGCCTGTTTTCTGGAGTGTAAGTCTATCTTTAGAACAAGTTCGGCCGAATCAAAGTACTTACCCAAAGCATTGGGGAATTTATTGATGATGTGGGTCTTCAAATCATCTACTATATCACTCTGATTGGTCATTACGGTCGTAGCTGTCCCATTGACACGTTTGACCCACACTCGCCTGGTAGTAAAGATCCCGGGGGAAAATGGGCCGCTGTTGTTGAAATGGGGTATGGATCCGGCAATGGAAGCTATACTTCGAGTTTGAAGAGGGCTCTTTCCCATGTTCAACTTCAAGTTCGGCTTGGACTGTTTGTTGTTTGAATTGGAGGTTGCCGACCTGGTACTTTCTTGCTTGGGGGTGCCCAAATGTGCATGCGACTGTGGACTTGGAGATCTGATAGTATCCATTTTTCAAGTGCCTGCCGGTTGAAAACGAGCCTTAATTTGATCTGATTCTGTGATTGTGTGTCGACGGAGGAGCGTGAGCGGTTTCTAGTATACCGTAGGGTTGAGCACGCAGGTAATTGTGTTGAGCAACTCTATTGGTAGATTGCTGCTGGTGATCTGATAGAAGTCTGTGATACTTCTCTATAAACGTAGTGCAGAGTATCTAGATATTTTAATCCTCAACTGCCTTAGCCGCAATCAAGGCTTTTTGGGTAAACGCACTGCAATTTATCATTAGCCAATATTCATGTTACAAACTAAAAAGGTGGTGTTATGTGAACTACGGGGTGATGTCATTTACTCCCAGTCATCATCCTCCTCATTTTCATTGGAATCTGCCGACTTCGAGTTGGTCATTCCGGACTTGTCCTTGCCACTCTTCAACTCGGAAGCCACATCGACAGCCTCTTCTTCTTCCTCGTCATCCCAAGTGAACTCTTCATCCTCTTCGTCGTCTACGCTCTTGCCCTTTGATTCTTTGACCTGCAACAATTTCTTTCTTGTTTCGTCCTGTTCCTTCAACTCATGCTCCAACTTGAAGTATCTGTACCAGAAGGTGTTGTATGAAATATCCACAGGTACTATCTTATTCATTAGCTTTCTTAAGGTGTTGTTGTATTTTTCCAAAAGTTCTGAAATGTCCTTGGTTTTATCATCAACATTGAACGACTTCAAGCCGTCATCGTCCACAGTATTCAAGATCAATTCAGGTGTGGTATGCAATTTGAAGAGGTCACCATCTAACCTTGTAGTTCCGTAGGCTGGATCGGTACCTAATGTACTGGAGAATAGAACCTCTTTCTCGGGCGGAAAAGTTTGTTCAGTAGCAGTGTCATCGTTGTTGACTGACACAAAGCCTGTCAAGAAAGATCCAATTTTTTTCACGTACTGTCCAGCTTGCTTTTCCACTTGCTCAAGCTTACTGTCCAATGAATCGAGGTAGACGTTTGCCTGCTCGGATAACTCCTTGATATCAGGCACATGGAATTCAGGCAATGTGACATCCTTGACTTGGCCTCCCAACTGTTTGAATTGTTGCTCAACCTGAGCCAAATGTTCAGAGACCTTGGTCCTGTCGTCGATGTTGTCTTTGGCAGCATTCAATTGTTTCAAGATATCATTCTTGCGTTCGTCTAACTTGTATTTGTCTTGTAAGTCGACTGCGTTCTTGGAAGCTGATGTCCACAATTGAGCAAACTTCTTTTCAACTACACCATAAGCTTTGTCAATTTCAGCTTCCAATTGGTGGACGGCTTTCTCGGTTTCACCTTCATCGTGTGGTTTGTTTACTTCCGGCACCTCTTCTTGTGCCACTACAGGATCGATGAATTCCATATTAATGTAGCCAGTGGTGTCTCCTTAGTTTTCTGTGAGCGAAACTGCGAAATTAAATTATGGAGAAGATGAAGCGGTGGAATAATTAGTTACTCTGGAAATTAGTGCTTCTGCATCTGGGCCGTTATCTGGGTCTTGGGGAAAGGGCTTATGCGCGGGTATAGTTTTGTTCATTCCTTAAATGAATGTACGACTTATTTGAAAAAGTGGTGTTGTAGCTTTAAGATTGCAAATTTCACATATCACCATCGATACCAAACCATGATTAAAGAGACCTCCCCAACAATAAGTCTACAGCGAATACTATCAAATTAGTGATACAGAGAAGATAACTACAAAAATCACGAAAAGTAGCTATTTAGATTCCCAGACGTTTGTAGAAGGGATGGGATAGTATACACCAGTAAAGAGCTTTATATAACGAAGAAACTCCCATCGGGTTTGGCTGCGAGAAATGGAATCTTTCATGGCAGAATATCGAAAGTCGCACCCACGGAATAGATTCCATCACTTATGTTTGTTGGCCGGATCTTGAGAGCACAGGTCCAGTGCTTGGTTCGTTTCAATGGTTGCCACCTCAAGAACCATATCAACAGTGGACCTACTATATTTGACAATCCCATCTCAAACTTCGAGATATTCGAATCAAACTCTGAGGGACTTCCTTATAAGTATGGGGTAATCGGCCATTCGAAGACCGAGTTCTTGAATGCCCTTGCCATGAAATATATTGCTGTACCTCCTTTGTCCAGAACTTATCCCTTGCTAGCCGAAAGCAAACAATTTGATGAGATTCAATTCCTCAATTTCAAGGAGTCTTCAGGAATAGACAAAGTCTATCTTTCTGCGAGATACGAGTCTTACGCATACAAAGGCACGTTGGAAATGTCTGATGATGTCAACTCTGTGAGAAACTATATCACTGGTCATAACAATTACAACAGTAATCAAGGAAACATTTCAGAAAGTGATGTGAGTAAGATAATTGAGCTTTTTAATTTGAGCCACTTGAGTAACAAATGGGTAAGCTCATTAAGTAATGGACAATTGAGAAGAGCCAGAATCGCAAAGTCAATTTTGCATAAGCCCAAGCTCTTGATTATTGACGACCCCTTCTTGGGTCTTGACCCCGTGCAAACAAACTTGGTTTCCAACTCGTTGAACGATGTCATTAATGAATTTAACATGGCTATTGTATTGGGTCTTCGATTCCAAGACTCAATACCCGAATGGATCGAGCATGTTGCAGAGGTGGACCAACTGGGTGTTAAAATTAGTGGGTCTAAGGATAATGTTCTCTTGAAGATATCAGAGAACATAGGGCAAAACGAAACACCCGAAGACAGAAAGCTTGATTACCTTGAAATCGATAATGAAGAACTAGCATCAAAAGCTACAGCACATGTTGAGTTCAAGAACGCTTCAGTCATCTACAAGGATTTACCGGTTTTACTCAATTTCAACTGGAGCATTCCCAGAGGTACTAATTGGAGGATTCTTGGAGAGAACGGAACTGGAAAGACGACAATTTTATCATTGATCACCGCAGATCATCCACAGTCGTGGAGATCGGTCTTGTCTGTGGATGGGGTATTGAGAAAAAGTGGAAGCGGTGTTACGTTTTTTGATGTCAACAATAAGATTGGAGTCTCATCACCTGAATTACACTCTTTGGTTCCCACCACAAGGACAATGAACCAAATCATCAAGAACGGTTTAGTTAAAGATATCGGAAACTCAAACTTTCAGTTCGATGGTGAAAAATACGAGGTTCCTAATGATAAGATCTATCAAATCCTTCAAAAACCATTCGTCAAAGAAGTCTTAGAGCAGTACGGAGATACACCATTCCAATCATTGAGTATTACCTTACAAAAATTCACATTGTTCATGAGAGCCATCATTAAGGATCCAGAGCTCATTATTCTTGATGAAGCCTTTTCCTGTATGGACAACTTAGAGTTAATGAAAAACTGCCATCAGTTGCTAACACATGAGTTTGCGGACTCTACCATCTTGAGCATCGGTCACATCGAGTGGGAGCTCCCTGAGTATGACTACGTGATCAAGTTGGTTGGGGACAAAGACAGAAATTACCAGTTATTTAAAGCAGTACCCCAGAAATAGGAGGCACCAACCTAAATTGCGCTGCTGCATACTAACCCCTATTCGGTCAAAAAAGCCCTCTTTAAGGCCACAACTAAAACAATAAAAATTAGCTAACAGTTTGGGAGATGAAAAGCCCTACGAATGGCTGTCATCCTCATACTTTCAATTCAAGAATCGTCCTTGTAGATACATCTTCTCCGTCTCTGTTT
Organism: Yamadazyma laniorum; assembly: GCA_002109505.1. Taxonomy (NCBI): domain Eukaryota; kingdom Fungi; phylum Ascomycota; class Pichiomycetes; order Serinales; family Debaryomycetaceae; genus Yamadazyma; species Yamadazyma laniorum. The sequence continues at coordinate 1,258,586 of MVNT01000001.1, read as the reverse complement.
GAATGATTAATCTTGGCTGTAGTCGACCCCGTTGAGCTTGCACGACCAGTAGTAATAAGCGAACATAACGCGCTTGAGCCGGAAAATTTTTTGAAACAAACCAAACTCAGCCATATCTAAGTTGGAGTAAACAGTATCAGAAACTCTTTTAACAACTGCTAATTAAGACAAGCACACAAGATAAGGTCCCCCAAAAGATTTGATTATTTCTGCTGTTTTTCTTTCTCGTGCTAAGAGTACCAAATCCTTGTTTTATTGAGTCTGTTTATTTCTTGAGCTTACCTCTAACCCTTCATTTACAGTCCGGTTGTTTTATCCCATTCATTTTCAACAACTCAGACATTTATTATGTTAAGAATCCCCGATGCTCCGGTGGAGACCAGATCTGCCGAAGAAGTGGCTGAATTGGAGTTTGGAAAGTTGTCTTCCCACGAATATTTGTATGTTTCCAAACATCCCGAAGGCCAACCCTATCCAATGCCAATTGAAGACGAACCTCCGTTGATCATTTACATTGCAACATACTTGAGTTACCTCATTTTGATCTTGATTGGGCACATCAGAGATTTCTTTGGAAAAATATTTAAACCCGAAGCCTATCAACACTTGGTGGAGAAAGATGGATATGCTCCATGGAGTGATGGATTTGAGAGCTTTTACGAACGTAGATTGAAAACAAGAATCGACGATTGTTTTGCCAGACCAATCCATGGTGCTCCAGGAAGATACATCAAGTGTTACGAACGAGTCAGAGTTGCTGATAACAAATACGAGTATACCGGAGGTTCTAACGAGTGCCTCAACTTTTCTTCTTACAACTATTTGGGATTCGGTCAATCCAAGGGTACCTGTACCAAGTTTGCCAGTGACACTGTTAATATTTATGGTACATCTGGATGCGGACCAAGACATGTTGTTGGTACTACTGATTTGCACGTGAGATGTGAAAAGCTTATTGCTGAGTTTGTAGGTCAAGATGATGCTATTTTAATCAGTCAAGGTTACGGAACCAACGCTTTCATCTTTGAATGTATTGCAGACACCAAGACTTTAGTTCTCAGTGACTCATTGAACCACGCTTCAACCAGATTTGGGGTTAGGGTCTCAGGTGCATCTGTAAAGGTTTTTGAACACAATGATATGAAACATTTAGAAAAAGTTATCAGAGATGCCATTTCTCAAGGTCAACCCAAGACACACCGTCCTTGGAATAAAATCATCATTGCAGTTGAAGGTTTGTACTCTATGGAGGGTGATATGTGTAACTTGGTTGAACTTATTCGCTTAAAAGAGAAGTATAAATGCTATTTATATGTCGATGAAGCTCACTCCATTGGAGCTTTGGGACCAAATGGTAAGGGTGTCGCTGATTATTTTGGGGTTGATCCCAGGAAAATTGATGTTTTGATGGGTACATTGACTAAGTCTTTTGGTGCTACCGGTGGTTATATTTCTGGTTCTCAAAAGTTTATGGATAGAATTAGATTGGACTATGTTACCAATGTGTATGGTGAATCAGTCGCACCAGCTGTATTGTCGCAAATCATTTCTTCCATGAGTATCATTAAGGGAGACTTGAACCCAGGGGAAGGTGCTTTAAGATTACAGAGACTAGCCTTCAATTCTCGTTACTTACGAGCAGGGCTTAAGAAACTCGGATTCATTATTTATGGTGCAGATGATTCTCCAGTTATACCTGTATTGTTATTCTTACCTGCCAAGATGCCAGCCGTATCCAGAATGCTTTACGATATGGGCATTGCTTTGGTGATTGTTGCTTATCCTGCTACTCCAATTGTTAGTGGAAGAGTTAGATTATGCTTGAGTTCTGCCTTGACGAAAGAAGATTTAGACTATGTTTTGGAGAGGTTCAACGAGATTGGTGATTTGATATATTTAAAATTCGGCAGTGGTATAGCCGGACAAACGAAGAATATGACCATCCAAGAAGCTTTAGAAGGTAACGTACAAAGCTGTAAAGAGCCAGGATTCGGCTCTGTCAAACAAAGTTAGAAATATTGTTTCTGGCCTAACGTTGACCTCATACAACCCAACAAAATAACTCATAATATTTAATTTTCTATTCATGATCCTTTAATAATGGTATCCATTTAATACTTTAATACACTACAATAATGTTACATAATGTTGCAGTTCTATATATATTTGGAAACAAAAAAATGAAACTAAAGCGCATTTTTTGAAAAATCAACCAATTCTAATTGACACCATGGATTACAGTTCATCCTATATGATAGTTCCACCGTTGAAGTTCAGCACAGTCCAAGAAGGATTTTATAGAGGTGCATATCCAAGAGAAATCAATTTCCCATATATAGAAAGCTTGAGATTAAAGACCATTGTTTCGTTGACTCCACGGCCCGTTACTCCAGAAACTGATTCAAAGCTATATGATTTTGCAGCTAGAAACAACATAAGGCTCGTCCACCTTGAGTGCGAAAAGCTGGGCAAAGGGAAGAAGCGTGGTGTGCCCTTAGGGTATAAAACTGTCCTTGAAGCTATAGATTTAATAATCCATTCTCAGCATTATCCTATTTATGTCCATTGCCTAAACGGAGGACAAGTTACGAGTTTGATAGTGGCATGCTTGAGAAAACTCCAGTTCTGGACCTCATTGACAATCTTCAACGAATTCATCAATTATACGACCAACATAACGTTGAATGACAGAAATTTTGTAGAAGGGTTTCGAGGAGATATAAGAGTAGATAGTGCAAATAAGGTCAACTGGTTATGGAATGGAATGAGTAATGGTGTGGTAAACAATCATCCAATGATCAAAGTGCATCAGCTGGATATATGATAATGTTGATGATAATGTATATAAGTTTCAGATTTTCAAGACTAAATACGCTGATAGAATAGACAATATGCGTTTTTGTTTAAGACTTGGCTTTCTTTTTGATTGTAAGAGACCTTCGAATCATCAAAGTAGCACCAGTCTCTGGTCTTCTTCTTGTCACTTTGTTTGTGTACGTATGCGGTATAATGACCTGTGGTCAAATTACCATAGTGATTGGCTACCCCATACAATTTGTACCTAAATGGAGGAACTTGGTTTCGGGTTGGAAGTGTGGCCAATATTTGTACCTCCTTTTCTTTGGTCATTACTTCGGATGGGTTTAGGTTAGGATTCACTATTGTACCAGCTTCAGGCCAATAGGAGGTGAGATCGAGAACGTCGTTGACAGGGTATTTGATGAAATCATCCATCTTGCTGAAATATCCAGTAGGTGAAAGTTTGAATCTTTTAAAGTGGATTATTAAAACCTGTGGAAGCCTAGTAATAGTGATTTTCTTTGTCAGCCTCGTAAACTTCTTACATTGAGGGCAATGCCACTTGTTTTCGTCATCCAATAGCTCTAACTGGACGAATTCCTTCAAACAATCATTAAGAGATAAATCTTTTTTACTTCCAAGCTTCTCAGGAATAGGTAAACTCAAGATCAGGAACGCATTGTATGTAGTAGAAGTCTTTCCACATTCCAAACATCTTAGCTGTGATAAGTATTGACCTTGGAAATAATCCACGATCACGGAAAAGTTCAATTTTAAATATCTTTCCCATTCAATTGTAGAAGCCAATCTTACTGGAAGATATTCTCTTGTCCGCTCTTGCTCTGGAGTCAATTCCATCACTGCACGTTTCTCCTTGGGGTCCGAGATCACCATTTGATTCAAGTCTTCATGAAGGGAGTCAAGTAGAAAGTTTAGAAATTCAATACAATCTTGTTGATCAAAATTAGCGAATTGACCACCAGGTGACAATGATCCTATGACTTTCTTAAAATGCAGTGGTGAATAGTTGCCTCCAGCATTACCGAACATGTTGAGCAACAAAGAAACGAAATTGGTGGTCAAAATACCTTTTGTCCCCAACTTGTTGTTCATATTTATGTGTTGTTTGTACGACTGAACGGCTGAGTCTGAAGATGTAGGCAACGTTGGAAAAAAGAATCTCGTCAATTGTGGAGTGGCTCCTAGGCATTGTATGATGCAGTTCATATAACATGAGTTTCCGAGATTGGTAAGGCCTGTGGTGTATTGTTCTAAAAACTTGGTAGGATTTGGTGCTGTGGTGCTAGTAGGTTTTTTCGGCCTTGATGTAGAAATTTCAGAATTAGATCTCGACATGCTAGAAGACGTACCGAACGATGATCTTCTTACGGGAATTTGTTGTTGAGGCGGAGGTGTACCAGTAGACGTCTTAGTATCGTTCGACACAGACCCAAAATTAGATATATTTGGCTTCAATGGTGCACTTGCTGTGTAATAGCCAATCTTCGTGTTCTCATTTAAAGGTCTACCTACAAACCGATTTGACACAGGCGTATTGCCATTGGATTTTGCAGTACCAAGGTAGTCCCCAAAGTTCTTTAGATATGATGAGTCATTAGTAGCAGACGAAAGGGAATCAGAGGACTTCATCGAACTGTTCGTAGTCATATAACTGTTTCTTCTGGAACTAGAAGGTGAGCTAGTACCATCTCTGGATATAGAAGCTTGTGGCATGGTCAAAACCGAGGAAAGAGTTGTTTTTGCAATAAAAGACTCCCCATATAGGCTGTACCAGTAAGACACCCCCCCAGACAAGTAACAGGGAGCCCTTTTCAACTTGGAGCTGATGTATTTGTTTCGGTATGCAAGCAAGTCGATCAACTTTATGAAAGGGTTCTTAGCAGGGTTTCCGTTAGTACTGCGGTTGATTAGGGAGCTTACGAGAGCATCAAATCTATTGAATTGCTTTTCACTCACTCCATATTTCAAGTTGTACAAAACAATAAAGTCATACTTGTGACGATCCAGGAACTTCTGATACTGCTCGTCCGGCATCAACAATCTTAGACGTTCTTCTAAATCCTGGTCGGTTACTTTATCGACATCCTGTTCATTCTCTGATCCCAAAAGGCTATTTACCACTGACGGTTCTATGTTAACCAAATCTGGATAGCTTATGTGATTATAGTCGAATTCTTTTTTGGACCTGAAGTCAATTAAAAGTAGTGAGAACTTATCTTTATAATGCGTCATGATGCTATGCAATTGTGGAGCCGTTATAACCTCGGTGTACTTACAAGAGTCCAAATTTTCAAAAACATGCAAGGGTTCCAGTTGATGTAGAGTAGACTCTTTGATGGTACGGAGTTTGTTAAACCTTGAAAGTAAAGGTTCGATGTCGTCCTCGTTGTCTGGTGAGCTGGATGCCACTTCCAGCAACAAAGGGTGTTGCCTAAGATGATTTTTTAGCATCTCAGCATTGTTCTGCTTTTTGGAAACTGTCAGACCAATGGTCTGGATGAAATCTTGGATCTCATGTGAAACATGCTCTTTGCATTCCTCTAGTAACAGGACAGTGGTGCAGTAGCAAACATAGGCCAATTCAAAATCACAATATCCAAGCTTGCTGTATCTCCTTGTTTCGTAGTTGAATACTTCCAAAAGCTCAATTTGATAGTTGACATGTGTGGAGGGTTTACTTGAACTTTTGAGTAGTTCCCTCAGAAGGGACTTGGCTATTGTCTCGAGCTGTGGGATTTGGAGATACCCAACTTCTTCACTCGTCATTATATGGTCTCGAGATACCCAGTCTTTAATACCGCAGTTATCCAGCGAGTGTCCAAAGTGATTCTAGTACTAAATATATATGATTACTGCTACAATGTCTGTGCGATTTTTTTGTAGTCGCCGAAGCACTAGTGGAGCCTATGCTAGCTACTAAATGGCTAGCAAATGGGTTTCGTTAGCCTTGTGTCTACTTGTGAATATCTAAGTAGCAGGTGGGCGATTCTGGAGAAGGGATTATTCTACAAGAGTTTCCGTTCTATTGCAAAATAACTTTCAATTATGCCGCTTAGTGTATATCAGGAATATGGCTTAAGGTGTGGTGCTTTTTTCTTGTTCACGCCATGATGCACTGATATGAAGAGCAATTATATGTAGTAGTTGTGGTACGTCATATAAATAGTTATTGGGCTCCGTTGGTGGGCTCTTTAGTGGTACCTGCGATAAGACCTTGACGAACATTTAAGTACCATGTGGTTGCGATGCCCCAGTTCGTAAGGTATTGCTTTCATCAAAAGCTATATCAGGTTTACTATCTGGAAGGGGTTTCAAATTTTCCCCTGGTGATTGTAGGACACCAGACTTTAGCTTTAATTTGAACCGGTTCAACTTTCGGTATGTCTTTATTGATTAGATTTAAAAACTCAAGCTACTACTCACTTATTCAAGACTGAAAGGCTTCCTTGAAGCTCCGTAAGCCTGCATCAAAACCATGCTCCCACTCCCAAACGTGCTTACCATTTCCTTTATTCTTGGTGTGCTCCTTGAGTCTGGCAGCCTTCCATGCCTCCTTTCTACCAAGTACAGACCCATCGAATTCAGCAAAGGACTTTGAGTCGTCCCATGCAGCTAGAAACCCATCCTTGAATCTGTCGTGCTCGTACTTCTCTTTTTTGTTGGTATTGTCCCAGTAGTTCTTGTGGCCTTCAAATTCTTTGTTAAGGTACTCATCTCGCTTGTCATCATCTGGTATTGACTTTCCTTTGAATCCGATTGGACTTCCAATCGATCCGTTGTCGGTCATGGTCTTGAAGTCCCATTCTCCACCAGAACCAGCCTGGAATTTGAATGTCCAGAAGTAAGACCCAAAAGAAGCCCTCTCACTGAAAAGGTCGACTTGTCTTTTGCCGAAATCTTTGACAAACTGGTCTCTTTTCGACTTACTGTCGTCCTTATCCCATGACTGACCGTCCATAACACAAGAATACTCGCCAATCATGATATCAACCCCTTTACCATTATCGTTGAGATTGGTCAAGAGATCATTGTTCAAATTATCGATGATTTGACTTGGGGACTTCTTCTTGTCGTCATCGGAGGCACAACGATAACAATGATGATCAAGAACAACGCCAATGTCTCCGGTGGACTGTTTCTCTTGAATCCACTTTACCCATTGGTCTGGCCACCAACCGTCCGATATGATAACCGGGACACCTTTATCAGCTTCTCTGATCAGGTTTATGGCAGCACCGTAGTAATAGCGTTGTCTCTTTGGATTATCACTGAACACAGATTCATTGATTATTTGAATACCAGCAATGTTGTCATACTTCTTCAAGTCAGAAGCAATAAACTTTAACATGTCACATACTTGAAGTTGGAGGCTCTGAGAGCCCCAGAATTCTGCATCGCCTCCTTCCTTTTCACCGCTATGAGCATCTGCATTTGCACCGCCTGGCAATGCGTGAACATCTACGACTACAGAAATACCCTTTTCAGCAGCTTTTTCCACAAACTTCTCTTTGAATATAGCCCATGCGTCGCAATAGACGTCTTTGGCAAACTTCTCGAATTTCGTATTCTTTGCAAACTTACCACCATCGACTTCCCAATAGCCCAAAGGGACTCTAACAGAGGTCACGTGGTGAGACTCCAACCAGTCCCAGTCCGAATCACTCATGTAGTTCTTCCAGTGATCTTCCAACTTCTTTCGGGTGTCATCTTTGCCAAGCTTCTTGACGGATTTCTTGACGGCTTCCAATTCTACTCCCGTATCGTCGATGAACAATTCATGGTATATCCACTTCTCTAACACAAAGCAAGACCCCAAATTGACTCCATAGTTTTGACGAGATTGGTATATTTGCTTCTTGGTAGGTTTTGCACCTTCTTGAATTGGAGGGTCTGCGGGCTCGATTTTGGACCCTTTAGACTTGATTTTGATGTTATCAAACATGTTAATGAAGTGGTATGAAAAATAACGAATTGACTCTTGAAATCAACTTTGCTGGAAATTTGGTGGTTCTTATAGTTGTTGTTCGGTTGCTACAAGGTTTTTTTTAATTAATTTCGCATCATTTTCAGTCTAATTGCAAAATTCTGTACAGTTCATTGGGATGGAAAGACATGCCAAAAGCATATCTTTTAATGAATGGCCAACTGCATTAAAACGGCTAGGAAGGATATTCTCCAAAGTGAATTCCAACTTGACTTTCATACAATCGCATTCAAGAACGACAATTCCAAGCTTCGAGTATTTCCAGAAACTAGTACCCGATCTAACAGTGTTTGATATAGCATGTATCAAGTACTTTTTGCCAGTGGGTGATGTTCATTTGGGATATGTAGATAAGGAAGATCTTTTAGCAAATGAGAAGGTCCGCTTCACCATGGAAAAGGGCTACGAAATGAATCAACCAGACACCATAGACGAGCTATATGAAGCTATTGATTTGGCCAATGATGACGGACCCAGTCAAGTTTTAGTCTTCACATTTGAGGATATGAAAATAGATAATATTGGGGCACTTGCAAACTCTAGAAGAGCTAAGTGGAGAAGAGACACCCTGGAGCCCAATACGTTTTTCAATCATAAGGATCTTACTACTCAAAAGCTCAGTCAACCACAGCTATTGGGAATAATCAGGACGAGGCAAATGAAATTCGATGATGGGGTCTCACGGTTCATAAGTGAAATAGGTTTGAATATTGAGGATCATTTCGTCATGGAGAAACTTAAAAAGGAGGTGGTGCACATTATCCCGTTGGAACCAGATTTATCTGATCCAGTCCAGAATATGAATAAGCGACAACGGCTTGCTACTTTTGGATCATCAGAAACCCTTAATTCGGACCAAATGATAAGTCTTTTGAGAAACAGTTCTATTTATAGAGACCAGATAGAGTTTGAAGCCACATTCACCGAACAGAGAACTGCCAAATTTAGCCCCTTTGATGTAGAGATGCATGACATACACCCTGCGTTAGTATATGGGATGAAGCAGTACAAAGGAATTGATATTGAAACGAATCTATATAGCCATCAAGCCGAAGCCCTAGAGGCTGTGATGGGTTTAGATAAAACACACGTTATTACCAGCACGTCCACCAGTTCTGGAAAATCATTGATATATCAGATCCCCATCCTAAACAGCATACTATGGGATATGGAAGATCATACAAAAAAGGACAGGCTAAGCACGGCCATTTTCATATTTCCCACAAAGGCTTTGGCACAAGACCAAAAGAAGCATCTTGAAGATTTGATCAAAAATATTCCTCTACCTAACAATGGAAGCATTCGGGTCGACACGTATGATGGCGACACGGATACCAAGTCAAAGAGTAGTATAAGAAGGTTTGCTCATGTTATTTTCACCAACCCTGACACCATTCATGCTTCAATCTTGCCGAACCATGAAGGATTGAGCTACTCTGATTCCGATGGATGGCAGTCCTTCTTACAGGCCCTAAAGTATATAGTTGTCGACGAAATTCACGTTTATAAGGGCACCTTCGGTATCAATGTGAGTTTGGTAATGGCTCGTCTTTTAAGAATCCTTGACAAGACGACAACGAAGCAGGTAAGATTCATATCTTGTTCAGCTACTGTCTTGAATCCTGCTGAACATTTTCGAATCATATGCTCTATTCCCCCAGATGAAAAGGTCGTTCATGTATCTAATGATGGAAGTGCAACTTGTGAAAAGAAATTTTTGATATGGAATCCTCCCCCTCTAATGAACAAACGAGGAGAGGTGTTCTCGGGCTCTACTGGCCTGCTAGATGCCCCCCAATCGCATATGGTTCCGAGAGTAAATACGGTTACAGAACTGGCCCAAATCCTTCTTCTGTTGCTAGGTAACTCCAAGACTGTCAAGGTAATTGTCTTCTGTCCCATACGTCAAGTGTGTGAGCTTTTAATGAAACAAGTTAGAACATTACTCAAACAATCGGAATACTCCAGCTTGGGGATAAACGAAGGGGATATCATGGCCTATAGAGGTGGTTACTCAAAATCTGATAGGAGAAATATAGAGCAAAAAATGTTCAGTGGAGAAGTCCGGGCATTGGTAGCTACCAATGCTTTGGAGTTGGGTGTTGACTTGGCTGATCTTGATGTGGTTATAACATGTTCATTCCCTATGCTGAAGCTGAATATGCATCAGCAATTCGGAAGGGCTGGGAGAGGAAAACATTCTAAAGGTAGTTTGGCAATTTTCGTATCCGGGGCCGTACCTCTTGACCAATACTACTTGAAGCACCCCGAGGAACTCCTAGATAAAACAACTTACGAGGATCTATGCGTGAGTTCCTTGATTGGCATCGGTATGCACAAAATCATTATTGAGAATCACTTGCAATGTGCTGCATTTGAAATGCCGGTGAGTATAGATGATGATGCCAAATGGTTCTGCAATTACGAGGAAACATCGAAGAAACTAGACATGTTTAGATCCGCTTGTGAAGAGAAGTTGAACAAAGATAAATTTGGTAGGTACAGAACAAACCCCGAATATCTCCCTTGGCCGGCGGCCAGAGTAACCATAAGAGCCATTGAACTGCCAGCCTATGCGGTTGTAGACATAACTAATGGTAGAAATATGATCATTGAAGAGGTCGAGGAATCAAGAACTTCCTTCACTCTCTACGAGGGAGGTATCTTCTTACATCAAGGATTACCATATTTAGTGAAGGAGTTCAATGTCGATAAGAAATTTGCTAAGGTATTGAGAGTGACGGTCGACTGGATTACATCACAGAGAGATTTCACAGATGTCGATCCGTATCAAATAGAATACATCAGGTGCCTTGTAAGTTCGATGAAGGAGATATCCGATATTCCTGCTTATTTCGGGACAATTGAGACTACTACAGTAGTATTTGGGTACTTCAAAGTTAACAAAAAGAACGAAATTATAGAAGCGGTTGAGGTAAACAACCCACCAGTAAAATATAAATCCAAAGGCTTTTGGTTGGATATCCCAAGGCCAGTGCTCGATGCAATAAACAATAAGGCCTTATCAACAGCAGGGGGAATACATGCTGCCCAGCATGCCCTCATGAACATACTTCCTATTTATATTAGTGGTGGTGCTGGGACCAATCCAAACGTAAAGTTCAGTTCGAATGCTGGTGAAGCTGAGTTATTAACTGAGTGCAAAGCCCCCGAGAAAGAATTCGCCAAAAGACAAACTAAAAGAAAAAGACCAGCCAGGTTGATCTTCTACGATTCCAAAGGTGGTCCGGAAGGTTCTGGAGTGTCAGCTAAAGCTTTTGAGTATATTGATGAGATTCTTTTGGCAACTTATGATAGAGTGAAAAATTGTGATTGTGACTGGGGCTGTCCCAAATGTGTAACTGCCAGCTTCTGTAAAGAAATGATGGCTGTGATGTCTAAACCAGCTGCTTACATTATCTTGGGGAGCTTAGTAGGAAGAGACTTAGACGAGTTGATTGAAGAAGTCCCTGATGGGCCAGAACCAAATATGCCAGGTATCGTGGTGGAAACGGTCGAGCCTGCTACTAGTGTTGTAAAAATGGCCAAGGATGTTGAAATAATAGACGTCAAAAGGGCCACAAAACCCTTGAAGCCAATTAAAAAGGAAGAGTCCTAAGCTAGGAATAATACTATACATGATGCAGATTATCATTTCGACCCTCTTCTACTAGTTAAAATTGAAGCTCTTTTACTCAATCTTCTTGCTAATCCAGGTTTCCTTGAATCTTCAGAGAAACCAGACACAGAGGAGTCGAACGAGCTTTGCCTAACTATGGATTTCTTTCTTGAAATCGCTTCGGCAGAAGCATTGTACTTTCTTGATGAGTATATCTGTCTTTCCTCCGCTGGGAGAGCCAAGCTATCTGTGGATGCAACTCTTGAAGAAGAAGCCGTGTTATTGGCTGAACTTTTTGGGGCATTTCTGTGTTGCAATGCAGGTGATTGAGGTAATGTTTTTGACTTCGATAGACGAAACACTTGGGCAATTGGTTTCAAATAAATTGAAGCCAAAGTTCCGATATTCAATTCCAACTCCTCCAAAACTTGGGGGTTGATATTATCATTTTCAGAATTAATTAGCGGGCTATCATTGAACACAACCAGTTTAGCAAGATGCTGAAACTCTTGTGCTTCACTACTCGAGTCATCTCCAGTATGAGACGATATCAATCTCCAGTAGAAGAACCCACGTTCTCGAAGGTCAGGGTTATTCACATCTTCCGTAGCCCATTTGAGAACTTCCAAAATTTGGCGTTCGAACTTTTCCGGATACAGTAGATATAATTTGGTGGTCGCAGTTAAAGATGCAAGTTGAACTTCAAGAGACTCATCTCTGTAGGTTTTTATCAATTCTTTGAAGCCCTCTTCAAGGTCATCTATCACCAGATGATATTGTCCAAATACCCAAATCATGGCAGCTTTTGCGTCACTTTCCTCCATCAAATTATAATACTTCGCAACTTCAGTGATGGAATTGTCGTATAAGCGTGGGTACCTTCTCACGATATTCTTTATAACAATCACAGCTTCTTGAACAATATACGATACACCATTAGACACCAAGTCAACAAGAATTTCTACGCACAATGGAGCAGCATTATCAATTTTGATGGCCAAGTTTCCAAATGCCCTGATGGCTTTTCGTGCCATGGCGACGTCTACATCAGTAGCATACTCTTCCAATTCCCTAGTAACAGTTGCAAAATTGTGCTCATTAGCCAATAGATATATGATTTCAAGCTTTGTATCTTTGACGTATATTGTGTCGTCGAATCTGCAAAAAAGCATTTCAACGTCGAAATACACCAAATCCTTCCTACCCAAAAGCAAAAGTATAATGTTTCTCAAAACCAAGAATTGGATCTCAGGAGGTTTAGATAGTAATGACACAAGAGACGACCCTAACCGTTTTGGTAATGAAGGAAGAATAAGTTCAGGGTTTCTTACATAATTACTCATGTAAACAATGAGTTTGACAGCATTGAGCACAATGGACGAATTTTCATGTTGTAAGAAGGGAATGGTCAACTCAATAAGCTCCAAAGCGGTGTTGGTATCCTGAGGAACAAACGATAACAATGAATTCAAAATATAAGCTTGACTCCATTCGGTAGTCCTATGCAATGATCTCAAGAGCTTAAAGGAATGGCTGTGATTGACCGTAAGCTTTAAATCCAAGGTCTTGTCGTGCTCTATTATGTCACCCAATGCCGACAAAGCCACCGAAATCACCGTGTCATCCTCATCATATAGAAGGTCGTTAAGGGTATCAATAAGGCCTTCATTGATCACCCGAGAGCTGCTGATCTTGAAAAGTCTGGCGGTGGAGTAAGAAGCAGAAATTCTCACGTATGGGTTAGGATCACGAAGGTAATACTTGAGCACAGTCAAAGAAGCGTCGACGAATTCAGGCAATTCAATTGACGTCAATGTCTTTATAGTCAAAGCACGTAAAACGGAGTCGGAGTCCTCTCTAAACCTCTTAAGAAATGGCAATGCATTGAGTGCTGCTTTCGGATCATAGTGTGAGTAGAAACATAGAAAATCCAAGCATACACGCCTTATCTCCAAATCATCAAATCTAAGAAGATTAATCATGTCGGGTAGTAACTTGGAGATCTCATTATTATTTAAAATGATGTTAGCAGTGACTTTTTTCAAAATCAATTTGATCTTTGGATGAGGCTTTCCACGCTTGTACGCCTGGTCGAGCTCAGCCTTGATTTCGCTCGACTTGGTCTTCACGAAGAGTTTCCCATCAGACATACTCGCTACTGAAAAACTCTACTCAAGTAACCAATCCGGTAGGCAGTTCGCGCCTGCTTTGGGACATAATACAGGATGCGGCACGCACGTGATCGGGATTCCCGATCTTATCGACTTGGTGCATAGTGGCAGTTTCCGCATTTGGAACTACCCGCGCGGATCATCTTGCCTCTATTCTATAGTGGAGTCTTTTAAATAGTGGTATTTCTGCTGACAATTTTCAATTACCAAAATGGCACCACATCTCAAAAACCACAATCTTTTACAGACCAAGTCATTCATCAACGGTGAATGGTTTGAATCCAAATCCACTAAAACCTTTAAGATCCACGATCCTGCTTCTGGCGAGTTTATTGCTGAGCTCACCGATTTGTTGCCAGAGGAAATAGATTACGCTATCAAAAACACTCATGAAGCTTACGAGGTTTATAAAAAGACAAACCCATACGATAGGGCTAAATGGTTAAGAAACTTCTACAATTTGATGATGGACAATCACGAAGATTTAGCCAAGATCTTGACCTGGGAAAATGGTAAGCCATTGGCAGAAGCTCTCGGAGAAATCAAATACGCTGCCTCCTATTTCGAATGGTTTGCAGAAGAAGCAAAGAGAGTGTACGGGCACTCGATTCAGTCTGCCAACCAAGGTAACAAGATAGTCACAATGAGACAGCCTGTTGGTCCCGTGGCGTTGATGACTCCTTTCAACTTTCCTAGTGCCATGATCACCAGAAAGGCTGCACCTGCTTTAGCTGTGGGCTGCACCACTATTTCTAAGCCGGATTACCAAGTCCCACTTTCTTGTTTGGCATTGGCCTATTTGGCTGATCAGGCTGGGTTCCCTCCTGGTGTATTCAATGTTGTTTTGTCATCTGTTGAGAGTACTCCAGCATCGGGTTTGCAATTGTGTGAATCACCTTTGATAAAGAAAATCTCCTTCACTGGATCTACTGCCGTTGGAAAGATATTGATGAAACAATCCGCCTCCACCTTGAAAAAAATCTCTTTTGAATTAGGTGGAAACGCTCCCGTAATTGTGTTTGATGATGCCAAGTTGGATAAAGCTGTTACCCATGCTATAGGCTCTAAATTTAGATCTTTGGGTCAGACCTGTGTATGTGCCAATAGAATCTACGTCCAGTCTGGTATCTACGACAAGTTCGTTGAAGCCTTTGTGGAAAAGGTAAAAGCTTTCAAGATCGGCCATGGTTTTGACGAAGAAGTCACACACTCTTGCTTGATCAATGAAAGAGCCGTGTCCAAAGTTAAAGCTCATGTGAAGGATGCTATTTCCAAAGGTGCCAAGTATGCTATTGAAGGAGGTGAATTGCCAGAACTTGGTCCTCACTACTACTCTCCAACTGTCTTGACTGATGTCACCCAAGACATGGTTGTAGCTAAAGAAGAAACTTTCGGCCCATTAGCTGCTATCATCAAGTTTGACACCGAATCTGATGCCATTAGCTTTTGTAATGACTCAGAATTTGGTTTGGCAGCTTATGTGTTTTCCGAAAACGTCAATACCTGTTGGTCTTTCTCTGAAGCGTTGGAGGTTGGTATGGTTGCTGTTAATGTAGGTGTTTTTACTGAGGCCGCTTTACCTTTCGGAGGTGTCAAAGAGTCAGGGTTTGGAAGAGAGGGTTCTTTGTATGGTGTTGATGACTACACTGTGGTGAAGTCTATTATATTTGGTGATATTTATAGTTAAATACCTCCTACGGAGCTTCAACTCGCCCATATTATCTAGATTATTGAATGTATTGTATCAATTCCGTTCCTTGAAAGGCCCCCAGTTAATTTTTAAATTTCGCAGCCGAGTATCTGTCGCATTCAATTACCGCATTGGGGAATACTGGTTTGGTTAAATACCACTATCTTTGCTAAACTTCTTCAGCAATGGTTTCCTTCAATAGTATCATAGTAGCTGCATCCACAGCTAACGCTCTTACAGTCCATACGTACGAGAATGCCATAGATAATAGGGATTTACCCCATTCATTTATGGATTCATTGTACGGAATGCTTGTTGATTCTCCAAAGTCGACTGAATACAAGATGAGCATGTTGCAAGAAGGAGAAGTAACAATCGAAAGCGAGAAAGTTGTTGAGTTTGATTTGGATAAAATGGATATAGGACAATTTGTATCCAACCAGCCTCAGATTGAGAAGTCTGCCAAGAGCCAATTTGCTCAAAAGACCCACGAATCCTACTTGCAGTTCCAAACAAAATTGAAGCTTCCCGACGATGATGAAACAGAAGACATCGACACTGGAAGAAACCTTTTTGGAGGAATTCTCACCTTTGGAAACTTCCCTCATTTGAGCTGCTTCAGCAAGAAGAAGAACAAGGCTGATACTCCAGTAGACATAGCGATAGTTGGGGCACCCTTTGACACTGCAGTTTCCTACAGACCGGGTGCTAGATTTGGGCCCGAAGGTATACGCCTGGCAGCCCGGAGACTTGGTGGTGCTACATTGGTTAGATCAAATGGACACCGCAACACTAATTTGACTCAAATCAATCCCTATGATAAAAGCACACACAATTTGTCAATTGTGGATTGTGGAGATGTACCATTGACACCATTTGATAACCGTATCGCCTTGAATCAACTCTACAGAGGAGAAAGAGCCATCCACAAGCATCCAAGTAAAAACCACGCGAGGAAGCCCAAGATAATCACCATGGGTGGTGACCACACCATCACTTTAATGGCATTGAAATCTGCTTACGAACAGTATGGTCCTCTCAATGTAATCCATTTCGATAGCCATATAGATACTTGGGACCCCAAAGTTTTGGGAGGTGGAATATCTCATTACATGGGTCTCAATCATGGCACATTCCTTCATTATGCCGCTGAACAGGGATTTTTGAACACCACCGGGTGCTACCATGTTGGTTTGAGAGCACCTTTTATTGCAGCCGAGTATGACCATCAGCATGATATCGATTGTGGTTTTAAGACAATTACTGCAAGAGAAATCGATCGTATTGGTATTTACGGGATTGTGGACAAGATCTTGCAACAAGTAGGAAGAGAAGCCCCCGTATATATTACTGTTGATATAGATGTTCTAGATCCAGCATTCGCTCCCGGTACCGGAACCATGGAAATTGGTGGTTGGTCTTCAAGAGAATTACTCAGTGTGCTTGATGGGTTCGAAGGAATCAACTTGGTGGGTGCCGATGTCGTCGAGGTGAGTCCACCTTTTGATAGCAATAGTGAAATCACTCAGTTGGCCGCTACACAAGTAATTGACTCATTTTTGGGTTTAATGATAGTAAATGAAGTTGTATAGCCTGGCCAATTGCAATAGTTAAAAAGATAAAAATGAACTCTAGTATATACAGTAAAGAAAAACAAGTGTACTGAAAGGCTGAAGTACTAAGGTGGCCAATCCAACTGAGTAGGATCGAAATGAAACCCAATGTGTGTACGGCTGGTTTAGGAGAAGCAGCCAAAGTTTACGCTTTTAGTCGCGAGCGAATTGATAAGAATTTGGAAATTTTCAATACATAAGCAAAGCATGTGCATGGCTATTCCCAAGGGGACCAAGGTCGAAGGTCGAACTGGGATACCTACAGCTGATACCTCGGTGCAAGAAGTGTTATGCCTGTTAAGCGTGATCGAGAACGATGAGAAATTGTTGCCACTTTGCGAAGCCTGTCTTTCTCGTGATAAACCTCCGGTTCAAGTGAACACCACCTACAGCGAAAAGGGGTGCAGGCCACAGGATCTCCCCTATCCTGTTACACATACACAGCACAAACACAGGCGAATCGTAGCTGCTCATAAGTTTGTGATACCGTTGATTCTAATCGGTCTTATGGTTTATAAATTATACTAAATGTCAAGATAATAAGCCTTTAATCGTTATACTAATATGTTCATGATCGTTATACACACCATTGATAAGGTACAGATGGTAAGACTGTGCACTTATTCACCTCTTAATGCTCTGATAACTGCTGGTCTTCTCATCATATACTTGGTCCACTTATAGACCTCGGGGAACTCTGACTTCAAGTTAATACCCACTCTGTCGACCACGTTGTTCCAAGGCACAAATGACAAATCTGCAATTGTGGCTCTATCACCTACCAACCAAACAGGGTAATCGAAGTACCGGGATTGAGATAAAGGAGTGGTACCGGCCGAATAGGCAGCGGCATTTTCCACATCCAAGTCCATAATTAAAGCTTCTCTCCTCTCAGCCAAAGCCATTTCTATTACTCCATAAACTCTTCTTACTTCATCGGTGTATCTTTCGACCGCAGAAGGCACTGGTGTCGAGTGAAAGTATCTGAAGTGTAAAGCCTGGCCAATCATTGGTGCATGGCCACTGGTCTGAAAGAAAACCCATGAACTAATTTGAGATTGTTCAACCAAATTATTCGACCATAATTTACATTCCCCATGTTCAGACAAATACTTGGAAACCAAGTACAAAATGATGGCTCCACTTTCCCAGATGGCGGTGTTTTCATTGTAGTGATCTATCAAAGCTGGGACTCTTGCATTCGGATTTATAGTTACGAATTCGGGAGCCCTTTGTTCACCCGAATTGAAATCCAAGAATATTGTGTTGTAGCTCAAGTTCAATTCACTCAAAATGATGGCCACTTTGAACCCATTAGGTGCTGATCGGTGACTGAACAACGTAAACCCTTCGGTTGGCTGGTTCTGGAAGAAACTGGTAATTCTTGAAAGCTGCGTTTGGTCGTTCGTTTCATTGGTTATATGTTGTTGCAAAAGACTGGTATCTCTGACCTGTTGGTCTGAAATGTTGACGTTCTTCAATCCCGCTGACAAATTGGACACAGTCGACATGTGCTCCGGATTTTCAGCCATAGTTATACAATTTAAAGTGAAGGTTCTTCAAATAAAAATGAACAAATATCGAATGCGACCAGAACTTTTTAGGCGGTACACGAAGCCACATTGTGGAGTTCACCGAACTGTCGACAGAGGATTAAAACATCTTCACTTGAATTCTACTATAAAGCTATTTAATCAACTCCATATGCATAAATTGATGAAACTCGTGATCATCATGAGGAAATAATAATAATAATAAATATAATACAAAGTAGTTTCTCTTCCATGTCAAGAAAACTCATGTCGTTTTATAAAGTCATCTCTGTAAAAATCAATGGTTTCAATGAGTCGTATGTCCTCTGTGATACTTTAATCCGTTCAAGTTCTTGTATCTTTTACCACAGACTTCACATCTATACGGTTTATCTTTCTCCAAAGCAGCACCGTCGAGATATGGAGTATTCGATTCGGGGTCAATCACCGATATAGACCCATCGGGGTTTTCTTTCAAAGTTTGGTTCTGATGGCCATGTAGGCGGTGATATTTCAAGCCGTTTTGATTCTTGTAGTTTTTGTCACAGCCAATCACAGGGCATTTGAATGGCTTATCTTCGTTATTTTCAACCACATATAAATGTCTAGCAGGGTCATCAATATACATCAAATCGTCTTCGTCCATCGGGGACCCGCTCCCACCAGCCCCATTGTCAGATGGTGATTGAGAGAAATTCTGGGGCGTTTGCGGCGTAAGAACCTGTTGCTGTTGTGGCTGTGACTGCTGATGATGACCTTGTGTCGGTATTTGGCCAGTTTGGCCTATGTGCTGTTGTTGAAGCTGTTGTTGTTGGGACATCATTTGAGCTTGTTGTTGGTGGTGATGATGTTGCTGCTGTTGCTGATTATGCTGTTGATGTAATTGCTGTTGCTGCTGTTGAGCTGCTTGCTGAACTTGTTGTAAATGAGGGTTGTTGTTCAAAAACACATCCGTGGTGGAAACTGTCTCCAAAATGTTGTGGATATTGTTCAAATTCCGGTTCCTGTTGGAGTTTATGTAGGCATTACTCTCGGTTGGTGGACTCATGTTAATATGCGCCTCTTCGTAGTGTCGTAACAAGTCATGCAACGTTGGTAACAATTGACCACAACAACTATAGTCCTTGCAATAGTCGGCTTCAAGGTTAGGCAAGTAGGAAGTCTGAGGAGGCGACAAGGCCATAGAAGCACTGTGGAAGGCACCTGAATTTGCGCCACCATTATTCAGCCCACCAGTTTGAGCAAAGCGAAACAGCCCTCTTCTGGGGTTCATGATATTCAAGTGATTGCTTGAGCTGGTCCCCATATTGCTCTGGCCCTGGTAGCCAAAGTTCATCTGAGCCCCGGCATTTTGGTGATTCAACATCATCACTTCATCTTTCAACCATGAGCCAATGGTGATGGATCCCCAACTGACTCCACCCATACCTTGGGAATGGGCCAAGCTTTCCCTACGAAAACGGGAGTTGTTAAATATGGACAGCCTCTGGTAAGTAATGTCGATGGGCTGGGTGTTATCATCGGCCGACTGGTGAATTGGATTACCATTGTTATTCGGGATATTGATGGATGGAGTCGGGGTGCTTGCTCCGCCACTAGCGTTATCAAAAATCTTGGTGTTGAACATGCTGGGAGGTGAGTACGATGCTAAGTGGTTGATCAATAGCTCTTGTTGCGTCACAAATAAATTTATCCGACTCTAGGTTTGTTCAAAATCTGACAAATTTCAATCGTCTGGAGATTACTGAGGAATGATATTTTGAGGAATGCACGGAATTATTTGGCAGAACAAAAAGGCCGAAATGGAGATGTAACCTGTTCTAAATATAGTGCTTGGAGGTTTCAGGGTGTGGACCGGTAATGGGGGTGATCACACAAAAGTTTATCTATAAAATGATCCTACACGGCCCTTTGTAGTGGTGAAGTTGAAACTAATGAGAACAGGATTTAAGGAGGATTTTATGTCAGTTGAATGCTGACACAAAGCCAACTGGTTACATGTAGGATTGGTTGCGCACGACATCTTCATCCAACCTTTTACGCCTGTGGCCGAGAGAGCTTCAGGGACAGTGGAAGGATAGCACTGAGACATCATCAAAGGTATTTGGTGGTAGAGAAGCTTAGAGAACTGTGGACCAATCTGGTGAATTAATCTTTAAATTGTGCCTATGTAATTGGCTTCTCATCTCTCTGATTAGGGAAAATCCGTTGGGAACGAGTAAATTCACTAGCTCATGCTTGCGCAGATCCAGTCGGTTACAAGCCTCCCTTGAAGTCGCTAGACACTGACAACCGGTTCCATATCACTACACGCCTTTCACATTGGGTATTCAAAGAATGAGTTTCAAGCCCTACACATTGCTATCGATCCCACGGTTCCAAGACTCTTATGGTTTTGTGTCACTCCTGCCTGCTTGGGCATCACATCTGCCAAAGACTCAATTCCACGGAGCACACCAATCCTCTTGAAAAATAAGATTTTTGGAACAATGCCTTGGCAAGTGCCTTGAGTAGATGGCCGTTTCTTCGCTGGTAATGCCTATCCTATTGCCTACTAGTCTTCCCAGAATACTAGTACGGTTTACGGGAGACCGTATCCTGTATGCCGGTCGACCATGAAATATCCCATCGCCATCGCAAAAAAAGAAATTTCTAGGTGCGCCTTCCAAACCTTACTTTCAAGTCAAGCGTCCGTGTTTTACAAGGGTTGCATTCTTCGACACATTGGTCTATTGCACTAGGCGTGGTTTGATTGTGTTGATGTTTGTTCTTTTTTCCGATCTCTTTGTCTCTTACCAATGTTATGTAATGATAGCATGCACTATATAATTGAGGGTTCAGAACTTTGTACAGTCTCCAATTGGACACCGTTTGCTCTCTAGAGAAAGACACGCCAGGTGCTACGATCCTCTGAACTTTCAGATTTTATAGTCTTTTTATGTCTCCTTTCCCCGTCATCAAGGACTACAGCCGTTCGAAATGGTGTGGGAATTTCGCAACCTTTGGAATTTCTTACCGAAACCTACCAACTAAATAACTATCAATAAGTGTTTATCGTTTCACTGTCGAAGAAATTATTTCTTTCATACGGACTGTTATCTATGCCATTTCACTTGGTGTGGTTGTTCATTGAATCGGAATGTTTAATTGTAGGAAGAGCTTTGAATACTCCGCCAATTACCTCTTCTTTTCCATTCTGCGTGTTATATCGATTCCCCAAGGATGCCCCACACGAACATCTGACCTAGGTAAATTGCTTGGAATGTACTAGGTGGTGGTATGGGACTTCTGCCACAATTTCGCGTTGGTGAAGTGCTAAAGAAAAACTTTCACACTGCTCCGAACGTTTTGACGATTGGTTGTTGCAAATCCGTGAATCGGAATCTGGGGAAGAAATATATTTAATAGTTGAATGTTGCACATTTCTAAATACAGACGTCCAAATGATCCAAGAGTTACCTGGTGAATTGTTGGAGATTGTGCTCCTGTTCCTGGTTCAGAATGCCCTTGTGAATTTGGCTGCAACTAATAAATCCTTCAACCGTTTGACTAAACCGCATTTGTATAAGTCCATTGAAGTTAACTCTCAAAAAAGAATTTTATCTGATAGGAACCCAGAAGATACCTCCAATGCAGTGCGAGTCACATCCATATATAACTTAAAGGTTCTCATGAAGAACTTGGTATCCAACGAGAACAACTGTCATTTAGTTCAAACGCTAATTTTTAAAAATTTACCGGATTTGCCAGAAGATTTCTTGATTAATTACTTTTTACACATATTTCCACGACTTATTAATTTGTACGATTTCAAATGGTATTCGACCTACAACTTGGACTTGAGCATAGTTAACTTACTACCCGGCATCAATTTGTCCAAGCTCAATGGTAACTTTAAAAATTTCAATAACTTTAATTACGAGTTCCGAAACTTGGAATCATTAAGTTTATCTGGATTCAAAGATTTCTCCAACGTGTCTATCAATCTTTCAACTTTTAGAAACTTAGAGTTCTTGAAGATATCTAAGAAGAACCTAATTTTGTACGAAGATCATTTGGATAACCTATTCACAAATTATAAGCCATTGAGTTTAGTTGCTTTGTGCCTTGAGAACCTCTTTCTTACCAAAAGGGACATAAGATTACTTGCAGACAAGATAGATTATAGTGGTTTAAAGACGTTGAAATTGATCAATTGCTACGAAATTATGAACGAAGATATAAATCTTTTATCCAGTATCAACGAAAGTGGCGTTTCGTTAGAATGTCTCGAGTTGAATACCTTGAACAACGATAATAATAACGATTCGATCCACAGCTTCCTTACGTGCAACCAGCAATTAACAAACGTGAGGATCAATTTGAACATATCTTCTAACTTGATCAAACAACTAGTTACTCTTATTTCACAACTCAATCCTGCCAAGCTTAAACACTTGGAAATTACATTCACAATGAGGTCCCACAACAAAATCAATTTCTTAAATTACACCAACCAGATGGAGATCCTCAGAGTTTTAGACAGGTTCAAGAATCTAGTCACTTTGAAGTTCCCAATATTCTCCAACAACCTAGCCGATTTGAGTTTTGATCTTCCTCTACTCAACACTCTTCAATTGAATTTGATTGACCACTTGAAGTTCAAAAACTGCTTGATAGATTTAGATACTCCGCAAATTTCGATCGATAGATTCGACAGCATTTTGCATACATTAAGGTGTCTGAGTATCCAGTATATTATTATCAAGTTATTTGGGTACCACATCTACGATGTAAACACCAAAGTAGTCAGCAACTTACCACAATCAGTCAACTGAATATCTTAGGGTTGGGTTTGGCGATGATTGCAACTACGGATTCATCCAAAGCAATTGCAAAGGAGGGCAGATGTCCTCTTTGAATTGTCCCACATCTTGATTCCGACTAAGCATATATAGTAGTAGTCTACTTTCAATTTAGAATCACAGCAGCTTGTACTCTCAGATCTCCTTTCTACTTAACTACAGTTAGCACGTTGTACAGGACCCCAGATTTTATAACCTCCAACAAGACCCACGGTCTCCAAGCTTTTGAACTTTCGAAGGGGTCAATGCTAGCCCTTAGCCCCAAGTAAGACTGATCTCTATAGCTATACGAAAACATCTGAATGTATATATGCACTTTCTCTATTGGCATGAAGTTCTGAATTTAGCAACGATATGAAATCGCGATCGAAACTAGAAAAACCCTTGATTGATAATTTCCCTCTACCATGCTGCCTTCAATTACAGCTGAAGAGAAGAGATTGCAGAACCCCAAGTATAGAAACTGGGGTTGTTTCACTGCCGAAAGACAATGGTCTACAGTTAGAGAAGACTACTCTTTGAGTGGTGATGCTTGGTCTGATTTCTCCTTCGAGCACTCCAAGTCCAGGACTTATAGATGGGGTGAGGATGGAATTGCCGGGATTAGTGACTCTTACCTGTTGATTAACATTACAATGGCTTTGTGGAATGGCAAGGATCCAATTTTGAAGGAGAAGTTGTTTGGGGTTACTAATTCCCAGGGTAATCACGGAGAGGATGTTAAAGAGTCTTATTACTACTTGGATAACACGCCTTCACATTCGTACATGAAGTATTTGTACAAGTATCCTCAGAATGAATTTCCTTACAAGCAATTGGTTGAGGAGAATGGAAAAAGATCAAGGTTGGAGCATGAATACGAGCTTGCTGATACTGGAATTTTCGACAACAATGAGTACTTTGACGTAGTGTTGGAACTGGCCAAAGAAGATGACTCTGACGGTGATGAAATCTTGTTCAGGATCACTGCTTACAACAGAAGTAATAAGGCAGCCCCATTGCACGTTTTGCCTCACTTGACTTTAAGAAACACTTGGTCTTGGGGAAGTAGTGATAAGCCCAAGCCGGGCTTGAAGAAGGTGGATGATTACACTATTGAAATTGACCACCACCATTTTGGAAAGAGATATCTTTCGTTTGCACCATCTCCAGGTTTCACTGAAAATGAAGAAGATATCGAGCCATCTCTTCTTTTTACTGAAAATGAGACTAACAGTAAGAAATTGTACGACCAACCAAACACCGCCGATTACGTCAAAGATGCATTCCATGACTTGGTTGTGGATCTGAAGGAAAACGTAACCAACCCTGACAATACAGGTACTAAAGCTTGTGCCTGGTACCTGTTCAACTCGGTTCCTCCAGGGGATTATGTTACCTTGCGTTACAAATTGAGTAAGAAACTAGAAGATATCGATGAATTCGAGTTCGATAATACTTTCAGTAAAAGACAGGATGAAGCAGATGCATTCTATTGGAAAATCAGCCCATTGCCCATGTCTAATGAATTGAGACAAGTTCAAAGACAAGCATTTGCTGGTTTGTTATGGACTAAACAATTCTATCACTTTATCCATGATTACTGGTCTAGAGGCGATTCAAAGACTCCTAAGCCTCCGCCAAATAGAGCCAATGGTAGAAACAAGGACTGGAAACACTTGTATATCAACGATATTCTTTCTTTGCCAGACAAATGGGAGTATCCGTTCTTTGCTGCTTGGGATACAGCTTTCCATTGTATTCCTTTTGCTATGATTGACCCCGAATTTGCAAAAAAGCAGTTGGACTTGTTAACAAGAGAATGGTATATGCATCCAAATGGCCAAATTCCTGCCTACGAGTGGAATTTCAGTGATGTGAATCCTCCCGTTCATGCCTGGGCATCTTTTAGAATCTATAAAATCGAGAGAAAGATGTATGGACGTGAAGATGTCGACTTCTTGGAGACACTTTTCCAGAAATTGTTAATCAATTTTACCTGGTGGGTCAATAGAAAAGATTACGATGGTAATAACGTGTTCCAAGGAGGGTTCTTAGGATTAGATAACATCGGTATTTTCAACAGATCTGAGCCTTTGCCAACCGGAGGTAACTTGGAACAAGCTGATTCCACTGGTTGGATGGCGTTTTTCTCTTTGCAAATGTTAAACATTGCATTGGAATTGGCCAAGACGAAACCAATCTACGAGAATATTGCATCTAAATTCTTCGAACATTTCATTTTGATTGCAGATGCTATGACCTACCGTTGTGATGACAGAGAAGTTTCATTATGGGATGATGAAGATAAATTCTACTACGATGCTATCACGTACGGGGGATCTAACTCTCAATTGCTACCTGTAAGATCTTTAGTGGGTTTGATTCCATTATATGCCTCTTTGACATTGGAACCAGAATTGTTGGACAAATTCCCAAGTTTCAAGAAGAGATTGAACTGGTTCACCCAACATAGAAAGACACTTGCTAAAAGAAATATTGCATCAATGGAGACCAGAGGTGTTGGAGAAAGATTGCTTTTGGCTTTAGTAGACAAGGATAGACTTGTCCATATTTTAGAAAGAATGTTGGATGAGGACGAATTCCTTTCAAACTTTGGGATCAGATCCTTGTCCAAGTACCATGAGAAACATCCATTTGAGATGAATGTCAATGGTGAAGTGTACAAGGTAGAGTACTTGCCTGGTGAGAGTGACAGTGGAATGTTTGGTGGTAACTCTAATTGGAGAGGGCCTATCTGGTTCCCAGTCAACTTCTTATTAGTTGAAGCTTTACAAAGATTCTATTTGTACTACGGACCAGATTTGAAAGTCGAGTGCCCTAAGGGATCTGGTGATTACTTGAACTTAGCTCAGTGTGCTCAGGAGATCCAGTATAGAATGATCAACTTGTTCATGCCAGATCAGGACGGTAATAGACCCTGTAATGGAGAAAGTGACTTATTGAATAAAGATCCATTGTTTCAAGACTGCGTTCCATTCTTTGAATACTTCGATGGTGATACCGGTAGAGGTTTAGGTGCCTCTCATCAGTGCGGCTGGACAGCCTTGATTGCCAAGTGGATCGGTGACAACGGTACTGGTTATAAGACTCCAAAGACCCCTAGATCTGTTGGAACACCTAGAAGACTGTCCATTTACAATGATATGGCCTGCGAAAGTTTAGATGATAAGAAACCAACGGAAAAGAAAGAGCCCCCAAAAACCTTGGATGACTTGGACGCCAATAATATTGAAGAATACTTCCCCAAATCAGGCCCCTTCCCCGGTAAATTGTTGAGAAGAAGATCTGGAAAGTCTTTGTTGAACTTGACTATGCACTCGTTGGATTTAGACGCAGACGAGGAAACGACAAAGGCAAGGTTGCTCAGAACCAAGTCCATCGTAAACTATAATGAGATGGTGCAAAATGAAACGTCTGATTTGACCCCAACCAAGTCTGCAACCTCCGTCCATTCAGGAAACTCGGCTATTAACGATGATTATCTCAATCAAATAAAAACCGCTTATCACCAGTACCAGAGTCGTAGTGACGACTACCATGCCGATGAGTTTGAAGCCAGACATTAAGTAGTTTTTATCTATTCAATAAATATCTTCAACCGAGAAAATTGCGACTAATCTCAATTATCGAATTAATTCATTTTCTGAAAGGACAATGTCAGATTTATTTACAAGCTACGAGAGCGATTTCCAACTTGCCATTCAAGATGCCAAGTCAAAGTTATCGTCTGTTCCAGCCGATTCGGATGCTGGTACGTGAAGTTTTATAGCCAAGGAAAGAGCCGTCAGTTTACTAACATAATTTAGGCCAAAGGAGGCTGGCATTGAAATCAATTGAACACGCTACCGATGAATGCTTAGAGTTATTAGAGCAAATGAACTTGGAGGTGCAAAATTTACCGTCCAGCCAGAAATCTCAATACAATACCAAAGTACGCCAATACAAGTCACAGGTGAATGAGTGCAAGAGTAAATTGAAACAATTACTAGATGACCAAGACAAGTACGAGTTGTTCGGAAATCGGTACACAGACTCTGAGGCAGGAGACGATTTACACGACGGACAGAGAAAGCAATTGTTGTCGAATAATTCTTCATTGGAAAGAAGCAGTGAAAGATTAAGAGACAGTCAAAGGATTGCCCTTGAAACCGAGTCAATTGGTGGGAACATTTTGAACGATTTGAGAGCTCAAAGAGAGCAAATTAGTGGAGCCAGGAACACTTTGTTGACGGCGGAAGGGTATGTAGACAAATCCATCCAAACCTTGAAATCCATGAGTAGACGCTTGACTGCAAATAAGTTTATAAGTTACGCCATCATTGGGGTTTTGATCATTCTAATTTTCTTGGTTCTTGCTAGTAAGTTCTGGTAACTCTCAACTCCATATAACGAAATAGTTCTGTAACGAAAATACATAGTATTAACTACCGGTTGTCAGCCATTCGTGTGTGCAAGCGAAGCCACCAAAGAGTGAAAAAAAATCTTTTAGGACAACCGAATTGCGGGCCGACTAATCACATTAAATTTATTATTCATCTCAGAACATCTCAAAGCATCGCTTTTATTGTCGTTCGGTTGGTGTGGTTAACATGTTGAGATTGAAGTACACAATGCCCGGTAGGCTATTGTCGATGGCGGCGCTTCGAAAGCCCATCAGACGTGAATACGTTCCGAACAACTGGGCTTCGTCTTCTTACGGTTCCTACTCGCCCATCAGATCTTTTCACTCGTCCCTAACTAGGATGCATGGCCATGTTCACAAACCCAAACCAGGTGAAGAGTTGCATATCACGTTCATTACCAAGGATGGAAACCAGATCGAGGTCGAGGCCGCTGCTGGTGATAATCTTATGGATATAGCCCAGGCTCATGGGTTGGATGTCGAAGGTGCTTGTGGTGGATCCTGTGCTTGTTCTACCTGTCATATGATCGTCGATCCAGACTTCTATGACGACGTCCCTGAACCCAGTGACGACGAAAACGATATGTTGGATTTGGCCTTTGGCTTGACAGAAACTTCTAGATTGGGGTGCCAGATTCATATGACTCCAGAGTTGGATGGTGTCAGAATTGCCTTGCCCGCAATGACTCGTAACTTACAGATCAAGGACTTCAACTAAGGGGATATCTTTCAGCTTTTGTCGAAGGCAACAGGCCTGCGTCTCATCATCTAAGTAGACATTGTCTTACGAAGTCTAAGAAACACCCTCAGAATCACTGTGACTCCTGCTCTATTTGGTGCTTGAAATATTATCTGAACAATCTATCAAGAGGCATTTAATTTTAGCCTACATTACAACGTGCCTAAACTTGTATATATAAGAGATCTAGTTATATAGGTCAATCTATTATGAACATAATTTTTCAAATCGCATTTTGTTTACATTTAGATAAAGCTTTGGAACGTGAATACCTGGTGATGGATCTGGAGAACACAGCAGTGACGGAAGACCTGGCGTTCAAAGTACCACTCGGTAATATTGAGAATGTTGTGGGGGTACAAAGGGGACATAAAAGAAGAGGCTCGTCTGGTGACTCGAAAGATAAACAAATAGATTCCAAAATCCCATTGCTAAAGAAATCCAGTTTAAAGGAAAAACCAGAAAGTACCCCTTTAAACTTGAACCATATAAACCGGTTGATAGGAATCAATGAACAGCTCAATAACCAAAAATCCCAGCCTGCAGAACGCTTGGAATTTTCTGAACACTTTTCAAAATTCGAAACGAATGCCGATAACGAACTTAACTTGCAAACGCAAAGGCTCGAACAATTGAACCAAGAGCTCAAAGAAATGGTGAAGAAGCTGGATGCATTAGAAGAAGACTTGAGGTTTTTAAAAAGAAACAACAACAAGTTGAATAACAAGAACGCAGAGATGAAGAGCTTGGTCTCTATTAACCAAAGGAAGTTTGAGAACTTGGAGGAATCAATAACCAAGAATGTCATGAACAAAGAGGAATTGACAAACTTCAAAATCCAAGAATACAAGCAAAAGTTGAAGTCCCTGTTTGAGGAGTTCAAGTTTGAATTGAAAACCCAAGTGGAGTTGGCCAAAACCTTTGAGGACAAAGATATGCTACAGGTTATCAGCAAGCTATCGCTGGAAGAGAATGTGTTGATACAAAAGCTAAAGTCTTTAGAAGAAGAGAGGAAACAAAAGGTTGAAGAAGAGTATAAAAGGCTCGATGAAGAATTGAGTAGCACAATGCAAACAAAGCAAAAGATGTACAAAGAATTGGGCGACAAGTACGAAAAGAAAACTGAGGAGTTGAAAGCTTTGAAAGACAGGCTAACCGACCTAAAAGATGAGATTGAGACATACGTTAAAGACAATGAAAGATTGGAGATCAGTATAGATAATTTGCAAGAAAGTTCCAAGCACTTTTTCAGCACCAAAAATGAGTTAATGCAAAAAGTGACCACATTGAATCTGAAACACGAGAAGCTACTATTGTTAGATGCAGAATATAAGGGGAAATTGGACAAAACCAATGAGATCTATGAAGATGTCAAAGAAAAACTTTATCAGCATGAAAATACGAGACTACTTTTAGAAAACTCGATCTTGGAGATGGAAACTTCACATAGAGTTTACATAAACGTACCACTAGCTACTGAATCCTCAAACAATTGTATGAAGCTAGATGGGTACACTTTCAAATTTCATAAGCTATTTTCAGCGGATTCGGATGCCGATATTTTGAAAGAGCTTAAGTACTTCACGTCCACCAGCCTAAAAAGCTCACGAGAATTTTCTATTGTTATTTCAGGCAACAAACGGCCCCATTTTCTAGAGGGATTATTGAAGAGTGTGTACGAAACTAGTTTGGAGCTACAATTGAAAAACCCGACATACTCCTGCAATGCTGTTGGCTTTGAGAATGATAGCGTATATGATTTACTCGATTCTCAAAAGGCAATATCCATCCAACATTTCAAACCATATCAATTATCTAGCCAAAAGATGTTACTAGATGATCCTGTCAACTTTGAAATTATACTAGGTAATTTGTCCCAATGCTTTCATGGCACCAGTTTCTACAACATCACTGTAAATCATGAAACATTGGCAAATTCTGTGACAAACGTCAATGTCCTAGACATATCCAATCTACCAGAAGAGATGCAAATTGAAACATTCCAAGACAGTAGGCCCGATGTTCTCAAACAAATTCTTTCACATTGTCTTGACAAGAAATGCTTGAGCCTATGTAACTTGACTAAACTTGAAGGATCTACCGAGCTCTTGAAGCAATTACAAAAGTTTGTTAAATAGATTTTATATTACAACTGTATTATCTTTAATACATCATTACTTTACATTTGTGAATACAACTCATGTAGAACCCACTTAAGTTCATCGGTGGTACCTATATGACTTTGCAATTTTGGTTGAGCAGAGATGGATGCACTAGCACCTTCATTATCGTTAGCCAACGGTTTTTCAGCGGCTAATTCCTTATTCAATAACGCATCTTTAGTCTCCTCCTTGATCGTTTTATCGATGACTAACTTATCGGCCGTTCCATTCACTTTAGTTTCCTCCTCAATTTTTTGTGGGAGCTGGTAATCTATGCCCTCATACTCATCATCATTCTTTAACATGACATTATTTAATCTCAACTTGGAGCCGGAGGGTTCTATTAAGTATGGGAACATCTCCAATGAGTCGAACATATCATTGATATTTAACGTGACTTTTCTTCTCTTAGGGTCGCGTTCATCCTCTGAGTCTGAATCGATATCTTCCCCATTATTTTTAGATCCATCTTTATTATTAATGGACTCGTTTACTGTTTGAATGGCAGTGGATAGAAAATCGCTATTGTTGTACTTATTGGCACGATACCTCGCCACATCTATGGTACTTTCAACAATATTCTTCAAGAAGGATTCCAACCCAAAGTTTATTACTTCTAAAACTTGAGCATTTATTCCTCCTGTTAGTCCCGATTCTCTCATTACCATTAAGATTCTCTTGGAAAGGTCATCGTTATCAGGCAACTCGTATGTATCAGTAGAAAGAGGCGTGTTGATTCCATTCAAAACGTCCTGTTGCCATCCAACCAAGTTATTGACCTGCAATTGCTGTTGTTCTTTGTCTTGAATAGAAGGAATTTTGGGTAAAAGAGCATGTCTCGTTAATGTAATGCCGGCATTTATCTTGTTTTTCTTACCAGATTCTCTTGTTATGGCTCTTATTCTTCTTCGCTCTTTAATTGGTAAACCCATTATGTTTTGTTTGAACTTCTCATACTGTGAAGATTTGACCGTCTTATTCTTTGCCTTTTTATTCCAGAAACTAGCAAACTCGTTTTGGAAATCTATAGGGATATTCTTAAAAGAATTGGCAAAATTCAACAACAACAACTTGTTGTGATACTTTATCAATCCATTCTTCAATATGGGAACAATGTTGTTTACCAATTCTTTTCTGCTAAGTTTTCCGATCAAGAACAAACTCAAATTTTCATGGTATTTGTCCCAGTGTGGGCCCAATTTGTTTTGTAACTCTCTGATCAATTGCTCCAACTCGCTCCTTTTCCCCACACCAGAAGGAGCAGCAACGGTTCCATTGCTAGTCACACTCATATTTCCATTAGCACCGGAACTCGCGACACTATTCGCATTCATACCACTCAAACTTGTCTTCTTAGATATGCCAGAACCACCACCAGATACATTGGCTGTAGAAGTCGAAGACATGGTTCAACGCTCAACTAATCTCTGCAACCGATTGCTTAGTGGTCCTCTAACCTTTTGCCGACGTTTAAAACGATTGATTAGTTCAATGAGTCCTCTTGAACTCTAGTATTATCAACGTTTTTAGTGTATAAGCTTGCACCGATATTGAAAAATTCGGTCGCGCCGTTTTAGTCATTTCGACAGTTAAACCTATGCAGAAATATTCTATTAAAATGTCTATACTGATTTTATGGTAGTCAAGTCAGATTCTGAAACAGCCAAAGCTTCTTCACTGAACGTACCTTTATTGTCATTGTTGTAAATCTGAAGGAATATGAATGCAAGTGCGAGGAAAACTCCCAAGCCAGAAAGACCGATGCCAAAATAGAGGGCATTTCTGTAGCTTGCGATGGGACTATGAGATATCTTGAAAGTTTCGACTTCTATTATACTTCCGATACTCAAGAAAATTGAAACTGAGTAATTTACAACTGTAGATACCAACGATCCTGCCATACCCTGGTGTTCTTTTGGCAAGTAGTCCGACAATATAATGGATCCAGCTGCGAAACTCAAATCCATTCCCCAGGTTAATATGAAAAGTTGACCAAAGGTCAACCTCCAGTATGACTGGTGGACCGGTGTCACTGCCAACATGATGCATCCAACATTGAAACCTATGCTAGCAAAGAATAAGATATAAGATGGTCTCAATCTGTGAATGACAAAGGCCACCAGTAAAGCAGCAATTACACCCAATACCAATACCGGACTATAACTTGCTCCCACAGCGATCGGCGTGTAGCCTCTCAACTCCAATAAGATTATCCAGTAATAGTATTGCCAAATTCCGAAGGAGCCCCATCCAAGGGAAATACACACCAATACCAATCCAATTTTATAGTTGAAAATAGACATTGGTAAAAGAGGGTTCTTGGTAAACTTGAGCTCATAGACAAAAAAGCCAACGACCAAAGCTACCGAAAGCACCAACAACACGATGATATAAGGTTTGTTCCAGCCGGCCAAAGAACCTTGGTTGAGCACAATGTTCAATAAGATTAGACCTACCGTTCCGATAATAGAACCAAGGAAGTCAAACTCTTTGATTGTTTTAGTAGTGGTATTGACAGAATTCGGAATCAACCAGATAGTGGCCCCAAGCAAGAAGGTGCCTAGTATAGTAATTATAAAAAAACACAAGGGCCACCAGTATAACTGGGCAATGATAGCAGCAAAAAGTGCACCAAGTGCTGCTCCGGTTGGGCCAGCAGCTCCAATTATTGAAAACACCATGTTTTTACGGAACCCGATAGGATAGAGATTTCCTATTATACCCATCCCACATGGCAACAACAACGCAAAACCGATTCCTTGTAGCGCCCTGCAAATAATGTAAAAGGTGACAGATTTGGAATAATATGACAATCCTGTGAGTAAAGATGCAACGCACGTCCACACCCAGCCTATTGTGAAAATAAACTTTAATCCGAAAATATCACCAAGCTTACCGGAGATCAAGATAAACGTTCCCACTGTCAAGGCAAAGGATCCCATAAACCACACTTTAATTGACGACTCATATTCTCCAGGGAAAGACTTCAATACCACGTCCATTATACTCATTGACATCGTTATGCTCCCTT
Source organism: Yamadazyma laniorum (assembly GCA_002109505.1). Taxonomy (NCBI): domain Eukaryota; kingdom Fungi; phylum Ascomycota; class Pichiomycetes; order Serinales; family Debaryomycetaceae; genus Yamadazyma; species Yamadazyma laniorum. The sequence goes on along the minus strand of MVNT01000001.1, from coordinate 1,224,976 downwards.
GACATAGCACCTGGGCCAAGGCAATAGTAGATATCAATCCTACTTCATGATATATAGATTTGAACTTGAATTGTTGTTGTAATTCCGTCATATCTGATTCAAATGATGCCCAAATAATGGGACTCTTGTTCTTTTTATACAAACAACGTTGAATGGTGAGATGAGGCTCTAAGAAATTCTGAGGGCCGGGATTTCGCATCCTAACACCCATACTTCAAACCGGAATGCCGGTGAATCCCAACGGCTACTCAACGCGAAGCCCACAAGCAAGCGCAACTGTTGCTTTGGGAACCCCTGAGCTTGATACCCTTACTCACCTTCAAAGACCGGCAAACTCCTAAGAAACTTGTCCGTTTGCGATATAAAGTTTGGGTTTGTAATCTTCTCTTCAGCAGAGAAATCCACTGGGCTTAGTGGATTTAAAGCAATATTATTCAAATAATAGTTTGAGTATAATTCCCATAAACTGCTTTGTAAGTTGTCAATAAGGTTATTGGTGATCAATACAAACTTCAAATTTGTCAATGTCTCTAAGAAATGAATTCTGAAGCTTGAAGTAGAAAATGACTTCAAAAAATTGAATTGCCCTCCAGCATCAGAGGATTGATCCCCCAACTTGGAAGATATGTTTTTCAAGGAATACAACACTCCAAATAGGAGTTTTGCTACATCCGACTCGTTATCTGTGTTGACGGCGCCGTCATTCACAAGCGAATACCGCCGGTGATAGATGCAGTTGCAATGTCTATCAAAAATGTAAAAGGAGTAAAGCATTATTTGACTAACAATTGATGAAAATCACAACGACAGTTCAACGAGATTCAACACCAGAAACCTTCTTATGTGAGCGTAATATCGAACAGAATTCCTCTAAAAGCCTCTTAACAGGTGATCTATGATGCGATCGATGTCGTTATAATCTAAAACACCACCAACCTTCCACAAACATTCGCACAGGATACAGTTGGTGGGAGCACGCTCTTGTGTCTCAGACTCCCTCGTCGGTCGCTACAGCGCAATTTAGTTCGCTCCGACCGGCTTGCCGCCAGGCCGTGACACGCAAAAGTAGCAAGGAGAAAAAGAAAAATTTTCATACCCCACAAAACACAATCGAGTGGGCATTTGTTTTAACTACAATAGGACAGAGTGGGACTTATCCCTATTCGTACATGGGCAGCTACTATAGGGGGAGTTTGGTAGAAGCCCAACAGGAAATCTCAATAATCCAAAAACCCTTAATTTTGGATCTTCCTCCATAACCACTTTAGTTTTTGTGATTAGCTGATTATAACCACTATAAGTTCCAGACTTGACCCAACACTCAACGGTTATGGTCTTACTGAACCCCTCGTGACACACAACCTTCGGAAATGTACAGGTTCCTAACAATGTGGCGTCCTATACACACCTCATCTCCGACCTTAACCCCTCCAATATCTTTTTTTTCACCTTGTTGATCTCTAAACACACTTGCGCAATTGCATATATAAGCCACTACTCCTCCACAATTTTTCATTAATTTTTCATCAACTGTAGAGCTTTGTTTGTTACTTATCATACAAATGTTTGAAGACTACTGTGCATTACACGGGAAAAGGTGTATACCTGGATCCATATACTGTAGCGAAGAATGTCGCCTACAAGACTGGGAAGAAAATTTCCACTTTGAGTCGGACTCCGAATCCGAAGATAGCCAACTCGCAAAGCCAGCTCAACATTCCTTATTATATGAATGCCCTGTTTGCCAATCCAACACCGGCTGTGTCCACTATAACCTTAACTTGGAGAACAACATCATAATTGATACCCTTAAAGATATTGAATTGACCTCTTCTAATAGGGACTCCAACTATATCAAGTCTAACTATTACAAATGGTTGCTTAACCCGGCTGCCGTGCACTGAAACCCCCAGCATCTTATGTCAGCCTCATCATTTCAATTCTTCTTTCACAGCATATCACTTCATGATTTATGATCGGAACCCATACTTGGTTATTTTTAACATGCATATACCTAACATGACTTAATATATATACATATATTATACGTTTTATCATTAAAATAACTAAAATTACAGTGTTTGCATTCTTCAATAGAAAAAAATGCTTTCTATGCTTTGTATTTCGATTTGACCTTGCTTGTCAAGTCAATCAATTGTTGTAAGTTTTTAGGTAAATCTCTCTGTGAGCCTTTAAAAGGTGGCTTCATTAGCTTCTTGGGAGAGCTGAATGGAGTGCTTTCTTCTATAATCTCTTGGCCAAATCCACCAAGAATCGACATATTCGAGTGATTACCGACTTGGGTGATGTTGCTCATGTCAAGAATGTTGGAAGTGTTGATAGACAGTTGTTTTGCAAACAGCTGATTCCCAACGATAGATTTGTTGATAAGCAGTTGGTTAATAATAGAATGATTATTCAAATAGGAGTATTTTTTATCCAACTTCGCTTTGTTGATCAACTTGATCTCACTCATTTTGAACTTGTCATTGTTGACACGCACATCATTGGGAGCATTGTTATAGACTTGTGGGCTTCTCTTTCTCTCGCCTCTCTTACTAAGTTCTCCACTAAAGTTGTTGCTTAGGTTATCCATGCCTTCCGACAATATTTCATTAATGTTGGTTTCACTCATATCACAAATTACGATATTCGATACAATGGAGTACTTGAGCTTCTTCATCCCCAAGTTTTCTTGAATCGCTTCTTTGCTCAAACCAGAATGACTTACGTCCCAGTACAAAATCATTACCTGGACTTTGTAGTCACTGAACTTATTCACCAATTCTAGAATTTTTTTCAAAATGAGACCATCTCTATTCAACTTCTCTTCAACGTTAGAAAACTTTTCCGATTCTTGTAATAATCCACACTCGAAAAGAATGAAAGCAGTACATTGAAAGAATGGTTTGTTCAACAAATTTCTGTTGGGCAAGCTTTCTAACATCAAGTTTATCTTGTCATTCTTTATGTGGTTCTCATAGATTACCTTTTGCGGGTTAGCTTTCAAATTCAACTTATTGACCAACCATTTGGAATAGTTAAGCTTGAAATCTTCAACAACAATCAAAAATTTCAAATCAATGTGGTCTACCTCAATCTTGATCTTCAAATTAGCACTGATTCTGGCTATGAATTTTTTGTAATTAACCGGTTCCCACAATCTTTCAATTTCATTCCTCTTGTCCACAATCACATCAATACTGGTCTCATTCCATAGATGTCTTCTCTTGTTGCTGGATGTAAGCGATGTATTCGAAGGCTGCCTTTTCAAAGCATTCAGAGAATGGCTGCCGAATTTGATCTCGTTTAACTCGTCCTTCCTCTTTTGCTTTTTCAATTGCTTCACTCTTAAGGCTTCACCAACAGCTTTAATCTTTTTAATGTAGAAAATTTTCAATTTCTTAGCGTAAAATGCCTCCGCCTTTGCTTCGATCGTTAACTTGTATATGATTTCATTTAAGAAGGCATCGTAAAGCTCTCTACTCAAAGATTCAATAACTCTAGATCTTTCTTTCTGTTGATTTTGATATCGGATGAGTTTTGGAAGAAATCTATTCAACTCTTCAGATACAACATCAGCAACGACCTGATCCACAGTTTGTCTTGAAGCTTCGCTGAATTTAGACGACTCGGTCAATCTTCTGGATGACCGTGCAACGACAGAAGCTTTGGGTGCAGAGGCCGTCGAAGGAAATTGGGGAGCACTTATTGGCTCTGGTTTATGGGTATGACTGGGTTCAACATTCTGTGTCTTAAAAATGAGTGCCTTCTGAGATTCAGAGTTTGAGCCTTTGCCCGAAGGGATCAGCACTTGAGTTCCCTTGAAGCTAAAATCTGGTTTAAGCTCTTGTTTCGAATTATTTGGTTCCAGTTTCTGAACTATTGGTTGAGGCAACTTGGAAGGCTCATTTGGCTTGTCCACAAGTTTTTTCGGAAATGAAGTCGGATTAGTATCAAGGCTCGACAAGTTGTTGCCGAAGCCAGTTCTAGATTGCTCTTGGAAAGATAGATGATGATTCTGCGTGTTGTTAGTAGGAAGAGAGACATGGACAGCTGCAGGTTCATTTTTTTCGTGAAGTACATCTGGCTCAGAGAGCATGAATTGGGAGTCTGACTGAGATCCAAATCCTCCAGTGGAGGATCTACTCATGAAGTCCGCAAAAGAACCTGTTTTGACATCATTGCTTGCAGTCCGGGGTTTTGAGATTAATTTTTTGTCTGCTTGTAAAATATTCACTTGATTGGTATATTTGAGATTCAAGTTTTTGTTAGGCTTTCCACTATTAACGAAGTTCTGCAAGTTTGTATTGATCTTTTTATCAATCTGTTTTGAAAATGCTTGTGAAAGCTTTGGCTTGTCACTTAATGAATTTATTTTGTATTTTTTTTCTAATTTTTCTTTGTTTACCAAGTCAATTAATATAATTCCGTTTTCATTTATAACATCAATTTCGTAGTATTCCACGAATTTGGTCAACTGGTCTAGGTCGTCAAAACCTAGCATGGCTCTCAATGTTTCACCATCGTAAGCTTTTCCTTTTGTATGGTAACCCCTGGTCATAGACTTGATAGCATAAAACCTTATATCGTTGAATTGGGTCTCGAGCAAGCAAGCCATCAAAAATGGCGTCGTCTCCTTGTAAACCAATCTGAAAAACTCCACGAACAAATTCAAACTACCAATGCTATTTCTGAATCCCCTTTCGACAATGTTATTCTGGGAAGACAAAATTCTGAATTTAATGGCAAGCTGTACTAGTTCATCGTTGAAAATATGATCAGGTAGGTTTTGTATTTCCCTCTCAACTTCACTTTCTCTTAAGTGACTTAGCAAGTAATAGGCACGAAATTCAGGTTCGTTTGGACAAAGTCCACCCCTATTCCGGACATCTTGGTATATTTCCATCAAAGTTTGTAACGCTTTATTGAATTGTTCCAATTCTTGTTGTTGTGAGTACTCCACTCCACTCCCAGCCATTATGTGCAAACACACCAAATGGATCCTGACGATTCTTTCATTACAATCAATTGCCTCAGGTCCATAGTAGTTTTGATAGGTGAAATCTTGCCGTATGGATCTGGTTCTGTCCCACAAAAATGAATGTGCGTCAGGTATTTCAGGTAAAATATTGTTTATCAAGTAGTCGAGAGTGTCCATTAGTACGAACGGAGGACGGACCTCTGAAGGTAATGGGGGTGGTTGGCCAGCAGCAGGTCTTGAGAACGCTTTAACTGCCTTTTCCGTTGAGATTTTGTTGGTAGCTGGATCTTTTTCTAACCTTTTCACGTTATTTTCTAAAGCTCTTCTAACTCTTTCAAAAGTTGGACACATATCCAAACATGTACCTTGAAACGCAATAGCATCATTCAAATCTTTCCGGATGTTTTCGGCATCAACCAATCCCAATTCCTCCATCTTCTTTCTTTCGACGTCTCTCATCTTCTGGAATTCTTCATATAAGCCTTGGAAGTCGGACCCCTTATTTTCGGCTTCCATCTGCTTCATCTTCTCTTGGTTATTTTTGTCCCAAGCATCTTGCTGGAAATTTTGGGGTTCAATAATTCTAGGTTGGATCTGAAGATATTTGGGTACTTCACGTGGAACAGTGTTCTTAGTCCTGAACCCTAAAGCCTGTGGATTCAGAATCAACGCCCCCGTCATTTGGACTTCGGTTTCGTTGTATTTCTGAAGCTTTGTATTCATTTTCGGTATGACTTTAGCTTCTGGAAGATTATCGTCATGTTCAGGCTCGTTACTGCTATCATTATTCATGTTGGTATTAGAAGAATCGGTTTGTCTCTTTCTGTTAAAACGGTTTCCAGCTGTATTTCTAGGCTTACTATCTTTCACGGGTTGTGATGTGCCCTTCTTCGTATTCTTTTTCCTGTTTCTGTTGGCATTAGAATTATTATTATCATTGGGATTGTTTCTTCTATCTCGGTTATTTCCATATCCGAAGGCTTTTTGATTGACCAACACCCCATTATTCGGCACAAAGGAGTTGCCACCGAAAGCAGACATGGTTGTTTGTGTATTTGGAGTTAAATCCACCAAGGATTGGCTTATCGAAAGAGCCCTTCAAAATTGACAGATGATATTCCTTCGCGGTACCAAGTCTCACTTTTATGAGCGAACAGAGTAGTATTTTTATAATATTGACAGAAGCATTCCGGTGATTGTAAAATAATTGAGTTGAGAGACGTTCTGCAATGCTAATGGGCAACAGTGAAAGCATTACGAGTTTATGATGTGAAAGTTTTTATTGAAATTTGTAAAAACCCGTAAATCTAAATATTAACATAAATTATATGACATTGTACAAGTAAACTCCATTAAATTTAAGCGGATTTTTCAGCACGAGCCTTGGCCAAAGTCTTAGCAGTACCGTGCAAAGCGTATCTGTGGTTTCTACGGAACTTGGCGTCAACACCCTTCAAAGATGGATATCTGTTGGTCTTTGGCTTCTTGATACCGTTTCTGTGGGCCTTCTTACTTTGGTTGTGGGCGGTATGGTTCTTAGATTTAGACATCTAGACAATATTGTTAGTATGTTGTGATCGGTGAAAAGAAAGATTCAAACAAGAGTCACCACAAGTACATCGGGCATTCTATGTGAAGAGGCGAATGGACCGAACAAAGCTTGGACTTCAGAATTGAAAAAAACGGGGCCTCAAGAACCAAATGGCGTCAGCAAGCCATTGAATTCGACAACCTAGAACACTATTTGAAGATTTGGAAGGGGATTCAATAGGGGTTCATTTCAAAGCTTTTGGAGATGGAATTTATCGTATGGTGGACAGGAAGTTGTATAGCACTATAGGCTTGTACTTCAGTGATGAATCTTCCATTGGAAATGGTGTTAGGACATACCTTTAAATGTTGTTAACTATGAGGTAGTAGAAGACAAAATAAATTTCAGCACTTTTAAGATATCTACTGACAAAAATTTTCAGGCGGCGCGGACACGACCGCACAAAAAACACAGTCCTCTGGGGGCTGGAGCCCTCTCATTATCTATAAGCTCTACATCTGATTAGTACATTAATGATAGTTCATCAAAACGACGTCCATTGACTATAAAATACAGTTGATCTATGATTCAGGAGCAGCAGCTGGAGCTGGGGCTGGAACGTCAGAGTTCTTTGCCTTCTTAGCTCTTTTAGCTTCGGCTTTGGCACCTAAGATACCACCACCCCAGTGCTTTCTGTTTTCTTCATATTTGTTGATGAAGTTCTCGTTTATAGTAGAAACCAACTTGGCTAATTCAGCTTCATCAGCAGCAGAGACTTCAGTTAAAGCAGCGACGGAAGAGGTCTTCTTGTGAACCAAGGTTCCCAATCTAGCCTTACCCTTAACAATAGCGTATGGGACACCCATCTTTCTACATAAAGCTGGCAAGAAGATGACCAACTCAATTGGGTCAACGTCATTGGCAATCAAAACCAACTTGGCCTTCTTGTTTTCAACCAAGGAGACAACGTGGTTCAAACCGTACTTGACAGTAAGAGGCTTTGGAGAAGCGTCCTTAGCAGACTTACCTTCAGCAATAGCAGCAGCTTCTTTGGTCAATCTTTCCTTCTTTTCGGCCTTGGTTTCTGGCTTGTACTTGTTGAACAATTTCAAGGTTTGGGCAGCAGTGTTTTTGTCCAAAGTAGAGGAGAATTGGGCAATAGCTGGTGGGACCTTCAATCTCAAAGACAAAATTTTCCTTTGTCTTTGCAATCTAACGTATTCAGGCCATTTGACGAATCTGGACAAGTTTCTCTTTGGTTGAACAGCTTGACCGATACCGAAGTTCTTTGGAGAAGATTCAACCAAAGGATTCTTTGGAGCCTTAGTTGGCTTGGAAGATCTGGTAGCTAAAGGCGCTGGGGCAACTTTCTTTGGAGGCTGTGTCATTAAGTAGTTAGTATAAAAGGAACATGTTGATGTTCAAGTCTCCTTTTACCTATCCTTACTCTACAGTATCATCGGATACTCAGCCTATGCATCAAAGAGAGTGATTTTATATTCACTCAAGATTTTGAGAAAACATCATGGATCACTCCCTTGTGCACAATCTGTTTATCGGTCATATAATGTAGAATAAAACATAGATTACGCAGGAGGTCCAGAGCCTTTGTTTATCTGTTAGAACATACCATATTGTAAATGTGGTGTTAGTAGTTTTTACTGGGAAGTAATGAAAGATCTGAAAAATTTTCGCTCTCAAACTAGAAGATCTAGTAAGTTCGTTCTGGAGTTTACGCGGTGATGAGGTTTACTCTAACAAGATAGCCCACCCCATTCTGGGCTATTCTCTGCAACTCGGATGAAGCCTGGCTACTTAGCCAACATGGCCATGTTCAATTAGTTGCTGAGTCGTTTGACTTGTGTGCTATTACGCTTGGCTCTTTAGGTGTAATGTGTGCCTTGCAAACCGTGAATTTGCAGCTAAATACAAGAGAAGGCAACCACAAGTTTAGCAACTCAAAGATGCTATGGTTTCACTTTGCACAATGGTTTCTGTTCTTGGCTCTTGAGTTTCAATTGTGAGGTGGAAACTTATTCCTTGTCAATGGCATATGGTTTAGTATCGAGACTACTGTAAAGCACCTGCTCGTTAGATACAAGAGAGATATCTATAGAGTGACGAAGACCACGACATGATCCAGAAATCATACGTAGGTGTCCGCACGTTTCGCTGGCGTACAGTCTTCGAAGACCACAAGCAGAATACGACGACTTCAAAACTGCCCGACTCTTTTGTGAGTCTCGATAAAAAAATCATTGTAAGGCTGTCACTTTCATGAGGTTTCAGCTCATTTCCTTCTCTGAAAGATTTTGTGTCTTGACTCCACAAAGATGGCCCACTGCCTCAATTCAATGTTGAAAATCGACATTCCAGTCATGGGTACAACTCCTTGAAACTAAAAATTGTAGTTTGGAGTAATACAGTTTAAGCCCATTGAAAAATAATTGTTTGATTCAACCCACATTTATATTGTTGAAAGTTCACGTCGCGTATTTTAATAATTCTGTAGTCTGCTCTTACAACCACTGATTTGACATTTAAGCTTCAGACTCATGAACGCACTCCCGCTCACGCCGCCTGGATCTTCTCCAATACGGAAGAGAGGACGTGACGAAATGGACGAAGATGAACACGAACACTACGCATCCCCTGGAGACATAGATGTTCCAAAGCGCTGGCAGCATAATAAAATTCACACCGAAACCCACGTCCTTACAATACAAATGATGATGGATGCACAACGAGAGCTTAGGCAGAAACAGAAGCTCGAAGGCTCGGAAGTTTGTAGCAATGAAGTCGATGAGCTTGGAAACTCTACTGAACACAGTGAAAGCGTATACAAGCAAGCACCGTACTGGCCCATAATAAATAGAGTCAGGGGATAACTGCAAGCGACACCAGTGCTATTGGATCATTTCTAAGAATGCTCTTCAAGGAATTCTTCGATGTATATTAGATGTATAGTGTATTCTTTTTGGTTTTTAATTTACAATAACATTTCATAAATAGGTTCGTACTTAACGTTTGGTTTTTCTCTTGTTCTTCAACAACACCTTTTGTTTCACCTTCGTTGATTCTTCTTCAGATTCAGACTCGCTTTCCATGCTCATCATATCCTCGTCTTGTTCTTCAGCTTCTGATTCAGAAACATCGATATCTTCATCTTCCTCCATAGCACTTTCCTTTGCAGCTCTTCTTTCGGCCTTTCTTCTCAATTCAACATCTCTAATTCTGAGCAACTCTGGGTGGTCCTCGATCAATTTCTTATCAAGAGCGAGTTGTCTTTCCTTGTTACCTCTCATTCTATTCTTGTAGAAGGCTCTTTCTCTCTTTTGTCTGATCTCTTCGACTCTGGCCATGGCAGTCAAGGTAGTGGCAACCAAGTCTCTATTGTATCTAACTGGAACGTTTCTTCTGGCGGCGAAAGTCAAAGTAGAATCCACAACCAACTCTTTACCTGCAGCCTTTCTGAAAGCTTTGGTCCACTTCAATTTACGTGGGTTACGACGTTGCTTGAAGTTCTTGTGGCACTTGGAACGACAAAACCTGAATTCCTTGGCGTCATTTCTAACAAACATTATGCCATGGAGTGGATACACAGGAGATGAGCAAAAGTGGCACTGATAAATTCTCATGATGAACTATATGTTTCTATGCAATTTTATGAGATTTCTAGTAGATGTATACTGATACCTTGATTTCCCTTGATTATATTAACCTAATATTATCCTGCCTCAAAGCTATAGTTCCTGCTTTAAATGTATACAACTAAAGATAAAACCTATCTCTGCTGATAAAATTTTTTATAAGAACGCTTTTAAAAAATGCGGATTCGATTTGAGATGAGCATCGCAGATTACTATCGATTGGGCACTACTATATTTCGGAATGTTTGTCCTACTTTATCATATATTTGTTAAAGAACTCTCTATCACTAAATCACCCACACACAGCTCATCGCAATAAAACTACAAGTTTGATTTACAGCACGATTTTTCAGCACTAGTGGAACTGGGTACTAAAGAAGATTTGTTAAACGTGTTGTTGGCTTGTGGAAGGTCCAAAGCTGGGTTTCTATCGAAGAAATTGAATGGGGTCAAATGAATGTTGTGGATTTCCACTGGCATAACTGGGAAGTCTTCGACTCTAGGTATGTGAGTGAATCCCATAGTAGCCCAAACAACAACATCTTCGTCTCTAACAGGGTCCACGCCGTTGGCCCAAACACCTAAACCGGTATCTTCGTGAGATTGGTTGGTGAATTCACCAGCAGCGAACAACTGGTGGTCATTGTATTTGGTGACCCACACTTGTTCGGTAGCAAACTTAGCTCTCTTGACGTTGAAAGAGTCGGCATCAGCCAAAACCATTTGACGAGCTGGCATGTTAACCTTGTATCCCACAGGGGTCTTGGAAATTGGGTTAATAACATGTTCGTTAATGATCTTGTAACTTCTATTAGTGAAAGGCGATTGATCGACGTGACCGGCCTTTTCGATGTAGTTTCTCTTGGTTACAAAACCAACACCGTATGGGTTCAACTTAGACCTAGGCATCTTTTCAACGTCATCATAAACAACGGTATTCTTGTGACCATCAATTGCTGGGTCAATTCTGAAGGACAAGATATGTTGATGGTAAGCGGCCATCACATTTGGACCAACAATGGTACCCCATGGAACAGTGACGTTTTCGTCGATTGGCATAGTAGACAATATACCAGTGGCTCTAACTTCAATGTCGATGGAACCGTCAGTGACGAACTTAAGGTTGAGGATATACTCGTAATTAGCAACAGTAGCGATGGTTTGAACTACGAATTCTCTTCTTCTGGCCACAACGGCATTATTAGTTCTGTAGTTAACGTGCTTGTACAAAAGACCGTTATCTTGTTCGTGCATGCACACAGTATTTGGAATAATGTATGGTTCTCCGGAAGCATTAATAGCGACACCGTCAATATATTTGATAACACCAAGACAGTCACATCCCAAGTTCAATCTGTTACCATTTACACCGAAACCACAATCACCCAAATCAAAGGCTTGCTTTCTGTGGTAGGGAGCTCTTGGGTCACCGTATGGAACAGTCATTTCGGACAAAGAGATTCTGTAGAAAGTTTGTCTACCTTTAAACTTAGCATCATAAACCACGAAACCTTCTCTAGATGAAGTAGAAACTCTGAATTCCCATCCTTGCCAGGTAACCTTACCGTTTTCATAGGTAAAGGATGGGCCCTCAGGTTGAGAGATTAACAAAGGCTTGACATCTCTCATTTCTGTTTCACCATTCAAGTCTGGATGATATTGGACACAAGGAACCTCTTGCCATGGCATGGTTGGAGTGGTAGTCTCATCGTAACCACCTGGCAAGTAGTCGATTCTGATGAATTTCTTAGAATAAGCTTCGAAAACTGGAGAAAACTTCAACGGCAAAGAGTAGTGGTTAGACTCTGAGTGACCGTTTCCGGCTAAAACGTACATGAAAAATTGAACCAAAGGTCTTTGTTCATTACCATCATCAGTAGCATAAATCCATGGATCATTTCTAACACTGTATCCTTTGGGCAATTTTAACTTCTCGATTTCAGCAAGAACAGCAGGGTGGTTGTTACAATACTCTTCCCACTCTACCATATCATCTGGTAAGAAAGGACCAACTGTACCCTTAGGTAATTGGGTTTTGGTTATAACATGTCCAATAGAAACATTGACCAAAGCCTTGTTGAAGTCCAATTCGTTGGTGTAGTAGTAGCAGTACAACACTCTTGGAATGAAGGGTAACTTAGCACCGTGTTTTTCAGCTTCCAAGTACTTAAGCATATCCTTCTTTGGGGGATCGACTCTATCGATCTGCACGAAGTGAACATTAGCATCGGCTGGGTAAGCATCTTTAACCAACTTAGAAGCAGCTCTAATTTCGAAATCTTTAACAGACTCAAAAGGGTGGATATTGGAAGACATTATGATTATCTATAAGCAAACAGTAAACTCTGAAAAGTCTGGCAGACTACCTTATTTATAAGTGGATAACCCTAGCGATGCGTTGGGACATCCTGCAGATACTGTGCCGATAGTCCCCATAAGCTGAGGGCTTCGACCTTCTCAATTAGGCAGGTGTTCGCAAGTTGCCAAATGCGGAATGTAGTAGCGTCGGAAATCTGGGTTCTTGCCTCTTGTCGGCTACTTATGTCGTAGCGATTGGCTGCTAAAACGGGCACACCAATTCGTATCGTATGCTTTGCTGCAAACCCTAGATATACGCAGTGGTGGTACGATCATCAAAATGGTCATTATCCTCTCACGGATCTAAAAGATCTCCACCATTATGTTAGATATTGGTGCTCGCGGGCTGATAAGGATCTACAATTTTTTCCGCTTGGGAGATTTCCTAATAGGCTATCATCAACATTATTAAACATATACTAGAATAGCACCTTTGCTAAATGAGAATCCTATAGCTTTTGGGTAAGCATATTCGTACTCTAGAAGTGAAAGTCTGATTCGTTATCATTAGAGGTCGACTCTTCTAGCTTATCTGACTTCAGCTCATTATAAACTGGAGGAGGCATCCTGCTTTTTGTGGGGTGTGATTTATATTCGAAGCTGTCATCCATGCCTTCGTCAAATTCGGATTCTGTTTCATCTTCCTGATCAGAAACATCTCTAGAGACATTCCGAGAGGCGAAGAAACTTTGTTCAGCGGTAATGATACTTCTGACTTTCGCCGGCAAAATGTCAGGTTTGTAAAATCTCAAGTCGACTCTTCCCACCAAATATAACATGTTGACTAAGGTTTCAAGAGCTCCCCAACAGATGTAAGCTACAACGGGTCTACTTACCACGCTATCGTGCCAGGTTGGCTGGGGCAGGAAACAGACTATGCATCTCAATATGGACTCCGTTAATGCCAAAGCCGTGGTGAAAGTAACTATCACAATTGACTTATTGTGAGATAATGCACCTCTTTCGTTGGTCAACCCTTCAACCATATTATAGTGATGATGGGTTGCAGCAATAACTCTCACTGCATGTCTGTGATTATGGTTTCTCTTCATAAATGTTTCCTCAGCTTCTTTAGCAGCATTCTTCTTCACAAAGTAGAAGGGATGAAATGATTCAACCCACCATGGCTGATAAGTATACAAGTTTTCATCCTTCCTGGTAGGCTTGAAAAAATACGATAATCCCAAAAGCGACACAGCGGTGACTGAGTATAAAATAATTAAAATCGACGATATCATCACACAAATATTATACTTATGGAAGGCAGGCTTACTCAAAAAGTAAATGTATGGAACAACAGAACAGATGATTGTAAGAATAATCACCAACACTACCACCGTATACAAAACGTACATGATGTTTTTGAACAAATCTCTGTCACCGCCAACTGGATGTCTCCAAGTGAAAAGCCTCTGAGCAAGAATCAAGTTCATAGTTATCAAAAATACCAGCAGTACAATAAGTATGACCTCGCTGGCTAATCCCATATTCACCTCCAATATGTTCGTAGACCAAGATGCTCTCAAAGCAAAGCCTATTCCTTTAAGTACCGCAATTGCAAACCATGCGGCTGAAATATAGAATAGATGGCCCCTAGATGTGTTCACCACAAATAAAGTTAAATGTGCAATGGCTATTAAGAAAAATATCACCGTGAAAAATATTGATGGGAAATAATCTTTGTGTTCGGGATAGTTTCCAAAAAGATTGTTCAAATTACTTACAGATCTATCAACAAAAGCTTGGGGTAATTCAGGACCTAGTAGATTCTTACCATAATCTTTCAAGGGCCTTATTCCAGTACCAACTTCGGCTCCATTCTGAAGCTTATATAATAGGTTTAAAAGACCATCGGCTAGGGTATACTCCCTAACTTCTGCCATGACTAGGCTTACGAAGAAATGGAGATTACTGGTTCTTTATATATAAAAATAAAGCATCCTAAAAGAGTAATCAATTTCTCCCCACAAAATTTTCTCATCTAGAAATTTGTTGGCTTTTCTTTTTTCCATCGCCATGCTCACTTGTGAAGCTTCACATTCAGAGGGGAATCCGCATGGGAATCCACATGGGGATCTGCATGTGTCTCGCTACGATCAATTTCAAATGTATGTGCATTAATAAAAGAAAATGGGCAATGTTATAGAACCCTCTATAGGTAAAAATTGAATCAGAAATGGAACTCGGATTCGTTATCATGAGCCATATGTCCCAGGGTATCAGATGAGAAACCGTCCAGATTTAGCATGTCTTTGTCGGAGTTGTTGGCCCCGGCTTGCAAGTGATAAGTAGGTGGAGGCTTGTCGTTCTCGAAATGGTAATCACTCATATAGTCTCCCTCTTCTTCGGAATCGTCGAAGTCACTATGATTCACTGAAGCAAAAACAGATTGTTCGGCTGTGATGATAGCTCTGACTTTTCTCGGTAATCTATCAGGTCTATAAAATCTCAAGTCTACCCTTCCAAACAAGTAAAGAGCATTGATTATTACTTCGAACACGCCCCAACAAAAATACATTAGCACTGGTTCACAAACACGGCCACCTCTGAAAGCAGCATTAGCTTGAAAAACTGCAACGCACCTGGCAATAGAGGCCACGAATAGAAAAAGGGTTGAAACAGAAATCAAAATGATTGATTTGTTATGAGACAAGTCACCTCTCTGATTCGTTAAACCTTCGACCATATTGTAATGATGGTGAGTTGCAGCGATGACTCTAACGGCATGTCTATGGTTATGATTTCTCTTCATGAAAGTCTCTTCTGCTTCCACTTTTGCACCCTTTTTGACAAAATAGAATGGCAGAAATGATTCAATCCACCAAGGTTGGTAAGTATACAAATTTTCATCCTTTCTAGTAGGCTTGAAAAAATATGATAAACCCAAGAGTGAAATTGCTGTTAAAGAGTATAAGATGATTAAGACAGCGGAAACCATGACACAAATCTTGTAATTCCAAAATGCACGTGAGCTCAAATAGTAGAGATACGGAACAGCCGAAGCAGTGACTGTCATAGCAATGACACCAGCAACGACAGCATATAGCCCGAACATGGTGTATCTAAATAGTCTCCTGGCACCACCCACTGGGTGTCTCCAACTGAACAACCTCTGAGCAAGTACTAAATTCGAAGCCACTAGGGCAACTCCACCAAGCACAAGCATGCACTCGCCTGCAATTGCCAAATCTACCAAAGTGATGTCTTTGAGCCATATTATTCTCAAACTAAAACCAAGCACTCTAAACAACCCATAAACGGACCAATACAAACTGAGAGGGAAGTTGTGGTCCCTGCTTCGGTTAATAAGAAAAATAGTTAAGTGTAGTATCATGATAATGCCAAACAACACTATAAAAATAACCAGTGGTACTAGGTCCTTATTTGTCGGGTATCCACCAAGCAAGTTGACCTGCACCCCTATATTGTAATTCAAAACAACTGGGGGAAGATTTGGACCTAGGATATTCTTGCCCCATTTAGCAAATTGTTTAATTCCTGTTCCCGGGTCTCTTCCATCACTAAAAGCATAGATGATCTCCATGAAATATGCGGTAGCTGTATAGTTTACCCCGTTGAAAACGGGATCTTCTATAAGTAAAGTCATTAGTGGGTTAATCTTCTCCGCCAGCCTTTATTTTCCGAATGTCCCACTTTTTATGGCTTCTTGGCTCTACTTGAACTGTTGATCATATGCTATTCAAATGCGTGAACCCCACTGAGGGAATCCAAATGATTGTTGAAAGAATTTCCCTTTTAGGAACCTTGACTACGCAGGTGAAAATCTTATTTTTATTTGCGGTTGCAAAAAATAGATCTTGTGCTTGCAAAGTCGTTTACGCAATTACACCTTTAAATACTTCTGATCTCCGATAATGTTTTGGAAAGAATATTTCAATAAAGCTGCTACCGCTTTTGGGAAGCTCAATCTGAAAAGAACCATTTTGAAAAAAGACAGAAGTTGTTTATTATTAACCGCCGCTTTTATCAGTTATTTTATGTTCTCATTGTACAATTACTATGCACTATACACATTCAAAACTCATTTGTTGCCCGTGGATATTATCCAATACTTGCAAGAGAATATGGGGGGCTCGAGTACTGAAGATTCGGTTGATCCTAGGCTCCTTGAGATCTTTCAAAATGCCTACATGAGAAACAAAGAGGTGTATTTAGATAACTTCCCAAATATGACCTTAGTTTACTATCCCACTGTTGAGATTGAAAGAAATCACATACAGGTTTCTCTTTCAGAAGGCTTCTTCAATTTTACCAGTCAAAAAATGTTGAGGAATGACATGGATCTCTTGAGTAATTCGTTCAAAAAAAAACTTGGTAGTGGTTTGATCTCTTTCGAAAAGCAGAATTTTACTGAATTTATATGGCTGCATCTTGCACCTTTGTATGCCAATCGGTATTACTTAAACGGCTTTAAAGAATTCGACAAATTCAGATTCTTAACTCATTTGTCGAACCTTTCTATTTTAACATCGTCCATTATAGTCCTTATTTCCTTGGTTTTTACGGCATTGATGGCAGATACATCCAAAGCTTTTTTTAATAGGTTGAGTGCCGCTTTTTTGCTTGTTTCTTATGTCACGATGTTAACATTTCAGCTCTTAAATCTTGTGGTCCTCATCCTAGTAAATTCCTGCTTCAGTAACACTGTATTTTTGAGGAATATCTTGCTAGTCTTGACAGAAGTCATCACCAATGTTCTTTTGTCCTTACCATTTTACTTCTTTGCAATCGATCTGATGGTATCCACCAGTCTGAATACTGAAGGTCATTCAATTGATATGATCTTGTCACCCCATCAATCTTCATTGAACTTGGGGAGGTCCGGAACTTCAAGCGATTATGCGAGTGAGACAATGAAAGAGACTAAGGAACGTACACAGATGTGTTTTGGAACCTACAAACTAGCAAACTTGGGTAAAACATTCATACAGCTGCGTAGCTTCACTGCTCCCGTGTACATCAGCTCTCCTGAATGTTCTGATGGCACTGGATTTGAACAGCTCAGAAGCCGTTTGGGCCCTGGCTACCAACACACAAGTGGATCTATCAAGTCTTGCAATCATGAAAGATACGAGGTAGAAAAAAGTAACATACAAGACATATCAGAGAAAAATGATTCGAGCCCAAGTGCACCCGATTCAGACATGCTCAACGATAATCTTAAACTAAAAGGAGTGCTGGCCAACTTCGATAGTCCAACTTTACATTAGCTTTTTATTTTCAATGTGGTAGGATAAATATATACAAGAGAGTACAAGTTTGAGTGTGGTAGATACATCAATCGTCCTCGGGGGAAGGATTAAGGCTCATGCGTTCTTCCAATGTAGGCTTGAATGGCCAATTGGTGAAAGCCGTGACGATATCTTCATATTCGGCACCAGTCAATTCTCTAGGGGTCTTATGTAATATGTGTTGAAGCTTTGGTCCTAAATCCTCCTTAGCTCCTGGGCTTATATATCTAAGGGCATCATCGAGGCTATGGGTTCTTCTGTACATCAAAATTTGGCTGATGTAATCCAAATACTCAAAGCTTACATTCATTTTTTCTTTTGGAACAACTTCGACCACAGCCATTCTGGTAGGCGCAGGGAAAAAAGTAGTCAAAGGAGATATTACAGGCTGATCTTTAAGCAATAATTGTGGATCGTAATTGTACCCGTCAGGTAGGTAGTTATCCCCTTCCATTTCATTTATTGCGATTAATTTGCAGTCTGTGATCAACTCACGCTTGATGGAGCTTCTATTACGTTTGGAGAACCCAGGGCCAGATAAAAATTTCTGGGCTGTTGCTTCGGGTAAAAAGCAAATCATCCTTACTTTTCCATACTTTTGTAACCAGTTTTTATGGGCAGCACAAGCCAACCACTGTGCAAACAAAGCTTCACCGTAATTGATTGAAAGTAAATTAGCAACTACTAGCAATTCGTCATGGAGTTCATTTTGTGGTTTAGTCTCTACTTCTATCAATTTATCCACCTCGATCATTTGGTCGAACGAATCCCACTTATAACCATTTTTAGGATATAACGTGAGACTGTTGTTGTAGCTTTTGTCTTGTTTCAAAAGCTCAAATAGTCCCTCGTAATGAGGGGCACACCCCTTCGTATCCTCCATAAGTATGTGCTTTTTGGGCCTTAACTCCTGGTTTATCATCGTTGAAAATAGTCCATATCCTGGAAATATATCTACTATGTTCAATGATTTACTTGCATTTGGATACTTCAGATTTAGATCTAGCTTGTCTATTATTTCCTGACAAGCCTTGGGGTTTATGATAGATCTCAATCCTGACCTCCCCGCCGGAAAGAATTGCACATCTTTAAGCAACGGGTTAAAAGAACGTGGAAGCTTTGGCATTTGGCAGTAACCTTGATTATATTTTTTCAGCTCTTCGCACATCAGTTTTTGATCAGTTGATTAACTGCAAATGTCAGTCAATAACGTCATTCTCAAGGAAAACCATCAGAAGTTGTTGGGCACTGATGAACTACCGTTTGTGTTGAGCTCTGATGGTACTGAGACATTGAGATTTTTTACTCCTGGATCAAGACAAAGCTTATCAATTGTCCTGAAAGATGGGAGCAGCCCCGTGAACATCAAAACTAAGGATGGTTTCATTTATTTGACGAACAAAAGGCTAATCTTCATTACTGCTTCCCAGGGAGATGTGAATACATTTCTGGTTGATTTAATGTTGAGCCCGAGATTACAATTCACACATGAGCTAAAATCACCCTGGTTCGGTGCAAATTACTGGCAGTTCATATTTTTTAGTACCCCCAACCCATCAATTGCAAGTGATGGCTTTCCTAAAAACGAATATTTCAAGGGCATTGTACAGTTTAACGATGGGGGACTTTTCCAGTTCATAGAGGTTTTTAATGCCATTCTTAACGATGCTGTGAACAACACGCACATTGAAGACCAACTTCCTTCATATTCTGAGTTCTAATGGTCTTTTCAATAATGTTACAATTTATTAACTAAACTTCCTAATTTATACTATTACTTATGGACGCTAATCATCAAAATTAATATCACCTGGGAGCTCCAAGTCACTCAAGTTATCGTGGAGAAAGTTGTCGTCCTCATCCAAATTGGTAGCCCCCGAGAACCCTAGGTCATCATTCTCTATACGTGTTGCCGTCTGGGCTTCTTCTATGGGGGCTTCTTCCACGCTATCTGGTATTTTCTGATCCGGTTCAGAGGACTTTTCCGGGCTATTGTCTGCTCCTGCTTTGAGCGTGGATACTTTACTCAAGTTCGGAACTTTCAATCCATATTGCTCATCAAATTCATCAAAGTTGATAGATTGAGCAATTTCCTGATCATTGCCAGCAGACAACTCTTTGAACCGTTCGTAAGCCAAATTTTCTAACACATTAGCGTCGTCGTAAACAACCGATCCTTCTTCGTTATATTTCCTAGCGTTGCTGAATATTAAATGAATGTCTTCAAGTAGTTGACGAACACTTGTGTAAGTTTTTGTGCTGATTCTTTTCTTTACTGCGTCCAAAGCGATTGGATTCTTGATTAGAACGTAGTAGTCAGGATATAACTTTCTAGATGGTTTAACCAAGAATAGGGAACTCAAGTTTCTTCCTGTTTCATCTGAATAATTAATGAGCAGTTCGTAAATCACCTCACAAGAGTTTTGGAGAATTTCTCTCTCTTTCTCCGACAATGGGTCAATCGAGGGTACCTGGCGAGTTAGTGTTGCTGGTTTCCCCTTGAGCCTTGTTTTTCCTCTATTTTTTGGAAACCTACCTCTTGTCTTCGCAGAAGAAGGGGTCAGGGACCTTTGCCTCTTGTTTTCAACAGCACTCGAATCAGTTGAATTGGTTCTTTTCATCGAACTCTCGTTGTCGGAATCATTGTCAACAATGAAATCATTGAGATCCTGCGCACGCTTGGACTTCGCTTTGGGTCTTCCTCTGCCTCGTCTAGGCTTTGATTCTTGTTCGTCTTCGCTTTCTGAAGCAACGCCATCGATTTGTCTCAACCATTGTTCCTCAGTCAAGTGGTCATCATAAGAAGCTATCTTCCTCTCCCTGTTACCTCTACCATAGTCGTCCGTGCTTATCTCGTCTTTCTTGATGATTGTCTCTGGATCTCTTCTGTAGATATCAGGCAACTCTTGTTCGCTTAATAATCTACTAGGGTATACAGCTTCTCTTGTTGTAATAACTCTTTCATCATCAAGTCGCTTGAAAACATCAAGCTCTCCCTCGTTTCTAGCAATAACTTGGTTCAACTCATCATCATCGAGATCTTCGTCATTATCTTCCAGATGAAGCTTTCTTTCTTCCTCCTTTTCGATCAATGCTCTCAACAAAGCCTCTTGTTCTTCTGCGGTGGATTTATTATCAAATTTACCAGCCTGGATAACTTTCCCATCAATTTCCAATTTTGCATGTGCTCTTTCTAAGATCATTTCTTCCACTGAGTCTTCTGTAATTAATCTTAAAATCCTGACTTCATTCTTTTGCCCAATTCTATGGGCTCTGTCTTGCGCCTGTAAATCCTGGTGAGGATTCCAATCGGTATCAAAGATAATGACTGTGTCAGCTGTTTGCAAATTCAAACCTAACCCACCAGCTCTTGTTGACAACAAGAAGCAGAAATATTCAGAATCAGGAGCATTGAAGAGCTTCAACAAACCAGTTCTATCATCAGCTTTAGTACCACCGTCTAACCTCATATACTTCAAATTCCTCAATCTCAAGAAGTCCTCCATGATATCCATTATTTGCGTCATCTGGAAGAAAATCAACACTCTATGTCCAGTAGCTTTGAACTTGGGCAAGATACGATCTAACAACTCAAACTTACCTGCAACTCTCCAAATGTCATCGTTGGTTTCTGACCTAGGATTGAGCATATTTTCCACATCTTCATACACAAAGGGGTGATTGCAAATCTTTCTTAATTGCATTATTTGGTTATTAGCATTTTTGATGGTGACCGGCTCTCCGGCTTCATCACATGTGTACAAAATATTATACTTCAACATCTGTTGGTATAACTTAGATTGAATTGCCGACATTTTGCACTTAACAACCTTTTCAACCTTATTAGGCAAGTCCTTCTCAACATCCTTCTTCAATCTTCTCAATAAGAATGGTCTCAAAACTTTATGCAATCTTCTGATGATCAATAGTGTCTCTTCTTCGTTCAACTCTATTTTGTCTTGACCACCAGTATTCTGGAATGGGGTATTGAACCATTCGTCGAAAGACTTCACAGAATTGAAAATTTTAGGCAAGACGAAATTCAACAATGCCCACAATTCTGGTAAATTATTTTGCAATGGTGTACCTGTTAAAATCAATCTATGATCACTATAATAGTGGTGAGTCAAAGTTTCAGATAACTTGGAATTTGCATTCTTCATACGATGACCCTCATCGATAATCATGTGGATCCATTTAACCTTCGCCAACAAGTTTCTGTCCTTAATGATATATTCGAAAGTAGTCAATAAAATTTGGAAATTTCCTGTCTTAACATCGTTTTGCAAAACTTTACGCTGAGTAGGAGTACCTTTGTATGTGATTTTTTTTATCGTTGGTGCCCATTTATCAAACTCAATGTTCCAATTAGTCAAAGTAGATAATGGAACAATGACTAAGAATGGGCCTTGAACACGCTTCACCTCCACCAAATACGTCAACAAAGATATGGTCTGAATAGTTTTTCCTAAACCCATCTCATCTGCTAAAATTCCATTCAAATGGTTATTGTACAAAGATATCATCCATTCCAAACCCTTCACTTGATATTCTTTCAAGGTACCACCCACAAGAATAGTTGGCTGTTTATTGACTTCTTCTTTAATACGGTGAGCCACCTCATAATAGTCTAGCTTTTCACGTCTCTCTTCTTCAGACATAGTCATAATCTCTGCACCCGCCTCTTTTTGTTGTGTGAGCACAGCATGAGCTAAAGTATCCAAGAAACTGTCGGTTTGGCTCAACAATTGATGAAGTCTTGTATCCTTAGTATGATCCAATAATTTAAGATAAGCCTCCTCATCGTTCAGCTTCAATGCTTGCAAACGTTGTTTGGCCATTCTTTCCAACTTCTTTTGTTCTTCTCTGGCAACTTGACCGTGGAAATTGTTGATTCTAGTTATGAATCTGTCACATTTATCACGCTTAGATTGAACTATATTCTTCTTGGTATTGATTACACGAAATATCTCTGACATTTCATTTTCATGTTTCTTATTTTGTGCCTGGAGTAAAGAGTGTACCTGCTTCTTGTATAATTGGTGACTCTCTATCACGTTGGTGAGCGATAAAGGTTTGTACTTAGCAAGAAAGTTAGGGTGTGAATTGGGCAACAAAGATTTGCTGAACCAAAGATGTGATAAAAGTGTTCCCTTCATTTGCTTCTGGTATGGCAATAACTCAAGTTGGTTCATCTCCGTTACAATGTTGTCTTTCACCGAATCATCAGATTCTTTCTCTAGCTGCTCACGCAAATACTCCAACCTCAGCTCAATCTGCAAAATTATCAAGGCTTCTCTGTTCTTCTTAATCTCCTTCATATCGATACCTTCTGGATATAAACTTGGATATTGAAACCGGGTTTGAGAGCTGTAGACATGTTGGAATTTTATGTCATGGACCTCATCACCAACAAGATGTGGAACCTCAAAACAATCGACTTGGACGTTGGGTTGATCAATTGGTATTATTTTCATTTCCAGCTTTGTATCAGTGGATTTCTTGAAGTCTTCCAACAACATTGGTGCCTGTGGTTTGTGAGCAATAGGGACAAACCCCAGAGCCTTGAGTGCCCGGTGTTGTTGTGGGGTCGGTGGTTGGTGAATATTCAAGTTCTGCATCTGATTGGGACCACCCGTTTTCACCTCTGGGGCCATCGCAGATGGTATGTAAGGGCTTTGAGTGGGTCTACTAGATAATTTCGATGGATCAGGAACTGGAACATTGTTCATGGCCAAGTCCATGCTTTGTGTTTGGGGTGGTACAGCTACAGGCGTCGGCACTTGCACAGAAGCTGGTGTTGGGGGTACTGGAGCACTTGTATTGTTCTTGGGGTTCAGAGGGAGATAGGTTCCATGAGCGAACGCAAGCCTTTCATTGGTCACGAAATCATTCAAGTTTTGGGGAATAGGGACACTGTTAGGACCAGGGTTTTTCAACAAGAGTCTTAAAGCCTGATACTGGCCTTTCACGACTTGAAATTGCTGAGAGGTAAACGCTGAACCTCCATTAGGCTGTGCGTTGTTATTTGATGGCATTCCAGAGTTCATATAAGCATTTTGAAGAGGTTGCTGTTGTTGCTGTGGTATCTGCTGATGCTGCTGCTGTTGTTGCTGCTGAGGAGGCATTTGAGATTGCATCCCTCTCATGTTCTGATTGTTGTTGTGAGCATCAGCTTGGTTCATCATAGGACTATTATTAAACTGCTGGTTCATGGTGCCATTTCCCATCATATTTCTATTGGCTCCATCATTCATGCCGTTGTTCATACCGCTGCTCATGCCCCCTGTCTTCCCATAAGCGTTGCTGTTGGCCGACTGTGAAAAGTTTCTATCAGGAACGTTACTTGGAGCGGAAGATGTGGGTGGCTGATTCTGTTGCATGTTCATTGGCAGTTGAGATTGCTGCTGCTGTTGTTGTTGTTGTTGTTGCCTTTGCAACTGAGCTTGGCTCTGAATATGTCTGATTATCTTAGCTAATTCAACATACTCGGGGTCATTTACAGCCCTGTCGCCATGCTGTGCCTTCAATTGAGCAAGCCGGTGCAATATCTTTTGGATCTCTTCTCTCAGAATCTGTCTGTTCATTTCGACGGACCAATTTGAAAATAAACAAGACCCACTCGATGGATTAGCTAGATGCACACGCTTTTCAGTCTGTTTACCTGCCAAAAAGTTATCTACAATTTTTTGAGCGAATGCGAGCTGCTGCGTGTGGGCACCATAATCGCCAAGTGTGTTACACATTAACAGTATGTATCAGATATTTACAGATTCATGAATGAGAGTCGCTTGTATTCAAGAATTCAATGGGACACTTCGTGGTATCCTTTGGATTTAAAGCTCTATGGTCTTTTGTTTGGAGCTTTCCAAAGTTCACCTTTGCTTCTGGGAGCAAAGTTAATCGAGTCGAAACTTTCTTGTTTGATGACTTGGCCGTTACTGAGAGCCTCCTGCATTGGTTCGGGTTCCAGCTGCAGCTGGTTAATTTTGTCTTTCTTTTGCGATTTGTCACCTTTCTTATTACCCCTTTTTCTGTGCCTTCTCTTCCCCTTGTAAGGATCATCAAGTTTCCTGTAGTTATACTTGGAGGTATCCACCACTTCTTGAAGTATACTGTTGTGCTCAATTTCACCCTCTGTAGTGAAGTCCTTGTGTGGATTGAATGGCTTGTTGACGTCGTAAGACTTGAAAATAAGAAG